>JBAIZL010000002.1:179154523-179289523 GCA_036971475.1 Prosapia bicincta
ACGTTACGCATGGAGGAAACAAGAGCATTGGCCATTAAACTTGAGTTTATATGTTTTTGAAAAAGAAAATGTTGGAGTTGTTTTGCCAGACAAATTTCAGGAAATAAATTCATGTTTTAACTGGAACTGGGAAAACATGGATCACTTCACGTTTATCGTTTCTAAGGCGAAATAAACGTCGCTGTTAATAAGACCAACCTCCCCCCCCCCCTGTGACCAAATGTTCTATGGAGGAAACCTGCTAGTATTATTCTTGGAGACAATGCTGACGGAGAATCAAGTTTAATGTACTTTCGTCCTTTAACCTAAGTACGAATCCAAAGTGTAGCCAAGGTAAAATACTGGACAATAAAAACTGTAATAAAAAGTCCAGCTCTCTCAAGTTTAGCTCTTTTTATTATCATCTTTTTTGTTCCTGATGTTGCACAATTCAATGGATCAGACCGCCGTAAATACATGCATATCGTATCGGCGACTTAGTATCGACTTCTCAGAAGGTTAAAGCTAATTGATAATTGGATATCATACTGAAATCGAATGGTATATAGAGTTTGGATTACAAACCGAACGAATTAAATTTGTTAAAATGACGTCACTTTATATAATTCCTTGTTAAACATGACTTATTTGTATTTATCTAAAGGATATATATTGTTACTATGTTGTCATCTTTATAATTGTAGTACTGTTGAGAGAGTCGGTCTTTATAAATGCGGTAAATAAAGAGCGAGCCGATCGGTGATTGGTAAAAGGTTTTTCCCTCAAAGTATTTCGCTAAAATGTTATTTGAATATCATTTCTATAAAAATACATTACGTGGGGAAATATTCTTTGCGTGTGTGCTTTCAATGACTACGATACTGATATTTTTTATACGTTTTGAATTATTTAAACAAATATATTCATATGTTGTTTCATTTCATCACTTTAAAAAAACATTTCGACAATTTCCCATGTTACTTTCAGCCTAATGCATCACAGTTTTTTGGAACTTCTGACGCCTTTGTATGTTTAGTGTGCTACTAATTCACTCTGTCGGATATATAAAAAATCTTAAAAAGTTTACGTAGGAAATAAAGATGTCCCTACTATTTTCAGACATTTTTGTCTGATTGTTCCACAGCAATTAGAATGCGTACCAGTTCAAATAATTACGATACTCTACGCGTTAAATGAACGCATCAGGGTCTCTTAGGAATATATTGATGTTTTATTTTGTACTTTACGTGAAATATCAAAATATTTGGAAGAAAAAAAAAATCGACGAAACACGCTCCAATAGAGTTTTAACTGCAACTCTACTGCTCTCTCAACTTAACTGGAACATATGTTAACATAAGAGACATGATATATGCAGTAAATGGTAATAAAAAACTGTATAATATTATTTTTCTGGTCATTTAAAAAAACACATTTGGTGTGTTTTGTAATGTAAACAATAAATTAGATAAATCCAACCCGTGTGTTAATTTGCAACATACTATATATCATAGAATTTATTTGAATATAAAAACTTTAATTAACTTGAAGTCAGTTTTATTTACATCCTTTCTGGAAACCTGTGAAACGTGACCTATTTCCAATTTTATTATTCCATTGCTGCTCTCTGATGTATGGAAGGCAATAACTTTGGATGGGTCTCGTAGGAAACACCACCACACTAATATAAGCTTCAACCAAAAAGAGGCGGTCCAGATCAAACAATTTACGGACCTCTACTTTCCAAGTAGACGGGTCAGGCTTTTCTTTAACCTATCAGAATTTATTCCTTTACAATATAATCTCATTATGATTCCTCCTTGTTTTTATTACGTAACCAGTATATTTTAGTAGTTAAAGTAAATAGTATTGATTTCTTTCTAGTTTTCTGTCTTCATCAGGCTTTTGCATAATCATAAAAACACGAAGAACACTATACACATGTTGATGTGAGATTTACTTGATTATATTAAAATATCGAAATAGTAATGAATTAAAATTATTATAGCATAATAGCTGTGCATGTTATTAAATAGTGTTCAAATCGATCCCCAATGATTGCGTAGTATCAAAAGCTCAATATATATCAAACAAAAATAGCTGACAGTCGACTCTAACCCCTTTCTTAATTTCATTTATTAATGTCGTGTGATGACGGCAACCTACTTGAGATCTCCAAATTGAAGTGCCTATTTTTCTGGAACAGATTAACGGAAGTAATCTACTGCTAAAAATAATCACGTGACAAGAACAAAAATCAAATGTTAAAACTTTATTATTTCGTAACATTACTGTATTCCTTAAAATTGGGTTAAAACTAATCTCTTTACTGCTTGACTAGTATTAAAATCTAAGCATGTTGTTTCAGACTTAATACAATGCAGACGATTGTAATCATCCTTCTTTTCAAGGTCATATATGTATTTAAATCGGGTGAAGAAGGTAAACACAGATGTGTGAGAGATTTTGAATAACTCAGATTTTAGCTAAAACATTCTCCAGTTAAAAAAAAATACACACCGGTGAATAAACGTAAGCGTTTTACCTTTTGCGCATACAATAAGTTTATTTCCACTTGCAACTCGAACAATTAAAACGTTATCAAATTGCTTACAACCCTTGAACGTCGGCCATATTAGGATTGTACCACCGAGTACAGAATTATATTTGGACACAAAGTATTTGATATCATTAATAAAAATATTTCATTTACAATTATAAAAATATGAGATACAAATACGAAGCGTCGGACAGCATATTATAGGAAGGAAACCTTATTAGAAATCTTATTTATCTTTTTAACAGTGGACGTCCATTTTAAAATAATAAATGAAATTATTTCAGTTTAACACAAAACGTGCTAGAGACACTTTATTTGTGGTTTTTATGAGGGTACATGTGCATTACGGTTATTTTAATCTCCTTATAATAAAATTTGTATGCATTATTTCTATGAAAAGCTTTGGTATGCAACTGTAAATACCTACCCATTTCCTTAGAAGGTTTTTAGTTTTTGCTCTAAGGTATCTCCTTATCTGCCTTCAGATACTCCGTTCCGCCACCTCAATCAGTTGTCCTTATTGAAGGGAAAACACTAAAAAACATTTTACATTTTTACTATCTTTTCTCCAACAACTGTTATCTGCGGCACCAATGATATTGCATTGTCTATACATCGCCACGTGTTTTGGAATTTATGAAGTAGCACACATTCTTTTTTGTAAATTCTGATGTTCAACATTATTTTGTATAATTTTCTGCATTTTAAATAAATTGATATTACTCAAATGTTAAAACGTCATTATTTTCTTGATAGGTTTCAAAAACAAGTAGACCTGCGTTTTACAATGCATATAACACTCATATGCTTTTTAAGTTTTATTTTCAGCTTTTTTTAGCTTACTTTGGTTACATGTATCTAGTTTCACGGGTAAGCGTTTCCCACTGACATTAAAACTCTTAAACAAAGCCTGTTTGTATATTTAACATTTACATATTTCGAGGATTATTCAGTTTATATTTTCTAAAACCAAAAAAGTATATGAACTATAAAATTATTAATTTTAACTTGTATGTAACGCTTGGTACAGGTATTCATTAATACTTTCGACTTTCAACTTTACTACAGTAGATACAGTATAATATATCTTATCATCAATATAAACAACCAATATAAACAAATAATTTTAAAGTAAATTCCTCCTTAGGTCAACAAAAAAAATGAATTTTAGTTTCTAATTATTATAAAGTTACAATTAATTTAAATAAAGCAACATAACCAACAGCTGTTTTACCACAAAACCTATAATATAAAGTAAGGTGTTTTAAGAAATCGTTATGTTATCAATTATTTTAAGCAAAATGGGACCAAATAACTATATTGTATACCTAGTCCCTTTTGTGATCAGTTTTTCTCCCATGTAAAAATAAAATTAAATCATTAAATTTAATTATTGAATTAATATTTGAAAAACGTCCATTGTCAACTTGAGGTAATGAATAGATGTTTTACTAACGATTGAAAATTTGAACAAGATATATATATATATATATATATATATATATATATATATATATATATAAATATATATATATATATATATATATATATATATATATATGAAGTTAATATATTATAAGTAATTTTACAAAATGACTTACAATAGTAAAATATTAACTTCATAAAGTCAGTGCAAGGGAAAAACAATGGATAACATAATATAATACGTATATAATACGGATAATGTAAAATACAAGAATATATATATATATATATATATATATATATATATATATATATATATATATATATATATATAAAGAATTGAATAATAAGTTCATTTCAGTATCCCGCTAACTTAAAAAAAATTGTTACTTTTATAACCCACAATAACGTCTGTTATCAGTTTTAACTATACATAATATATGGCTAACGATATATAACCCTAATTGAATGCATGTCAGTTTAAATAGCGCTATAATTTACCACCTCTCAGAGGAAGCATCCACAAAACGTATGCCGGCCATTACAGGAAACGTGCCTGCATTTGTCATTCACAACCCTTTTACACAAATCCCCCAGTTTATCAGTAGTTAAATTTATTAAAAACAAAATTCATAGCAGGGAATACATGTTGAGGGGGTTGAGAGTAGAGGAGGGGGATTTTATGTAACACATTTATCGAGATTTTCTGTGTTGTTAAGTTGGTACTAGAGAAATATTTATGACGAAGAAAAATTGAGAGAATAAAATTGTAAGCTTATAGTTTGATTTCTCATGTAATATAAAAATTGAACGGATTTAATATGAATATTATACAAGTATATTTTATTTATAAAATCTAATAAAGTCTGTTTAGGAAGAAAATATTTTGTATTCCCGTTATAAGTCGTGAATAATCTATTTTTACCATTTTATCAGAATCATAAACATTTTTGTTCATATTATTTTATTGTTTCTTTTTATGTTAGGCAGATACATCTGTCTATATTAAAATGACTACTTTCTAGACAATGAAAATGAGACAGTACCCTCTGAGAGTTTGGGGGGGGGGGGTACGAAATGAATATCAAAGTGGTGGGTCCGTAGACATACCCCTGAATTGGGAGACGCCCTCCCCTTAGGAGGCGTGAAAGCAAGTAAGGGGATGGACACCAGTTGGAAAATGGCAAGATAAATTCTCATTTAATTATAATTTCATTACACAATTACTTATAAGACTTTAAAACTAAATTTACACCTTATTTTTTTTACTTAAGTTAACTTATTGACCATGTGTTCAGAAAATTTAAATGAAATGTAGAATTTATAAAACAAATATGAGTAAGGATTGTGCACATTTTGTAAACCTGAAACTAAATCACCATGACAGCTTGAAAAAAAATAATAGTACAAAATTGTCACGAAACGAATGTTTGCCATTCAATGGGCAACAGCTCCACAATGGACAAATCTTAGTTTTGGATAAACATTTAAAAGTATTTCACAGGCAGCTGTTCCATTATACTTGCCATTTTCAAGTAACTACTTGTGAGGAAAAACATTATCAGTACTTTTTGTAACAAAAATAAAATTTAGGAACAAACTTGATGTTGCTAATAACTTGCGTTGGACATTAACTAAAATATAACCACAAATAGGTATGCTAGTGAAAACAAATCAATCTCATCCATCTCACTAACAGATTTCCTTCTTATCAGTTGAAATTTACCTTGTGAATTAAAACTTAATATGTTATATCATGTTTATTGTGAAAGAATATATAGATAAATATATTGTTTTCAATATAGGCCTATATCTTTTTTTTCATTAGCTCATATTGTAAAAAAGTGGAAAGGTTTTCATTTCAAGAATAGGGGGCGTGGTACCAAAAACTTAGGGAAACCCTGAATTAGAGAGTATTCGGCAACATACACTCTTTATAACAACTTTTAATATACTCATTAAAAAGGATGACGTTTTCGGCAGCAGATCGAGCACGAGCGACGTCGAAGACAGCCCAAGTGCGTACCTAACAAGAAGACTCCACTATTCAGTCTACGCTCTACCATAGATTAAATCTCTTCCCAAGTTGAAGCGATGCAACGGATCGAGGGACCTGCTACGGTTGGGTACCATAAAATTCCATGGCATCAAACTGCAATAAAATGTACTAAGAATTTGTAATTTCAAATTAGTGAAATGAGACCTTCAATTTAAGTTTTAAAGCATTCATTATTTATCTGTTAAAAATATTGAAAAGTTGTGTCAGGAGTACGTCAAGTAGAGTACCCAGGAAGATAGTTGAGACAATGGGACGCGGTGTCAGTAAAACGGGAATGTTCAGTGCTGGTCAACTTAGCAAGCCTGTATGGCTGTTATCGCATAAACCTATACCTCAGCTTAATTTTGTATAACTCGCAATTTTTAAAGTTTTTACTCAAACAATAACATGTTTAATTATTAAGTTAATTAGAACTTAGCAAGTAAGAACAATTTATAACGGTAAAAATTAAAACAGTTAACTCTATATCTCTCTATACATAGTTTATTAAAACAAACACACTAGTTTATTAAAAAAAAAACTAGTTTCAACGACGATTTCGCTTTCATCAGTGCTTGATTACTACTACTGCTACTACTAGAGACAATGTAGTAGCCAAGCACTGATGAAGGCGACATCGTCGTCGAAACTAGTCTGTTTTAATATACTAGTGTGTTTTAAAAAAAACTAATCTGTAGTGAGATTTAGAGTTAACGGTTTTTATTTTAAAAAAAGCATCTTAATCCCTATAAAAAAAATAAAACTGCTTACTTGAAAATAAACATTTAACAATATCTAGATTTTATTTTCCTACTTCAGCTATTTATGTTATGCGACGACATTTTCTTATATGCAACTTGTAAGCTAGGAACACTCTCTGAGTACTTCATGATCACAAATCCAACAACTTCAATTCCTCAAAATGGTATCACAATATGAAGAGGTATCTCAAGGCGTAGAAACGCTTTTGGATTCTTTTGCCCTGGTTGGGATATCAAACCCAAATGTTATGCATAGCATGAATTTTAAAACACGATTCATGCTAACTGATATATCAGTGCAACTGCTTAAATAAGAAGTAACCACGTCATCAAAACATGTGTGGATACCTCTGTCAATTATCGAAACCTGTAGCTAACTTTAAAGGTAGTTTAGTGTATTCCAGTAATAAAGTTCAAACATAACGCTGATTAACATCAGAAATGAATGTCTAAAAATGATTTTTTTAAAATACTTTTTAACGTTTTTTATATGATATAATTAATTCTTTTTTACAAAATTGACTGTTTGTATGTTTTTAGACTGATTCATATTTAGTCTATATTATAGAAAAATTGTTATTAGTGATTTTATAAGAGAGTTGTGTTTTCTAGCTTTTGTATATTTTGCAAGAGCAGTGATAGAATTTCTCCTTCTAATAAGAATAACGGAGATAAAATTTGTTACAATTCAAATAACGTTCCGACGGGGAAATGAGATTTCTAGGGGAACCAGATGTAATTAAAAAGCTGGAAGGGTTGTAAATAAATAACACGAAATGGAGAACGTAGCTCTGCGTTAGCTGCCGAAAAGCTTTTACAATTTTCTACATGGCCTAAAGCTGGAAATCCTGAACAAAATAGGGACAGAGAAAGAACGAAAACAACCTATAGCTATTGCGAATCGTTTAATAGGACTAACTGAATCACAAAATTATAGATAACGTTAGTGTGTTTTCATATGTATAAAGAAATCTATGGGAAAAGAAATTTGGTGAAAAACTGACATAATAACAAGTTCCAATCTTCTCTCTTGCTTCACATGTTATTGTTATAAGGTTTAATAAACTACTTTTTTCTATCGAATTTCTCCTAAAAGTTAAATGTGAGGACCGTAAACACTGAAATGTTACGATCATTTAATTCTAAACCTATAGTTCTAATAAACTTAATTGATTCTACGAAATAAGATATTCTTCTTGTTAGGTCAGTTTAACATTCAATGCAGTGACAAAGTCACACAATACTGAAAGTATAAAAAACTGGTTAGTTTGAAACTTATTTTTATTTACTTTCCTAACCAGGTACTAAAGAAAATAAAAATTTCTGCCCAAAGAGATGCACAGAGAACCAGACAGGGAAGACAAGCAGTAGGTAAGCAGACAGACATTACAGGTATGCTATAAAGTCAAACAAGTAGACAAGTATCAATCAGATATACATTACAAGAATGATATCATACTGCAGACAGGCGACATACAGGCAAACATTCAAGGAAGCATACAGACAGCAGGCAGATATACAGGCCAAGCAATGCAACAATCAAGCAAAAGACAGTCAAGTGACATAAAAGCAAACAGTCAAATAAATAAACAGACAGCAGGCGGATATACAAGACGAGAAATGGAACAATCAAGCAAACGGTAGTCAAGCGACATACAGTCAAATTGGCAGACAGGCAGGAGGAAGATATACAGGACAAACAATGCAACAATCAAGCAAACTGCAGTCTAGCGACATACGGGCAGACAGTCAAATAAGCTGACAGAGAGGAGGCAGATATACAGGATATGTAATACTAGAATCAAGCAAACGGCAGTCAATCGACATACAGGCAGACAGACAATTAAGCAGACACACTGAAGCAGATATACCGGATAAACAATGCAACAATCAAGCAAACGGCAGTCAAATGACATACATGCAGACAGTAAATTAAGCAGACAGACAGCAGGCAGATATACAGGACAAGCAATGCAACAATCATGCAAACGGCAGTCAAGCGACATACAAGCAAACAGTCAAATGAACAAACAGACAGCAGACAGATATACAGGACAATCAATGCAACTATCAAGCAAACAGTAGTCAAGCGATATACAAGCATACAGGCAAATAAACAAACAAACTTCAGGCAGATATACAGGACAATCAATGCAATAATCAAGCAAACGGCAGTCAAATGACAAACAGGCAGACAGTAAATTAAGCAGACAGATATACAGGACAAGCAATGCAACAATCATGCAAACGGCAGTCAAGCCAAAAATAGGTAGACACCATACAGATATACAGGATAATTAATGCAACAATCAATCAGACGGCAGACCGGCAACATACAAACAGATATACAAGCTGAAAGAAAATTTTCGGCAGGTATTTACTGTGGTCATTTTCAAAAAACTCGAAAAAACGAAATGAAACAGCATTTAATAAGAGATAACAATACGCTTAAGTGATAATTAAGTTTATCATTATTTACATTAAGTAATAATTTTTAAAGTCTCTTTTATGCCCCGGTTGGTATTACCCTGAGGTGGTGTTAGCTTTAATTGTCACAAACACTACACCCTAAAACCCCGCTTTAATCCAGTTTTAATGATGTTTTGTGAAATATTTAATTAACAACTCACCAGAAAATCACGATCTCTATATGTTTTATAAAAGGCTAAACCCTACTCTTTAGGATCAATTTAATCTTGTATTTACTGTAGTGAGTTATATCTTGAATAAATGTAACTACAAGACTGGGGCTGTGGAAAGGGATAAATGATAAATATGGTTGCGTTTTTAGTAATGACCGGCAGTCGTCTAGATGCTTGAAGGGCTAGCAATCATAGAGCGATTAACTAACGTATATCGATTTCAGAATTTCAACAATACTTCATTTACATGTTAAACCTTATCCTTTTGTGGTTTAAATGAAAGGAAATTCCTTTATTCAAACGAACATAGAATACACTCAGATTTGTGAGCAAATAAAATATACCTGTTTTAGAAGTTAAAGCCTATTTCATTTACTTTTTTAAGTTCATCGTTTTGCGATGTAAACAATGTTCTTAAACAGAAATAATTGTAGAAGATTCCTGTAGTTAGTAATTTTTGAAAACAATCCCTAATCAAAGGAATGGTAATATGAGATAAAATGGGATTCTGTCCTAGTATAAGAAGGGAAAACAAGAGTTCAAAATAGGTATGTCATTGTTGGATTTCTAAACTGTAAATTAGAAAATAAATATTAGTGTTTTCACTAAACTGTACTTGTAATTATCTTTATGAAGCAAACTGTTTTATTTCTTTTTATTCTTCAATTTCGGTTTTCGTTTATTAGAAATATCAAGAGTGTCTTTGTAACAGCTGATCGGGAATACGTTGCTGATACTGTACTTGTCCAATCACGTAGGTTTGTCAGTCATGGGTGTGTTTTAACCTACTTCAAAAAAAGAGGAAGTTCTGTATTCGATCCGTATGTTTTTTTATGTTTGTTTCAAGATAACGTTGGAAGTATTTAACCGATCAAAGTGATTTTTGTTGCAAATGAAAGGGAAGCCCACCCGGTGGTCCTACTATAGTTACATCCCACTCTGATTTCGAGACCATAATACGCTATTATAACACTTAAAAAAAATATTTTAGGTTGAACCTTTTTTTATTTTTTTTAATAGTGATTATTAACCATAAAATATTATTAACCAATATAAACAATCACAGCATGTAACTTGTGTAGTATTCTATCACATAAAATATAGAAAAAAAAATAGTATAAAATTAATTTCTAGCTTGGGAAAGCTGCTTAGAGAGTCATCGGATTCTAATGAACGAATTTTCTTCATGAAAGCGGCTTTTTTTGAAGATCTACCCATACTGATATATAACGTGGTATAACTCGAATGAGATAAACCGAAATAAATACACTGAAAATACGATAAGTTCATTTACCATAAAAGAGGTATATAATAATCCTTGGGTGAAATCTTCGTTACTTCACTAAATATCACCTTCGTGAAATATAGTTGATAAATTCGTTAAATATAACTTTTGGCTACTATCAGTTTTCACTTCATTTTTTTATTTATATTTTACGTGTAAAAAAGGATTTTCATAATAATTATTAAAGGTACCATTAAAGAATATAGAATATTTACCTGAGATTTACCACTACATGATTACTAACACGTTTTTAAACGTAAATGGAAAGGAATAATTGTAAGATAAGAATTAAATGTAATATTTTAGGAAAATTGATCAAGAGAATTTCTATCATAAATTACTCAATGCATTCTTCTGAAGAACTGATATGTTTAACGTATTGTTCAAGGGCGTGTCAATTATTTGAAAAACGATTAAGCAATATGATTAGAGGGATATATCGGAAATTATATCGGATAAATATTGACAATTTTGTTAACACAATCAACTACATGACAAGAAATTTGATTATAATGTAGATAGGAATTAGAGATCATTACTCTAAATATGAATAAATATTATTCTTTTCATTAACAGAACCTACTTGAAAAAAAGAATCCGAGCACATAATTGTTACTTAATAAAAGGGAAAAATAATATTTTACATAATTTTAATTAGATATAAAATTAGATTAGATTAAATTAGATTATATTATAATTAAATATTATAATTTATAATAAAAACATTATTTATCATAAGCTTACTACGCACAATGAAACCGGGTTCTTATAATAAAGTAGGTCCTCTTTTTTATTTTATTTTTCCTATTCATCTGATTGGATAAATAGGGAAAATCCTATTATCCTTAATATAGGCTATTTTTGGACCAGATGGTATCTTCCTCTTTTCATTATATATCCTAGTTGAGGCAACTGTCAATCTACCATGTTCATGACCACCTTCTTGTCCTCCTTCCTCTCAGCCCCTCAGTGTCTAATACAGTTCCTGTCCAATAATTCTAAATAGTATGCAAAACATTCCCAATTCCAAGCAATACTCTTTGAATGTCTCTCCTTTTTAGTGCCCTACTACATACAATAGTTTTATATTAACAGGCAGCATCTCGTAAGTCATATTTTAATAGAATATGACAAACTGTAATCATTTTGCTTGATCATTCTCTCAAATTAGTTCTAGGTTTTCTGATTCTAATTTCATTTTGTTCTTTTAGATTTCTGTTGATAATGGTGTCTAAAACACTGTACTTTGTTACACAATCAATGTTATGATTTTTTATGTAGGCAACATGCTGTTTATATTTTGTTGTGATTATTAAAGAATAGGAATTTAGTTTCCTATATGAATAAACCCTATTTCCTACTGATTTCTTTGGACTCTTTTAATAAGATAAGAATATTAATTGAAAGTATTTCCTAAACCAATGAAATATGTTGCGTTTTAATGATCTAACTGAAACATTGCAATATTGAAGTGAGTTAGAAATGTTAATCTAAAAATGTATGTAGCGGAAGCTATTCGAGGGTTTTGTAAAGTATTCCTTCTTCCCTTTATGGCGGAATGTGAGTTGTAATGGTGTTTCCTATGAGAACCGACCGAGTTATTGAAAACACGTCAGGGAATATCGGTTGCGGCACTTTGGGTGTGAGCTATTTATTGTAACGGAGTTATGATTTCAAAACAGAAGCGAGAGACTTCAAAACACCGTGTACAGTTTTATACACCCTGGATTTGAAACTTATATCGGTATTTTTTTAAACATTTCTGGTAAGTTCGGCTTGCCTCAACGGGAAACTATTGTAGAGGAAACTTTAGTAGTATTGCCAAATGTTTACTTCATGTTTTGTTCCTGAGATCAAAATAAAACAATAAATTGTACTGATTTTGAATAACAATGAGTCCGATTTTGATGAATTTCCTAGATTTACCACTTGTATTATTCGAATAGGGTTAATGTATTCTATTCTGTTATTTTTATTATTAAATAATTATTAATTTTATTCTTGATGGTTATTATCTTACAATCTTGAAAATTGGTAAGTGTGTATGTAGATCAAAACTACAATCAAGTAAAACCATAAACAACGTCATGGTTGGCATTTCTGATATTTATTTAAGTGCAGTTCAATATACATCTGCCCTCATGGAGACTTCTTTGCTTTCATTTTCTACATAAGGTTGTCCAACTGGCGCCCCACCAATAGTTTTTCAAACTTAAAATTGAATAGTTATTTACTATAATGTCGAGAGTCTGCGCAGAGCCAAATGAATTGAAACATTTATATTCGACAGACCTGGCTTAAAATATTTTTTATTCCTCTTTGGATAATCTACATAGTTGATGTCTAATAACTTTGATACCATTTGCATTATTTCCATTATAAAATAAAACAATCTTTCAAAATGTAACTTTGTATTTAATACAGTTTTATTTACAACGTAAGTAGGCTAACCGTTAAACGTTAACCTCATGTCTTACAGTGTAACTCATAAGATTGTCCAACTTTCTCTGATTAAAGAGTATTAAATTAAAATATTTATTACTTTTGGAAACACAGGTTTATATGACATACACAGAAAATCACTTCTCAAATAACATATCTTTTAAAAGTAACTAATAAAGCATAACGTCTCATGCAATTTTTAATTTTCTATTTATTAAAGTTATAGAAAATTGAACCAGTATATTAGTCAGTTGAAGCCAAAATGCACGATTTTGAATGTAGTTTTAAAAAAGCCCCAGACCCCACCCCTTTACATGGTGATATTTCATACTCCCTCCCGGTAAGTTCAACTCGAAATAAATTTTCCGGAACCTGCAGCACACATTAGTGTGACCCACGAATTGGCCCAAAGATGGAGTTTCGGGTACTCCACCTTTGTACTTTGGACAATTCTGTTCTACATATTTAAATGCAGTGTATATATGTGATCGGCAGACTGATGAGCTCCTTGTCACCTCGTAGCAATGTGAAGTCCCCTGAACTCATATTTTGTTAACATGTAAATCATGAGCACTCGCATGAATATAATGAGGTTACAACATCACAAATGGAGATATATTAAACTACATTTAAAGTAAAGTCCCCACAAAAATTCTGTAAGCTTTCGAAGAGGACGCTACAGAGGTGCATTACGTAACAGGTTGTGTATCGAGATGAGCACGTTATTTATTTGTTAGAAGCTTTTGAAATTATTGTTTGCCGCATGCGACATGTATTAGATCGCGTAACCAGTTTAAACGGAATAGCTAAGGTGAAACCTTGTTGGCTTCACTCCATTGCTATTGACTTCGCTCCATTCCTAATGACTTCGCTCCATCTCTATAGGATTCTCTCCATTGCTATTGACTTCGCTCCATTGCTATTGACTTCGCTCCATTCCTATTGACTTCGCTTCCATTGCTATTGACTTCGCTCCATAGGTGTTGAATTCGCTTCCATTCCTATTGGCTTCGCTCCATTCCTATTGCCATTGCATCTATTGCTATTGGCTTCTCTCCATTGCTATTGACTTCGCTCCATTCCTAATGACTTCGTTCCATTCCTAATGACTTCGCTCCATTGCTATTGACTTCGCTCCATTCCTAATGACTTCGCTCCATCTCTATAGGATTCTCTCCATTGCTATTGACTTCGCTCCATTGCTATTGACTTCGCTCCATTCCTATTGACTTCGCCCCATTTATATTGACTTCGATCCATTGCTATTGACTTCGCTCCATTGCCATTGACTTCTCTCCATTCCTATTGACTTCGCTCCATTGCTATTGGCGTCTCTCCATTCCTATTGACTTCGCTCCATTGCTATTGACTTTGCTCCATTCCTATTGACTTTGCTCCATTCCTATTGACTTCGCTCCATTGCTATTGACTTCGCTCCATTACTATTGACTTCTCTCCATTCCTATTGACTTCGCTCCATTGCTAATGGCGTCTCTCCATTCCTATTGACTTTGTTCTATTGCTATTGGCTTCGCTCCATTGCTATTGATTTTGCTCCATTCATATTTACTTCTCTCCATTTAAATTGACTTCGCTCCATTGCTATTGACTTCGACCCATTGCTATTGACTTCTCTCCATTCCTATTGATTTTGCTCCATTCCTATTGACTTTGCTCAATTGCTATTGACTTCGCTCCATTCCTATTGACTTCGCTCCATTCCTATTGACTTCGCTTCATTCCTATTGACTTTGCTCCATTGATATTGACTTCGCTCCATTCCTATTGACTTCTCTCCATTCCTATTGAACTCACTCCATTGCTATTGACTTCGCTCCATTCCTGTTGACTCCTCTCCATTCCTAATGACTTCGCCTCTTTGGTATTGACTTCGCTCCATTCCTATTGACTTCTCTCCATTCCTATTGACTTCGCTCCATTGCTATTGACTTCGATCTATTGCTATTGCCTTCACTCCATTGCAATTGACTTCGTTCCATTCCTATTGATTTCGCTCCATTGCTATTGACTTTGCTCCATTCCTATTGACTTCGCTCCATTCCTATTGACTTCGCCTCTTTGCTATTGACTTCGCTCCATTCCTATTGACTTCTCTCCATTCCTATTGACTTCGCTCCATTGCTATTGACTTCGCTCTATTGCTATTGCCTTCACTCCATTGCAATTGACTTCGTTCCATTCCTATTGACTTTGCTCCATTCCTATTGACTTCTCTCCATTCCTATTGACTTCGCTCCATTGCTATTGGCGTCTCTCCATTCCTATTGACTTCGCTCCATTGCTATTGACTTTGCTCCATTCCTATTGACTTTGCTCCAATCCTATTGACTTCGCTCCATTGCTATTGACTTTGCTCCATTACTATTGACTTCTCTCCATTCCTATTGACTTCGCTCCATTGCTAATGGCGTCTCTCCATTCCTATTGACTTTGTTCCATTGCTATTGGCTTCGCTCCATTGCTATTGATTTTGCTCCATTCATATTTACTTCTCTCCATTTAAATTGACTTCGCTCCATTGCTATTTACTTCGACCCATTGCTATTGACTTCTCTCCATTCCTATTGATTTTGCTCCATTCCTATTGACTTTGCTCAATTGCTATTGACTTCGCTCCATTCCTATTGACTTCGCTCCATTCCTATTGACTTCGCTCCATTCCTATTGACTTTGCTCCATTGATATTGACTTCGCTCCATTCCTATTGACTTCTCTCCATTCCTATTGAACTCACTCCATTGCTATTGACTTCGCTCCATTCCTATTGACTTCGCTCCATTGCTATTGACTTTGCTCCATTCCTATTGACTTTGCTCCATTCCTATTGACTTCGCTCCATTGCTATTGACTTCGCTCCATTACTATTGACTTCTCTCCATTCCTATTGACTTCGCTCCATTGCTAATGGCGTCTCTCCATTCCTATTGACTTTGTTCCATTGCTATTGGCTTCGCTCCATTGCTATTGATTTTGCTCCATTCATATTTACTTCTCTCCATTTAAATTGACTTCGCTCCATTGCTATTGACTTCGACCCATTGCTATTGACTTCTCTCCATTCCTATTGATTTTGCTCCATTCCTATTGACTTTGCTCAATTGCTATTGACTTCGCTCCATTCCTATTGACTTCGCTCCATTCCTATTGACTTCGCTCCATTCCTATTGACTTTGCTCCATTGATATTGACTTCGCTCCATTCCTATTGACTTCTCTCCATTCCTATTGAACTCACTCCATTGCTATTGACTTCGCTCCATTCCTTTTGACTCCTCTCCATTCCTAATGACTACGCCTCTTTGCTATTGACTTCGCTCCATTCCTATTGACTTCTCTCCATTCCTATTGACTTCGCTCCATTGCAATTGACTTCGCTCTATTGCTATTGCCTTCACTCCATTGCAATTGACTTCGTTCCATTGCTATTGATTTCGCTCTTTTGCTATTGACTTTGCTCCATTCCTATTGACTTTGCTCCATTCCTATTGACTTCGCTCCATTCCTATTGACTTCGCTCCATTGCTATTGACTTCGTTCCATTCCTATTGACTTCGCTCCATTGCTATTGACTTCGCTACAATGCTATTGGCTTCGCTCCATTGCTATTGACTTCGCTCCATTGCTATTGATTTTGCTCCATTCATATTGACTTCTCTCCATTCCTATTGACGCTCCAATGCTAATTACGAAGCTTATAATACGGAAAGAATTCCAATTAATTTCCGTGACATAAATATCATCGCTACTGCCTTCAGAGGAAGTCTATTGCACTAAGTAAGGCTTCTAAGGAACACATATTAATTACAAAGAAGCTGGAGGAATCTATAAACAAGTCAAGTTGTGCTTTCCAGAGCCAAGACGTTAGGTTTTTATTACAATATACGGTCCCGTATAACTAATGGGTGTAACATAGTTTAACCAAGCTTGTGTTTTATATTACACACAATTACAATTTATCTCTTCTTTTCTTTAAAAATTCGATAAAAGATAACACACGGTAACAAAGACGAAGCAACTTTGTTTTACAACTTTCAAGAAAAATTTATATGCACTGTTGAATTAATTAGAATTTTTGTCTAATATTAAGAGCGCACAAAATTAATTGTTAACTAAATTTATCGGTATTATACAATCTCAACTAGGCCTATTATTAGAGGTGTTTTTTTAAATTTATGTGTAACTTTTATTATTGTAAATGAAGATTAAGAAAACTTTTTAATTTGGATTTATTTATTCTATTAAAATTATAATGTTCATACAAACGATCTTATTTTAATATATATATATATATATATATATATATATATATATAGATATATATATTTGTATATATATATATATATATATATATATATATATATATATATATATATATACATACATATATATTTGTATATATATATATATATATATATATATATATATATATATATATATATTGTAACATAATTTTTAAAGAGACACAATACAATATAATTATGTTTTACTATTTAATAAATTGAATTTTTTATTTAAGACAAATAAAACTACTCAGGAACAATTCATTAACATTTATTATTACAATTTCATCTCAACATTTAACAATAAACACAAAACAAAATTTTACAACTTAACAATTTTTAACAAAATATACTAACTCTTATTTTCTTTTAATTTTAGAGTTACACAATTTTAATACCCTTGGCTAGTTTAAGATCTCTTGATATCTCGGGGTTATAGCATGGGCTATATTTTTTTTTTAATTCTTATGTTAATTAAATAAATTTTGAACAAACAATATTAAATTTTGAAATTAGCTTTAATAAATATTTTCCGGATGGAAATACTTTAATTTTGAATATACTAAAAAGGCTAAACTATTTGAACTGGATTATTTCTTATTACTTACTATTAATTAACTACAAGATATTCTAATATACAAATTTAACTTCTCTATTATCTTAAAAGTCCACTAAAATTGGTTTTTATAGCGCTAATAACTTATCAAATATCGAAATTTCAGTTAGCTTACGTAAGATTCCGTTCTCTCCAAATTTGACTTTTTACACACTTAAATTCGTTTTATTTACTTCACTTTATATTAACACAGTATTACATTTTGTAATTCACTTCTCCTTAATTTAAGTTGGCCAATCTTCTTAACAAAACGGTATAATTTAGACGAACTCTTTCCAAATAAATAGAATTTTGACTGCACAGCAAGGTCTGCTTCCTCTAGTAGCGTCACCCACGCTATCTCCAAAACTAAACTCGTCCTTAGATTTCTAAAATTGTTAGAGAAAATATGGCGGCTTCTTCTTCTTAAAAAAAACACCTGTTGCCTTGAACAGGTCCGTTGTGACAGACCCGTTTTCTTGCTTTCACACGTGTTTTACAGCTGATTATACCAACAAGTTTGTTTTCACCAGTTTTTATTTCGTTAAACTTTGGTTGAAACTTACTGTTTCAATTTTCTATCCTCAACAAACCTTCCAGTGTTTATTTTATTAATATTATTAGTGTGTGAAGTGTCTTTGTGTTTTACTTTTGTGATATTTCCGAATTGTGTGTGTTTTGAGTGGATTCAAAGAACATAACCTTTCAATTTTCTTTTGTTTACAAACGTGTTCACTTTCTCCTTCAAGTAATTACTTAGGCCCTATGTTACTACAGTTTACAAATTTGTTTACACATAACTATTATTAGATTATCTTGTTTTAATTTATGTGTTAGGTTATTTGATATAATACATTTCCTAATGGATTTTACAGTTCAAATACCTTGTTTACAATTCCTAGGCTTTTACCAGAATTTAGTTTCAATTTTAACCTAACCAATCTTTTAATGAATTTCTTTTTTTAATTTTGAATGAGTTATTTCTCATCTATTTTCCAATTCTTAAATAATATTATATAGCCCATTCTATAAATGTTATAATGTCCCCTAATTTAATTTAAATAAAAAAAATATTCCTAATATCTACATTACACATTCTTTACATTCTACAAGCTTGTTTAAATATACATATTTTTTTTTTTTTTAAATTAAATTTAAATTAACATTTATACTTTAAATTGTCCATTTATACTTAATTCCTACGACACAATTTTATCTTAATTTTTTAACAATCAAATACTGAGCTGAACACTTCAAGCTACATATTACTTAACTTATCTTCTAACAATACAATATACTTATAACTAACATTCAATCGACAATTCTTTAACAATTCTAACAATAAATCATGTTCTGGTATTTACAATTCCTTCCATAATTATTATTATTTTTTACATTTTTCACAATTGGAACCCTTCCAATCATAAGTCTGATTCAATATTTATTTAACATATATTCTCTGATACCGTGTCTTTAAATCCCAGCCTATCCGAGTCATAGTATGTCTAGATTTGGTCAAATTGGTTATAACATTTCTCTTTCCCTTATTTCTGTTTATTCCTTGTTTATTATTTATCTCATATTTATTTTGCTTTTAGCTTCATCTAACTCTCAGTTCTAAGTTAGTATTTTATCTCCCCTTCCAATCTCACATCCAGTTCAATTATTTTCTTATATCATTTCAGTTTATTTTGTATGAAGTTTAACATCTAATATTTTTAAAGGTTGCAATTTCATATCCTCTATTTGATCATATCTACAGTTCCTTCGATTACACTATCCCTATATCAACGAATATAAATTTTGTTTTAATACTTATTTATCAACGCAGATTCTCCCTTACAATACGACGAAGTTTAAATACACAATTACCATATTTTTATTACAACGATGCTTTAATATTTATTATCATAGATTCATATTTCTTTTATAATATATGATATATACGACGAAGTTCCATTATTTATCAACGCAGATTCTCCCTTACAATACGACGAAGTTTAAATATACATAATTTTATCTTTATTCATTATTCGACGAAGTTTCTAATAAATTATATTAGATATAGTTACCATCCCTTAAAACTTATCTCCTGCTAACGTTTTCTTATACACATAATCACCTAGAGTCTATTCATATTGCTTTCTTCACCTATATTTAATATCTCCCTTCCTATTTTATTATTATTCTCCTTTTCCAGTTCTCCTTGATACATGTCATTTTACTGCCTGTGTCTATTAATGCCTGTAAACTTGTTTCCTCTATTAATTTCTATTCCTGGGTTTCTGATTGTCTTAGTTTTCCGATTGACTGTGGGCACCATGCTCTTCTCTTGTCCCCACGCCTGTCCTTGCCTTAACACCGTTTACATCTCCATTGTATCTTTCATCTGCTTCATAGTTTCTATTTTCTCTGCTATTCTCATATTTAAATTCCATCTCCCATTTTCCAAACTCAAATTGTGCCTCCACATTCATTAACATATCCGTACCTCTGATAAATTTTCTCAATAAGCCTTGTACCACTAAGCCTTGAGACGGATATTTAACTCCTCCTCTTTCTCCTATTACCATTTTCATTTTATTAATCTTTTCAATTTTCTTATTAGTTGCGGTTTGAATTGTTATATTTTTTATTGGCAGTACCTCCATCTTTCCTACTTCATTTCTTAATTTTAACTCTCCTAACTCTTCTGTGTTTTTCTTTGTTATATATTCGACTTTCTCTATCTCTTTTGTATTAATTTCTATCTCATCAGCTATTATTTCATTTGTATCCTCAAACTTTTCCTTAATCTCCTCCTCTAAATCTCCATCTTTCTCCTCTAAGTCTCTTCTCTCATCCTCTACTATATCATTATTCTCTGTCCTCCACTGTCGCCTCATATCCTCTATCATTTTCCTATTTTCCTCCCGTATTTCATCTTTTATTACTTTTAGATCCTCCTTCATCTCTCTTATTTCGTCTCTATTTTCCTCTAATTCTTTTTTTATTTCTCTCATATTTTCATTATTTATATCTAATTTTCTATCTAGATCCTCTCTCATATCCTTCATCTCCTCTTTTATTTTCTCATTCCCTTTATTTATTTCTTTTAGTAAGTTTTGGTTGCTTTCGAACAATTTTTTTATCCAGTCATCATTATTTCTACTTCCACTTTCACTACCCCTTCGTTCCTGTTCAATTTCTACAAGTGGTAGTCCCCTAGCTTCATCTACCTCCATGTTTCCTATTGGCATATCTGTGCCTTCCATTTTTATTTCTTTCATTTCCAAAATTGTCCCTTTTTCCTAGTCCCCTACAACTACCAGCTCGCCTATAATATTTTCTTTTTTTTTTTTAGCTGTAAGTAACTTATTATACAAACATAAACAATTTTTTATATATACTATAAACCTAGCCTTGATTCTATTCAACTCAGTGTTTAATTTTCCAAAATTTTTTTTCTAAATCTATTTCCAGTTCAAATGTTTTTCATATAAAAAGTTCTAAATTAATTTTGATTCAAAATCCCTCTAAATAAATTTTTTTTCTTATTATAAGATATTTTATTTCTTATTAAAAACACAAACTCCTGAATAATTTATTCTTTATTATTATTTTTCTAATAATCGTACCCCACGTTGGTGTGCCAAATGTAACATAATTTTTAAAGAGACACAACACAACTCAGGCATTTGTAATTTAAATTCTTTATTACAATTATTTATTAATTCAACAAGTAAACAATTAACACAATAAACAGAACAAAAATAAACTTAACAACTTTTAACAAAATATACTAACTCTTATTTTCTTTTAATTTTAGAGTTACACAATTTTAATACCCTTGGCTAGTTTAAGATCTCTTGATATCTCGGGGTTATAGCATGGGCTATATTTTTTTTTTAATTCTTATGTTAATTAAATAAATTTTGAACAAACAATATTAAATTTTGAAATTAGCTTTAATAAATATTTTCCGGATGGAAATACTTTAATTTTGAATATACTAAAAAGGCTAAACTATTTGAACTGGATTATTTCTTATTACTTACTATTAATTAACTACAAGATATTCTAATATACAAATTTAACTTCTCTATTATCTTAAAAGTCCACTAAAATTGGTTTTTATAGCGCTAATAACTTATCAAATATCGAAATTTCAGTTAGCTTACGTAAGATTCCGTTCTCTCCAAATTTGACTTTTTACACACTTAAATTCGTTTTATTTACTTCACTTTATATTAACACAGTATTACATTTTGTAATTCACTTCTCCTTAATTTAAGTTGGCCAATCGTCTTAACAAAACGGTATAATTTAGACGAACTCTTTCCAAATAAATAGAATTTTGACTGCACAGCAAGGTCTGCTTCCTCTAGTAGCGTCACCCACGCTATCTCCAAAACTAAACTCGTCCTTAGATTTCTAAAATTGTTAGAGAAAATATGGCGGCTTCTTCTTCTTAAAAAAAACACCTGTTGCCTTGAACAGGTCCGTTGTGACAGACCCGTTTTCTTGCTTTCACACGTGTTTTACAGCTGATTATACCAACAAGTTTGTTTTCACCAGTTTTTATTTCGTTAAACTTTGGTTGAAACTTACTGTTTCAATTTTCTATCCTCAACAAACCTTCCAGTGTTTATTTTATTAATATTATTAGTGTGTGAAGTGTCTTTGTGTTTTACTTTTGTGATATTTCCGAATTGTGTGTGTTTTGAGTGGATTCAAAGAACATAACCTTTCAATTTTCTTTTGTTTACAAACGTGTTCACTTTCTCCTTCAAGTAATTACTTAGGCCCTATGTTACTACAGTTTACAAATTTGTTTACACATAACTATTATTAGATTATCTTGTTTTAATTTATGTGTTAGGTTATTTGATATAATACATTTCCTAATGGATTTTACAGTTCAAATACCTTGTTTACAATTCCTAGGCTTTTACCAGAATTTAGTTTCAATTTTAACCTAACCAATCTTTTAATGAATTTCTTTTTTTAATTTTGAATGAGTTATTTCTCATCTATTTTCCAATTCTTAAATAATATTATATAGCCCATTCTATAAATGTTATAATATATATATATATATATATATATATATATATATATATATATATATATACATACATATATATTTGTATATATATATATATATATATATATATATATATATATATATGTATAAAGATACATTCAAAAAAAGGCGTTATTGTTTTGTGTTTTCAGTTTTGTTTTTTTTAATTATATAAACACATTTAGAGCACTAACACTTTCTGTATATGTCTTAGTTACTTATTTTTTTTAATATCAAAACAATCAAAGTGATTATTATTTTGCAAAGAAATTATAAACCTCGAAAAAAGAAAAAGCTTTAAAATTAAATTTGAGAAACTAAACGAACTCAATCTCAACTTTTATTACCAATCTTTTGTGTAATCATTAGTCACGTTATTGGTTTCTTGTGGTGTAAAAACATTTTAGGCACTTTTTCCAAGTGCAAAATTTGACATGTTTAACTGAGTGCACGATGCTCTGCCAAAATATTATAAAACAAGGGAGTTTTCGTACTTACCTCTAGAATTACTCTCATATATTTGTTTTCTATGCTGATGAGTTTTAGGCTTTGGCATGAATAATCGAAGCAATAGTAGTTCTGAAAGTTCTTAGAGTTCTGAAAGTGTTTCTTAAATATACACAAATGTTACATTTAATTGCTAAACCAGCATCATTAGTGTTAATGTCTTTAACACTTTGCTCTTTATGTAAACATTTCAATTTTAAAATTTTGACA
The DNA here is from genome assembly GCA_036971475.1 of Prosapia bicincta. Taxonomy (NCBI): domain Eukaryota; kingdom Metazoa; phylum Arthropoda; class Insecta; order Hemiptera; family Cercopidae; genus Prosapia; species Prosapia bicincta. Next base: position 179,178,333 of record JBAIZL010000002.1, read on the forward strand.
CAGTATTGTTAATAATGTATGTGCTTGCTTAGGTGTTTAGGATATAATTTTTCTGATTGTAAAAATATTCTTTTTCTTCAAATATAATGTTTGTTCATCAAACAAATACTATATATAAAAGATATTTTACTAAAAACAGGGTCTAAACTGTAATAAAACATGTTGCGTTTTTGCTCGCGTTTGCAGGATTATTTCGCAAAGCAACATACTGATTATAGTAAAGAGAATAAAGGCAATAGAAAATAGAAATAGGTAACGAATTTTAAATTATTACTTCCTTTGTTAACCTATAAGTATTAAAAGCTTTTACAGAGTTTTCATCCTTAATTTTTCATTAGTGGCAGGGTTTAGAACATTAGACAATCAACTCACTATTAAACGCAACTCTAGAAGCGCGCCATAAGAAAGTGAGTCCCCTTCATCTATCTAAAGATAGAATTTATATAGAATATAAACAGACTTTCAGAAACTAGTAAGGGATTCCGAATGTGGATAGTAGTTTGGACTGGATCACTTAGAGGGGAATGCCACTTCACGGAAAGTATAACCCACAGTGTTACCAGCCGTTTAAGCATCCCTCCTGCTTCTCCGATAGCGTATACTATCTTCAAAACACAATTCGTATCATGATTATTTATAGTGAGGTTTTACTGTATATAACTTACACTTTAATGTAGTTAAACAAGATCTAATTGATCCATTTGCGAGCCAACTTTCGGAAGCTGTAGTACACTATTCTCTTTTTCGCGCATTAGAAGACTGAATATCTAATTAGAAGGCAATTTCATAATTCTCGAAAACGAGAGCACAGTTATATAGGTCTCGAAAATCGATTGGCAAATATATCAATTAAATTCTTGTTTAAATACTTAAGGGTGTAAGTGATACTTGAATAAAAATAATTTGTCTATATATATATTCTGTTTCCAAAAGTGAGTCAGAACTGTGTATTACTAGTGAGTTTGAGAGTGCTGAAACTGCAAATCAGTATTCACTTATCAGAGATACTATGCTAAAGCTTCACTTATTTGGCATAGTAAAAGTGTATTAAGAAAAATTAAAAATTAAAAATTTTTGTTTATGAAAATATTATTGAGCCATATGTATTTAACAAGAAACAAATTTCTTCCAAGGATTACAATATATATATATATATATATATATATATATATATATATATACTATTTATTATATTATATTATAAATTATTAAATTAGTAGTTATTTTTTTCGATACATGAAAATACAATTTAGTAAGTACTTCAACGATTTGTGTGTGTGTTAAATCCAGAATACCTTTTTTATTACTTTTTATCTGGTCAAAATACAGAATTTGCGCCCACCAATAAATTTGTTTATTAGTAATATCTAATTTTATTCATAAATTTTAATTAAATCTTCTTATAATTTTATTTTATATCATTATAAAAGGTATTTGTCCTCCAACCTAGTTCTCTTTGCTAAAATATATACATATATATATATATATATATATATATATATATATATATATATATATATAATGAATAATAGTTACTATCTGGAGTACATCCGTTCATTCTGCAGTGTAAATTCGCCAAAATCTCATCTAGCATTGACGAGGTGAACCCAAAAACAGTTGAAGAGCGAGCGAAGGAGTTGCGATTTATGTCACACGCTCTTCAACTGTTGTTGGGTTCACCTCGTCAATGCTAGATGAAATTCGGGCGAAATGTCGCAACTGCGATTTTTTGCACTGCGGAATGAACGGATGTACTCCGGATAATAACTATTCATCATATTTGACCATCATATTTTCTGAAGAAATACGTATCAGAATATATATATATAATTAATAAATTAAAAATATTTCAAAAACAAGAATACTTTTAATGAATATAAAAGTTTATACTGCCTATACTTTTATAAAAGTATAAAAGTATTAAAATATTCTTGTTTTTGAAATATTTTTAATATATTAACAAGAAAACATATCACCATATTTAATATATTAATATATATATATATATATATATATATATATATATATATATATATATATAAATTTGTATATGATGGTTTCCTTGTTAAATATTTATTTAATAAAGTACAAACATAATAAAAAAAATATTTATAAAACACCCCACACGTAGCTTTTCGTCCAAGTGACAACTTGTCAAACTCAAAGCAGATGTTAAGGTGTTTTTATTAGCTTTGACAATCTGCGATGCTACTGATGATATCCTTTTAACTGATTCAATTCATGAAGAGCTATGAGCTCCTCGTTTTATAAATATTCATTTGGTTGAAATGTTTGAATACACACACACACATACTGAGACTTTAACCGGCTTTAACCGACCATAACCCGCAAGCGAGCCTCAGTCCTCCGAGCCACCGCCACAAGGTAAAAATTTTGAAACAAGTTCATTCGGTCAGAAGCTGAACCCTGTCCTACCACTTGCCAAAATCTGCCAGAGAACCAGTCACTGGACTTGATTTAAAAAACACAACTCACAGAGATTTAACCCTTTGGGTTTTCTTTCTCGGAAAATGAATTTTTTTACTGGCAACCTCGGCTTTAATGACCAATGGTTTAGGATTGTTTAAGAAATGTGTTTAAATAGAATAGACCCGTTACTCACTTTGCAACTTCTCGTCTAATTTGCAGTTTTATTTGTCTAATAATCATATTTCCACAACAGCACATTTTGTAACATATAAAATTTGATACTCCGTTTTTCCCCGTTTTAGAATTTTATTTTACCCGGTTCTTTTCACAATTTTATTTACTGTTTTTCTACGTTATTTTGTTCAATATATTTATTCCTTTCCCTCCCCTTTAAGAACAAAAAGAATTTTTTACAGTCTTATCTTATCATCATGTTGCAACACTCCTAAATAATTTGGTGTTACATATTAAAGAATTTGTATTTTTTTTTACAAGTTAACAAGTAGTTAAAATATATATATATACACACATATATATATATATATATATATATATATATATATATATATATATATATATATATATATATATATATATATATAGAATAATAAGCAGTAATTTTATGTAAATAATTTAACGCTGTAACTTGTCATTAATTAATAAATTGTTTAACTTTGTATGTTAAAACTTTCAAGTCTTATTTCACAAGTAACCTAGTTCTACCTTCGAAATAGGAAGACCGTCACAGACAGACAATTTATGCGTGAGCTGTGACGTTAGAACTAGAACCCTGGTAAGCAAAATTAAATATTTTGGTAATAAGCAAAATAACATTTTTAAATAAAGTAATAATTACCCAGGTAAAAAGTGCGAAGCGTTACAATGTAGCTAATTTATATATAATATTTATTTTAAATAAAAATTTAACCCCGTTTTTTCGTTTCGAAAACACGAAATTTCCCCTTAAACAACAGTCATATCTAAAGTTTCAAATTTGACTCAACATTTTAGTCAAAGGTTTACTCTGGTTTGACCCCAAAATATGTTTAAGACAACTGAACTAATTAAATTTAAATTCAACTTAACCTCAACCTATCCTAATTGACTATTTAGTAATGAATAAGCTAATATTTAAAATTCATCATTTGGAACCAAAATAAACATATTTTAAAAACAAAGTTACTACCAGACCAGCATATTGAAAATTTATATGCTATCCTATAATCTTATTGAAACAAATATGAAAAGAAAGACATAAATTGAACTCATTAAAACAAAACAAACACATTTCAAATCATTTGTATTAATTAAAACCGTCTTTAAATAATCAGAAACCCGACATATTTCAGAAACAAATTAAAATCTAACTTATAGACCTTTTGTAAAACCAACAAAAAATTATAAATTAAATACATTGAAAAAATAAAGTATTATTCACAAAACAATGTCTTACGCATCTACTTATTTGAATCTCCCATATTCTGGAAACAAAATTTATTTATTGTATTAAACATTTGTATTTAATAGACATAATTTCCAATCAATTTCAAGATAAAACGAACATTTCTGATGTCTTCATAAATTTCAAAATCATAAACCCTAGCAATCTTTTCATGTATTTTTATCACTTTCTTCTTCAGGTTAACTGCAATTAGAGCTAAAATTGTCTCTAACATTCACATCATAATTTTTTAGTCACCGAATTATATATTTATTATATTTACTCCAAGTATACTTTTTAATTTATAGACCAAGTTTAATATTCGTGCTCATGGTATTGTTTGCTATTTGATGTCCGAGATTTTGACTAGTTTCCTACTTCAAATTGACGTCACAATAATCTGGTTTACTTCAACAAAGCCACGTCATTTTTAATTTTCACCTTTCAAAATTTTACAATTTTTTAAAAATTTGTTAATCTTTTAAATTTTTCCAAAATAGTTAAACTGAGTTATTATTGTGTAAGAGAGAAAATCGAGGTTTAACATCTAATTTTGGATGTACAATCCTTTTTTGTAGAGCCTGTATGTGGACTGACGGGTTGCCATGTTCCCTCTGCCGGTGGCTAGTTGAATTGTCATCATGGCTTTATCTTCTTTGCTCAACCCGTTCATTTTTTTGCAATTTTTATTTTTCTTTGAAAAGTCAATCGTTTATAATTTTCAGAACTGAGTATATCAATGTTGCTAATTTAGTGCGAATTTACGAATATACATTTATCAAAATTTTCTCTAACGATATGTTTTACTTTATTTTAATGTCACTTCTATACTAATTTATAACTTAATCAATGTTCATCTTTAAAATTTTTATTTCACTCATTTAAACATTTGTTATTATTATTATTTTAAACCTCTTTGGTCGGAAAAACGCAACGCAACACGATGTTAGTTTTTTAAAAGACCATGAAAGTTTAATCTCCAAAAGTGTTTTTTGAATCCCACAAGATTACACGTTAAGACATCCACCCTAAACCCTTCTAACAATGTATTTATTCAGATCCAACACTTTTTTTTAACACGAACTTTGGGAAAGCGGAGCTGAGCCACGCCCTTGCTGTTCGAACACTAGATTCTCGCCACCCGTTTATGCCTCTGTTCCCAGTTCAGCCACGGACTTTCTTTGTCACAACCGCGTTTTTACGTCATTTCATCAAAACTGCTCCGTTGTCTTTTTTAAAACGATCCAAGGTATTTGTCTAAAACCTTTATTTCAATATAACTTTTTAGTTACTAATTTCCCGAGGTAGTTTTTATCTTCATTTGCCTCTTCTTTATTCAAACTGTTTCTGCTTGAATGTCGATGGTCTCTCTAACATGGTTTTGACATTTTTCCCAACTCTTTTACTTTTACAAAACCCCCTTTCGTTTCTAATGGTTTTGTCTGTTATTCATTTTTACTTCTTAAGATCATATATTTTATGCTTATGGAATTACATTTCGACTGTAATCTTTATTTTTTACATTATAATATTTTTTTAAAAGTTTCAATTTAGAATTTTTATTGTAAATATTAAATTTTCAATTTATGCCCGTTACAACACACACACACACACACACACACACACACACACACACACACATACACACACACTCTCTCTTTCTCTCTCTCTCTCTCTCTCTCTCTCTCACACACACACACACACACACACACACACACACAAACACATACACACACACACACACACAGACACTCTATCTTTTTCACACACACTCTCTCTCACGCACTCATACACACTCTCTCTCTCTCTCTCACACACATACGCACACTCTCTCTCTCTCTCTCTCTCTCTCAGCTACGTACAGGGAAACAACGAACTAGAAGCCACTCATCAAATTAATATATTTCTATCATCAGGAGCTGTCAACAGTTCAAATCTCTCTCTCCCTCCCTCCCTCTCTCTCTCTTTCTCTCTCTCTCTCTCTCTCCATATATATATATATATATATATATATATATATATATATATATATATATATATATATATATATATATGACTTTCACTATATGTACTTAAACAAGAATCCAAGAATCTTACTTGGTATTTATGCATTATATGTATTTAAACAAGAATCTTACTTAGTATTTATGCCAAGTACATCTTGTTTATGTACATTTAGTGAAAGTGATAAGTGAACACAAGAAAACAGTGTTATAAAATAATATATATATATATATATATATATATATATATATATATATATATATATATATATATAGAGAGAGAGAGAGAGAGAGAGAGAGAGAGAGAGAGAGAGAGAGAGAGAGAGAGAGAGGGAGAGAGAGAGAGAGAGCCAGAGTAAGTAACTGGCTTTTTTGAACATTACACTTGATGTATCGTTCCTCCCTTTGTCAATTTGATATTTAAAAATGTATAAAGAAATGCACTTTCCTAGTGTTAGTGGAAATTGATTGATTCCACCCCGTTTTGTGACACTAAAAAGTTAACAACCTAACGTAGTGGGACAAATATCTTTCCCAAAGAAAAATATAAATGTAAAAACATGTCACGTTTTCAGCACTTTAATTCTTACACGGGCCGAACGAAGTTATTGCAAGATAATCTATAACTGAGAAAACATTGCTTCCCACGCAAATGTAAGAGGTTGCTGACACCGGGCTTTTTTCTGTTTGAAGCGTTCATTCCATAATATTGCACGGTTTGGTTAATTTGTCAAGTTTACAGGAACTAAGGCCCAAACATAGTTCACCTTGTTATATTCTACACGAGGTAGTGACATCTAAAAATATTGGGCATTCTTTTATTTTGTAAGTAAATATGATACCCTGATACTGGTAATACAAATAGGGCAAGACATTTTGTAGCAACAGTGTGTAGAAAGGGCGTTTATGTCCTGGCATTTGTAGTTCTAGGATCACTCGACCAGATCACAGGACCAATCCTGTGTGGAAAGAAGTCCTCTTATTTGAGACCCCTATAGCACCTGAAATAAAAACTGTCATTATTTTAGGCGCGTGTTGAAAACGTGATCTATCGTATGTGAGGCTTTTATCACTTCAGAAGAAAAACGTGTAAAAGTAGTAACGAGAAACATTTATTGAAAATTTGGTAAAAGTTTGTTTTGGAACGTTTATGGATATTTAGAAAACACACATTTATTTAATGGCTATTTAGATGACAATATTTAAAAAATTGGTTAGTTATTGGAACACAATGCACCAGTATGTATATAAATTAAAAAAATCTATATTTTTTTTCAAAAATAATGTGTTATTAAATTATTATTTGAAAAATATAAGAGTGATGAATAAAAGAATGCTTTTTATTTATGTGCTTCATTGTTTTTAGAATATCTTTAACCTTTCGCAAAAAAACTATTTAATTTAATTCTGTATCAGTTTATGTCTCTAAATAAATTATAAAACTGTTTTCAAATACCACACGCAAATAATTGGAAACCAAAGCCATCATTTTTGCGCCAGACTAATAATTCATAAATAATCTGTGACAGTAAATCCCAACCCAGCAGGAAGGCGGGAGAACGTGTGGAACCGCTGCTTTACTCTCCCTATATCCCCTCTGTTACGAGGGGATCCATTGATTCCATCAGGTAAGCTGGTTATGATTAATGTTACGGACGCATGTATTAAAATCTATGCAAATATATTTATTTAAATACAATGAACAAATGTTCAGTGTAGTTAAATAAAACACATAAACGTTATAGTTTCATCAGATGGAATAAAAGACGAAATTGCTTCAGTTGCTTTTAATTTAATTTAAAAATGAACTACTATGTGACCTGAGCTTGAATTTTATCTGAGAACCCTACTAATCTGTGAATCCTACAAATACCCTGATGCTACCCATGCAAGCTAAATACCCATTCTATCAGTACAGAACAACTACAACCCAGAATGAACCTCTTCTCTGATGTCCCTCTTACCGTCATTGCCTCTACGCACCGATGTTTACCTTTTAGACAGATCGTGTTTGAACATGATCAACGCACACTCTAACGGTAACACAAACTGGCAAGCGTTTTTATTAATAATAACCTAGCTTTGCTTAGTGCCCTAACGGCAGGTTGCTTTCATTGGCGAGGGCTATCATAAAATGGAAGTGTCAGCCATGAACTGAATAATGGAAGCTTTATAGCGTACACTGAGGTTTGGTGTTAACAAAAGTTTTACAATTTCGGTTACAAAGAATGCACGTTATAAGGGGCCAAGCTTTATTGCTTGATTGTTAATCTTTATGGCCTTACATAAAAAGGAACTTCGGCCATTATTCACGCAAAAATAATCAGATCCCTTTTCCGATTCTTTTTTTTCCTTTTCGCCTTGATGTTCCAATAATTCTTGAATAGTTTGGCCGGTTTCCCCCCGTCACTTCAAGATATGCTGACATTTACTACATCTCTGTATGTTTGTAACATGATCAAAGACCAATGTTTTCTTCTACGTCTCGTACCCTTCTTTCTTCGAGATGTCTAGTTATTTTATTCCTACAGTGTTTATTATTCAATATACAGACGATGTATAAGGTCAGTTTTCTAAATATATATTTACTAAAATGTCAGAGCGTAAATTTACAGAAGATTAATGTCCTGAACAGGTGAAATAATTAGTAATGTCTATAAATTACTTACAACACGGATTGTTTCTTATTTCTCTGGCAACATTTTTTTGTTATTATGTTGTGTCTAGTGAATACATTTTAGAATAAATTATTTAAATATAAATAGTTTTATATACCCTAAATACTATTCTATGTAACACTACACGTATACATTATGTACAGTAAATATACAAACCTATTATTCAATTGCAAATATTTAACCTATAAATAGCTTCACATTATATCACATTACTTATCTAGTATAGAGTATATTGTTATGAGCAACATTATTCTTTATACGAATTAAAATCCAGGAAAGTAATATATACACAATTATTTAATTTCCATTTCAACATTTGTAAGAAAAACTGAAAAATACGTAGTGAAGGTAAAATGCCATCTATCTAGAGAAAACAGCTGTGTAACCTCCTGCGTAAAGGGAACACTGGAACCCGCGAGGCAGAAAATGTTGCCAGATTTCCCTGGTAGAATGGGAAAAGATTCCCGCTATGAGTGAAATTATTAAATTCGGAACGTTTTCATGACAGTTCCGGCGACATGGCAATAATTTAAACAGTGCGATCACCCTGTAAAGCGTGGCGTTTGCGTCGTCTCGTTTCACGACAGTTTAAATACAAACCAGAGATTTCGGGTTGTAAAAGTTTGACTTTACACTCTAATAAAGGTATTTCGCGTGATTTTCTGTGACACTCATAAAATTATAAATTTTTATAACGATAATATTTTTGTACTAATATATATATTATTAAACATTGTTTCCATAAACAAAAATATCTCGAAAACGTTTAATAATCTATATTTTGCAATTACTAAGAGCTTTTAAATGTTGAATTACCAAATTTAAAAGTTAAAAAGAAAATTAATTGGAAAGAAAACTTTTGGCTGGTGAATGAAGGTCTTGATAATGTCAATATCTCAAGCCAGTGGTTTCCAAAGCTTTTCAGCACATGACTACCTTGTGGTAAAAATGTTTTCTGGAGGTGCGCCTAAAGAAAATTCATTATTACTTTGTCGATAGTAGAGTTTTATATCACTTTGTATCAATTATTATTTTAATATTGCTGTACTTAACATAGTACAGCATATACATGTATTTTTTTATAAAATATTAAAAACTGAAAAAGCCAATGGACATATGGTTTAGGCCTTACCTAGTTAGTGGACATGTTCAACACTATAATATTACTTACTTATTAAACAAATCCATTCACTGAATAATAAATAAATCAGAGCAATATTACATAGCTGTTGAAGGTCTTTAGTCTTCGAAAAACTAGTTTAATAATTTTACCGTTGACTTCAACATTGTTTAACTGTCACAAATAAAATGAACCATTTCTTTATGTACAATTCTTAGAATGACCAAAATAAAAAAAAGTCAAATTGTCTGATTGATGGAATTTATATCTTGTTATTTTAAAAAAAAATCAATTCTCGTTTCCTTTTTTAATGGTAATTTGAGTTTTATACTGTGATTTAATAGTTGAACAGCAGAAAACCCACAGTTATATAGGAAAATACAAGCAGACGAATAATAGCAGACGTAATGATTTCTTACGTAACACTGGATATTCATTTTCAATATAACATTGTAAGTCACACCGATTAAGATTAAAATTTTGACTAGAGCGCATGCGTATTCTTAAACAAACAGTTAATACGGCTGTCAAACCACGGCAACACAATTTAAGACCTGATTCATTTAACGTAATGTTTAATGTAAACGTTGAACTCTTAAAGCACGCCGCGGCGCCCTTGGGAATCATCCGTGGCGACTCAGGTAGCCCCGGCGCGCATTTTTGGAATCACTGTCTTTAACTATTTAAAATTCTCGGACAACATTTTTATAAATATTTTTCTTTATCAATATGAAAAGTAAGCAGCCCATATAAGACACACACACACACACACACACAAATATATATATATATATATATATATGTGTGTGTGTGTGTGTGTGTGTGTGTGTGTGTGTGTGTATCGAGCATACACCTATATTTATTTGTAAAAAGTCACGAAAACAAATGGAGTAACACAAGTTTAGGACCTTCAAACGATAAAGAAGAACAACAACCCAACATAACGCGTGTACCATCAATGCCTTTAAAGTTGGGAGTTTAGCTAATGGCACATACTGTTACTAGCTACACAAGGTGTACTCTTGTAAAGAATAAGGTTACAAATATTCACAAATTTACTTTTTTTGTACTTTTCGAGAACTATTTATGCATTACTCTTCAGTCCCTATGGACCGAGAAGAGCGTGAGTTTATAGCGAACTGTGACTTTAAAGCTGCTTCTAGGGACCTCAAATAGCTTCATTATCGGTGGAATGAGAATAAGTATGGTTTGACCGTACAAATAAGTAAGAATTTGTTTTTATTTTCAGTGTAAACCTAAAAACCAGTTCTAATAATATCAACATATATTTGGTTTAATGCTGCATAACGATTCGTTTAATAACAAGTTAAATAGAAAAATAAAATTAAACCAAATTACTACTGAGGTGGAAAAATCTTTTTTAATTTGAGTTTCTTTTCATTTTATAATTACAATTATTATAAATATTTATATAGATATGCCAGAGTCACAATATTCGGTGAGAAAATATTGAGCGAATTTCCTTGCCATTTTCCATTCTCCTCTCTATACAGTATCCTCTTTATACAGTAAATGGTGTTGAACTATTATTTTTGTTTGTTACTATTTAAGTTATTCGCATTCTTTTTTTCGTTTCTAATTCATGAAGCTGAGGGTGATCTATAATTTCTCATTCTACCCATCTCTTGTAATGCTTAATTATTACAAGGAACCTTTCTCTTATAATTTCATATAGATCTTAAGTAATTCATTTCTAGCAATGGGAAAGTTGGCTCAAGCAGTAATGGATTTCAAACATGTAGTTCCTCAGTTCGAATCCTTCCAGGAAATCATTTTTTTTTTTTAATTAAAGTGTTGAATAAATATTTGAAAGAACTATATTAATGTCAATTGCCCTCCACTATAAAGTAAAAGAAGTACTTGAACTTGATTGGAGGAATAAAAACGTGTTATAACGGGCGAGAGTGTGAGCTAATAGAAGTAATTGCAAAATTTCCCTTATATCTACTGACATGAAGAGCCTCCGTAGAAAGATTACCATTATATTGTAGAGCTCTCTCAGATTAGACAGAGCTTTCTTTATCTGAGCAATATAATATAAATATAGATAATGTGTGTTTTGCAACAGTATTCACATGTCTATTGTATTAGTGTGTGCCATGATAGGTAAAGTTATATGTTGCAAAGTTTAATAATTTCCCCTCTAAGATATTATAACATTTACCGTCCACATTGTGAATGAAACTAGTCTGACTCTATAATACGTTTTCAACGTCAGGATTTATTTTTATAAAAATAAAATTTGTTATTTAACATGATATTTTAAAACGAAACTGAGATGTGAAAAACCTACGGTGGTTCTAAATTAATGTAAGCTTAATTAGGTATTTCTTTTAGGAATATATATTGTGAAAAATGTCTTGACTAACCAATGATTCATATTTCCTAGAGGGTCTCGTCCGAAACAGTCTACTCTGAGAACCAGCTTTTTAAAGTGTCTGCATCAACAATAGTTCATAGATATAAAAGATATACTGAAGTCAGGCCTCAAACTCAGCAAGTGCACGATTTGTGCCAAAGTTATGGCAGCCAACTCACTCAAAATCAGCTGTAACCCATTTCATAAGAATTCTCTTATATCCAAGGAGGCCAACATCTGTCTACATTCAAGAGCCAAACAGTCCACCTTATTTCCTATGCCCGCTGAATAACCATTTCTCTTCGTTTGTGTTTTAACATTGCATAACTTAAGCGAAATAATAATTAACTATTACGTACAAAATCAAACATTGAGTTACGTTCTAAAATTATATCTGCAGCTTACCTAGAAATATATATACATTCCAACGGCATGTTCAACCTTCAGAGGGTTATAGCTAGTTATATCTAAAAAATGCAAATATTATATATTTGAAATTGAAAACTTCAGACGGTTGTTTAACGAAACCTTTAAACATGATGTATTTTAGTGTTCGTCCAAAGAATACTTCTTAATCTCTGTAAAACTAATTTTATCCCCTGAATAACTGTAATATTTTAAAAATCATCTGTGTTTATAAAAGGGGAAATAAATTACGCGCTAAGTGGTGAAATCTAAGAGAATTTTAAGAGCATTTGCTCTGAGCGTTTTAACGCTTAATTGCTGTTTCAGAGAAGCAAAATCCTGTATGCTTTCATAGGATTTCCGAAGTAAATTCAGTGAATTTGTTTAACCTTCTGAGTAATTATTAGTCAATACATAAAATATTATTTCTTATTGTGTCTTGAAAGAACAATTTCAATAATGTAGTCATCATCCATTTTGCATCTGATTTTGCAGCTCACTGAATAGGCGAGTTATTTTTCTGAATATTAAGGCCTTATTGGTATAAATTTATTTAATGTTGGGTTTATAAAATCAAAAAATTTGAGAAACGCGACCTTAATTAACTTTATTTAAACTTTTATTTCAAGAGCAAAATGCGAATGCCCTTGGACGCCAGATCAGTTTCTCTCGACCCATACAGACTCACCCTTACGAGCACAGAGGACAGACCCGAGATCGGCCGTATTTCCACTCCATTGGTCATTGGTATCTTCTAACCAAACTCTAGCTAAAATAGTTTATAAATATTGATTCCACTTGAAATTACAAGAAAAATGATTACAAACTACCCGTCATGATTTAATTTGTAGTTATTAGTCACTTGAACGTATTAAGTACAGTGTTTTCCTTTAGCTAACAAATTAATTAAATTACAATTTTAATACTTGTCTTAATAAATTATATAATAAAATTAGTTTTACTTTTATTTATTAACATTTACAAAAAAGTAAAATCTGTTGTATTCAGCACTACTGGGTCTCATCCTACTGTAATTCAGGTCTAGTAGCATAGGCCTACTTTAAATGTTTTGACGAACATAGAATTTTTTGTTGTTATATAATGACTGAAATGTATGTCTTTAATAAATTGCAAAGTGCCACACTTACACATAATAATCTTAAGATAACTTTGTACTTTATTTGTGTGTGCTTTGTTTCTTTGTCATTTACATACCAAAATTCGGGTATAGGACAGTAAGCCAGTCAGCTCTGGGTTTGTCAAGGGTAGCCAGGAAGTTTTTCTATCTCTTCGGGCTTTGAGCCAGCCAGCTCCCTCTGACTCTCACTCTCGGAGAAAGAGGAAGTGAGATAAAGAGACAGAGGAGACTTTCCATTCCAGTGGATACACGAAGAACTTAAGAGATTCTTGAAAAACCAACTCACTCTTCTAACTCGTTCGACGGGTTGGCCTTTGATACTACTTAGCCCCATTTTATTTCATGTCGAAAAAGTGTAGGTCTAATTTAATTATTTTCATAAAACTATGCCAGAACGTAATCTTGACACGACCCAAGTATATCATAATTGTCTATTAAAAGACTCCTAAAATATACTGGTAGGATATAAAATCAAATCAATTATTTTGAAATTCTTCAAGGGAGAACTAAAGCAGAGAGATGAGTATCAAAACGAAAAAATAACTACAAAGAAAACCCATTGTTTTTAAGAATTAAGGAAATTTTATTGATAAAACATCGAAAATAAATACAATTTTTAATTTTGATATTATCAAATTCTTTTACGAATTATACGCAAAATTATACATTAATTAAACAAACAATTAATCCCTTAAATTCTTAACTAGAGGAAAAATATTTTATTTTTAACAATTATTTTTAAAAAAATGTTTCTTGATGTAATCATCTTGAATTCACTGATTAAACTAATTTTAAACTACTTAACTAAGTGAATACGTAATTGCTTACTTGCTGACGCGTTTCAAAACAATCGTTCCTTTTACTCGTAGTAGAGTGTTAGCTTCGTAAAAGGAACGATTGTTTTGAAACGCGTCAGCAAGTAAGCAATTACGTATTCACTTAGTTAACTAGTTTAAAATTAGTAAAAAAAATGTATTTCTATGTAGAGTTGGTGCTGTAATAAACAAATTACCAAGCAAACATTTTAATAAGATTTTAGAAAACAATTGTAATTTGATTTATCTTGTTAATTACATTGTTATAAACCATCTAAACATAGTAGTCTATGTACAAATAAAATTGTGTAGTATAAGATCTCCTTTCATTATGAGTTACGAGGAAGTAAAAATAAATAATTTTATATGAATTTAATAATGTATTTAACTGACTCTTGTTTTTACCAGTTCTAAAATATTTAAAAACAAACGATGAAGGAATTGAAACAAAATTGTATACATACTATGCACAAAATCATACAAACATAATTACAACGTTGTAACAGAGCAATTAATTGCTTCTGATTCGTCTAATATGGAACACATATTTACCATTACCGAAAAAAAAACATTTAACATTATTCACATCAGTAATAACTATGTATGTAGAGCAAACTTTTAATTAATGGTAAAAACTCAAATAAAAGGATTAGACTAGTATAAAAAAAACATAACTTTGCAGAAGCAAAAGTTTAGATTTATGAAATATATTAAATTGGTTAATTTTAAGGTAATATAATGAAATTAGTTTTGCTCATGCTCTTTAAAAGACCATCATCTCTTTAAAACCTGATCGCTGTACCAACATTCATCAAAAAGTCTCTCATAGTTAGAGTTTTTGCTATGTACATTTGACACTTACTTTTTATAAACAAACACAATTCTTTGTGGTCTATGTTGCGTCTCATATCTCAAATATCTGCAGGGAAAGAGCAATAAAGCCCCCTGTAAACCAAATCTCTTAAAAATGTTAGCAAACTAAAACCGTATTTACTTTATCCTCTGTGGATAAACCCATAGCCATTGTCTATGGTAAACCTCAAGAAATAAAAATAATGTAAAATAAACTGTGAAATAATAAATGCAAATATACTACACCAAAACCCAAACAAAAACGTTTAAACAGCTGATTTACATAAATTACCACATGACTACAATTTTAACATCTGGCACACAAAGTATTTACTTTTAAAAAGGTTGTAGGGAGTATTTATGAAAAGAAAATATATTTTCCCGCAAGATTTCACTTTAAATGGTCACTTTAAGTATATGGATTTTTAACAGTGTTATTTAACGTTCATGGCTAAATTCAGCTTTACTGGTATTTAATCAAACGTGGATTAGTTTAACATCAATTTGTATGCAAAGTATAGTAGAGTACATAGTATAAACTAAAGTAACTAAATTAATGTCAAAAAGCTTTTTCCTTAAATTTTGTGTGTAACTGAAATAACTGTATTTTTAAAATTCAAGAAAATTATCACAATGCTATTTATTATTGAAAAATCAAAATAATTGTCAATCACAAATAAGGTAAATAAAATAATATAAGCTATTAGTGTTAAATCAACTAATTCATCCGGTCCTGCAAGACAATAGTATATTTAGAATGGTCTAGCCATGGATCGTTTACAACCGCACTTGTGCGGAAGTTTATCTTTCTCTTCTTCTTCGCAGTCCCTCCCCCACATCCACTGCAACCCCCACAATGTACCTGCGGCTGGCTTATTGTCCGGCCCCTTCTTCTTGTCATGGGTCATAAACCGCCGCTGGCTGACTGTCTGTTTCCCCTAAAATTCCTTATAGAAGGCTAATTAAAAACGTGACCTCATTAAACATTAACATATGTAAAAGTTTTTCTTATTTTTGAGTTTCACGTGTGTAAATTATGTAATATATATATATATATATATATATATATATATATATATATATATATATATATATTATATTTTATAATTAAAATAATGCCAATACAGTTAACAAATTTTATTTAATGTTATCCCCTCATGAACAGTGATAATAAGTTGTACATAGATTAGTATCAATTTTCTCGTAATGATATGCAGAATTAATTTATGCTAAACTTTTATGAGATATGTTGTCAAATTAAAACAAAAGTAGGGTTTGATCAAGGAAGCAGTACTAGGGGACTAATAAACAAAGCGTCAGAAGAAATACAGCCACTCCTAATCCTCTACATTTGTGTGAGTGTGGAATGTTTGTGAGAGAGAGAGAGCCTATTATACTTGTTCATGGGCACTGGAACTTTGTTATTCTGCAGTGCGCTACTGACACCCTCTGACGAATATAAGGCAATACCTTGAAAGGTTGACTTAGAAAATACTCCACACTCTGTTAAAAAAAAACCGCATCAAACAATTTAGGAAGCTCTAAGCTATGTAGGTAAACGTGCGTCCTCAGAAATGTAACAACGTTTCCTTCACACTGTAAACACATCCATGTGTATTTCCGGAGCAATACATTTGAGTATTTTAAATAAAATCTATACTTTTCTTTCCATTATATCTCTGGCGTTTACAGAATCCCAAATACAGGAACTACTCAATATTACATACTGGAAGTTGCTTGATGTAATCATCTTGAATTCACTAATTAAACTAATTTTAAAAATACTTAACTAAGTGAATACGTAATTGCTTACTTGCTAAATTAGTAATTACATACTTGTTTGAAGTCTACATGATTCTTTCAAAAGGTTTTAGATTTATTTCCGTATAATATTTGGCCATTTCATACCTTGCGTTCAAATCTATCTCCAACCTATTAGTCACGGCTAAGTTGACAGGAAAGGTCAACTTTTCAAGCTGACCGATATCAGCGCTGCTTTCAATGTCCGTAAAGAGAAACCAAAGAATCTCCAGACTTCTTTCACTCTATAATTTTTCTAGGCCCTACACTAGGTCAGCAGCCAATTCTCATTTCCATTAGTTCTTGTCGTTTGTCAGCAGCCAATTCTCATTTCCATTAGTTCTTGTCGTTTGTCAGCAGCCAATTCTCATTTCCATTAGTTCTTGTCGTTTGTCAGCAGCCAATTCTCATTTCCATTAGTTCTTGTCGTTTGTCAGCAGCCAATTCTCATTTCCATTAGTTCTTGTTGTTTGTCAGCAGGCAATTCTCATTTCCATTAGTTCTTGTCGTTTGTCATCAGCCAATTCTCATTTCCAAGTCGAACAATCAAGAAATATCCAAATTATTTTTTTACCTGTGGATGATGACACATATTGGGAAATTATCTTTGAGAACAAAAGAAGCAAATACAGATTTATTCTTTAAACAAGCACATTTTAAATAAATGTTAAAGTCAATTGTTTAACATTATTCTGTTAATTTTTCGTAGGAAACTAAATTACCTTTAATGCAATAAAAATAATTTTCAATTTTAATAGCTAAATATTTTAAAACTATTATAAAACACCAAATGAAAACATGTCAAATAAATAAAGCTATGATTTAACACTCCCTTGAGGAAGCATCCACACTCCTCTCTGACGACCATTACACGAAACATGTCCACATTTATCATTCACCCCCACAAACCTCCAGATCTGTCAGTAGTTAAATTTATACAAAATAAAATTCCCAGTAAATACACGACTAAGGGATCGGAGGGAAGGGAAATGATTTTTTGAATTGTTTATTGTTGCTAGAGAAATTTGTATGACTCAAAGAACTAAAAGACCGGAACTTTCAATGATTATTTTAAGAAATAACGTTTAATATATGCATTAAACCATTTAGACTGAGATATAATAAACTGTCAAGCTCTGGAACTTTGGCGTACCTCTTTAAATCATTTAATAGTCGATTTTATCTTTTCGCAATAAAAATTATACCAATTGAGAGTTTTTTATTTATGTTTTTTGTTTGTTTTCATTTCTTTTGAGTTACCGTAACGGTGCCTGTTTTTCTGTCTAGTAACGGTTTTGTATTTTAGATTCATAATCAGATTATTTATCTTTCTGTTACCTTTACTGAAACAAAAACATGGATAATGGATAGCCATTAACCACACGAAATTGTGCAGACAAAGATGTGCTGGAAATTTAATACGGTTAATTGAAGATAGAGTGCAGCAGAATTAAGGAGACTGGCAGGGAAAGAGCGATCTGGGCAACTCTTGTGCAGCGGGCTATGGTTGACGCCAACTTAAGGAGCAATATAGTAAGTAAGTAGGTATCGATGCCAGTCTACCTGAGGAGCTATATAGTAAGTAAATAGGTATCGATGACAGCTGACCTGGAAGGCCATATAGTAAGTAAGTAGGTATCGATGACAGAAGACCTCAGAAGCCACATAGTAAGTAAGTAGGTATCGATGCCAGTCTATCTGAGAAGCTATATAGTAAGTAAGTAGGTATCGATAACAGCTGACCTGAGAAGACATACAGTAAGTAAGTAGGTATCGATGCCAGTCGACCTGAGGAGCCTTTTAGTAAGTAAGTAGTTAACGATGACAGCCGATCTGAGGAGACATACAGTGAGTAAGTAGGTATCGATGCCAGTCGACCTGAGGAGCCATATAATAAGTAGGTATCGATGACAGCCGAACTGAGGAGCCATATAGTGAGTAAGGAGTTATCGACGGCAGATGACTTGGGAAGCCATATAGTAAGTAAGTAGGTATCGTTGATAGGAGACCTGAGGAGCCATATAGTAAGTAAGTAGGTATCGATGACAGAAGACCTCAGGAGTCATATAGTAAGTAAGTAGGTATCGATGCCAGTCGACCTGAGGAGCTATATACTAAATAAGTAGCTATCGATGATAGCCGACCTGAGAGGCCAAAAAGTAAGTAACTATCGATGACATAACTAAAACAATTCTAACTTAAAAGTAAAATAATTAACTTAGAAAAATTATTTTTTTCATATTTGTGATGAAATTTCAAGTACCCCTACTACCTCTGTGTATGTAGAATGTATATACATTGAAAATACATAAAAAACTCCCTATAATACTCCACGAGTCTTCGACTCCAATTGTTAATTATCTCCACTTCTTTATATGTGAATAAAATAAGAAATGATAACACATTCATTGTTTCCTTTATCCTGGTGTGTGACGTGATTGTACCGCCCATTGTTATACGAAGCATCCTCATTAATATTATTCCTGATAACGGAACCTATGTTTAAGTAGAAAGAAACTAGTTTACTGGTACTGAAAGGCTTGAATATATTAATGTGTTTCCCGTAGTGATTCTGCTGCATTAACGGTTCTAATATTACTCTATGGAATCAAATATTAAAAAGATATTTCTTCAAACTTTTGTTTGAAAAATGTTCTGTTTCATTTTTATTAGTCATTGTTCGGATTAAAACTAATACATGTTTATTTTTAAAGTAGTTATTATTATGAAAAGCTAATTCATGTTTATGAGTAAAATAGATAATTTTATGAAAAAATAATTCATGTTTATGTGTAAAATATATATTATTATGGAAACCTAATTCACGTTTATGTTGAAGATAATTCATGCTATATTAAATCATGTTATGTTTTATTGGTAGTTTTTATAGTTTTGCTATTTTCTGACTTGGCATTTGTAAAAGAAATGGTTAAATTTCTTTTTCCAATATGAATAAAGACGGTACAATTTATTACTATTCAAGTAACGTTCCGGTGAGGAAATGTGTTTTCAAGGGGGAACTAGATGTAATTAGAAAGCTGGAAGGGGTGTAAATAAATAACACAAGATGCAGAACGTAGCTTTGCGGTAGCTGCCGACAAGCTTTTTCACTTTGTTACTTATTGTTGCGAATCCTACTGAAAGTGGAAACGAAGAAAGAATGATACGTGAGTTAGGTGAGACGGATTGTATATTACGTCGAAATAATAGCGAAACCTCTAAGCAGATAGTTTGGTGAGACCTGTAACAAATTTTAAATTATAAAGTCACAATGATAATTGTTTTGACAAAATATTATAACATTGGTTACTATTAGTTAACCCTTTATATGGTTATTTTCTTTATAAATAGGGGTTTAACCTGATTAATACATTATTTTGTCGACTGTCAACGCTAAAATCTCAACAACACTTAATTTCAAACGACTTTTTCTAATAAAATTGAGACTTTCTTCCTATTATTCCAACGCCTTGACAACATATACAGCCAGCAAGGTAAGGCATACAGGGAAACAGGAAGACTTAGAATCAGAGATTGGACACATGTTTACGCGTCGTTTTCCAAACACTCGAACACACAAACTGAAAGAGCTATGTTTTATTAACGCCTTCTGTTAGCTCAAACTCTCCTTGTATGTATGTATATATATATATATATATATATATATATATATATATATATATATATATATATATATATATATACATATCTTGTACAAATTTTCCATGGGTAATTAAACACGATTTAATTCATCCAATCAAGCTCAAAAACGTTTTTTTTTTTTTAATTTTCAGTGAATGACAGTTGATGTTAATACAGTTTTTTCAAATATTTATTACTTAATTAAAATTTGAAAAAGCTGATATCTCAGTCGGATTCGAACTGAAAGACTTCATGTTTGAAACCCAGGACTTTGGCATTAAGGCAGCTTTCCCTTGCAAGAATTCATTTACTTAAAGATGTATATAAAATTATAAGAGAAAGGTTTTTTGCAATAATTAAGTATACAAGAAACGGATAGAATGCAAAATTACAGATCACCATAAGCTTTTAAAATTACAAATGAAAAGAAGAAAGGGAATAACTTAAATAGTAACAAACAAAAATAGTAGTCCAACACCATATATACTGTACAGAGAGGATAAGTGAAAATTTGGAGGAAATTCGCTTTCTATTTTAACACTTAGTATTGTGATTCTGTCAAAGCTATATAGATATTTATATTAGTTGCAATTATAAAATAGAAAATAACTAAAATAAATTTAATAAAAAGCAATTAAAATAAAAAACATTTTTTTGACCTCAGTCGGAATTTACTTTAAAAGATTTTTTTTAATGTTACTTATTCTATATTTCATAAGTTATAAAATGTCAAACATTTTCAGTAGACAATGTGTCTATTAACAATCCCCCCAACCCCCGATATCATCCTTAATTGACAGAAATTATAAACACAGCTTTAATCTGGATTTAATCAATTTACTCTGATGTAATAAATTATTAACGCTCTACAAAATCACAGTCTCTAATCCTCACTGTCCAGCATCAACCTAAACATGTATTTAGAGTTGTAAATTTATCTAGGGTAAATTTAATTACCTAGATCTGGACTATACAACATAAACGGGTTGAAAGTTGGGGTGAATTATTAAAATGGACACGTTTCCTGTAATAGCCGGCAGTCATTGTGTGGATATTAGTAGGGAATTATAGAGCTGTTTAAAATAATATATTGGAGCTTAAACACGTTTTATTTACTTGGTTAAACTCAACGTTGTTGTATTTAAATAAAATTAATTATATTAACAAACATTGCGTTATGAAATAATACTTTTTGACACATCTAAATTTGTCGATACGTTTAATTAAAAAAAAGGATTATCTTCCTCCCAAGAGGTGTCTGACTCGTGTTAATTAAACTTAAAACGTTTTTAATTATACATTACTGTATTTTAAAAGATATTAAATGCTAATAACTATAAAACACCTGAACTTTAAAATTAAATAAAAGTAGAAAAAATAGATTTTAGTAATCATTAGGTAAAAATAACACAGATGTAGTTTGAGTAGATCTGGAAACATTATCTTCTAAGTTGCATATATAAGAAGACAAACTCCTGCTTTTGGGTAAATTTCTTACTTCTTAAAATTCTTCCGTCGGTAGACAATAGAGGGTGACAATCAACAAGATTCTTTGTATTTTTCTGGGGGCTAATCTAAATAGGCGGCTGTTAACACAGTTTTATTATCCTCTAGTAACGTAATATCAGCTTCAATGTTTCATTAGTTCAATTTTCTTCCATTGATCTTTTTTTCATTATTCTATTTTGTCTTTTACTCTAGAGTAGTTGGTATTTTCACCCTCCCACTATATGCCATTATTATTGCAGCTATAGATTTATAATATGCATTATCTCCTCCTTGTTTTGGTGTTTTTTTTCTTTTCAGTGCCTTTAAATTTGAGCGTAGTCATTGTATATTGGATACACAATACTGGTGAAAGGTCATCAAAGTTTGATACAACTCACGAGATATAGCAAGATACTTGAGTTATTATACAGAAGATGGAAGCTAAAGCAGCTGTCTACACCTTTTTCGCATCTAGAAACAGTGATGAACATAGTGGCAGTGGTGGACGCAACAGTGGCAGCGAGGTTCGACAAAAGTCATCAAGTCCTCCACCACTCTACATGTCAACCAGACCACTGCGCATTGGCTGGACAAGTATCTTCTTGTGTCTCGCGACTTATACTAATATATGGAAAAAGAATAAAAGGCATACGAAAAATATAGGAAAAATAAAAAAAAGATTAAAAATCCATCAAAATTTAAAAAAAATATATATTTTTTTGGTTGAAATTCATGACAAAAGAATCTAACAAAAAATAGTGCATTTCCAGTTTTAAATAAAAAAATAAAACTGATAAACACTCTATTAAAAGAGTCATGTAACTGTTTTAGCGTATAAATCAAATAATATACTCGGACAGTACTAATATTTGAATAATAAATATATCAAGGGACTAAGGAAACGTTAGGGGACCTGCTTAAACCCCTGACAGGACCTGCTTTCTGTGCAGGATATTCACAATATTCGGTTCTACATACAAGCTCTTTACTTCTCTTTATATTCTTCATACCTTTTTATTTGAGAAAGGTAAGGTAATAAAAAGATACATTTCTAGAGTTATCGAAATATCTTACGCATCATTTATGTAACTGGAACGTTTGCAATTCGGAAGTTTATATAGCGGAAGCTGTATGTTAGTTTTGTAAAGTATGTACTCTTCCTTTCACGACGGAATGTTTGTAAATTGTGTAAAAGTGAGTCCTACGAAACCCGATTAAGCTATTGAAAGCATCGCAGGGAATATTGGCTGCGGCACTTCGCTTATAGAATCGCTTTCATCACAACGAGAAACTACTGTAAACCAAGGTGTAATTATATTGAAAAATCTCTATTTTATTTTATATCAAGTGACAAGTACGTAAATAATTACAATGTATTTACTTCATTTCTATTGACAATGAGAGAAGCAAGTGTTTAAGTAGAACTTAGGTAAAAATAAAAGTTAAGATCAATTAAAGAAGAGTATGGAGTGAATGATCAGACTCGCCGCCATGCATTGAAAGATATGAACTTTGATAAAAAGTCAAGTTACCTAAGAAAGTTATCCACACTTTTCTAGAGCCTTTACAGAAGCATATTACTTTCCACAGATATTCTTTCGCGGTGGAGATAAAAGCATTCTTTATCCTTTAGAGTCTTTTTATACAATTATACTCGGATTGCAAAGAAAATTACATTGCGTATCCACACGTTTAAGGCATCATCGAGAAGAAACCTTTATTTCTATTCCCATCGTAATATTGCTAATTATGTCACTAATAATAACATTCAATTTAACAAATATTTAACAAATATTACATTTTGTGACGTTACGTTAATCGATTTGTCTTGAATGCAAATATATTACACTAAGTGAAGCGGGCAGGAGTTCCTTTAGGAAACATACATTAATTAATAAGGAGGGGGAGTCTATAAACAAGTCAAGCTGTGGTTTCTAGAGTGAAGATGTTACGCCTTTAGCACGCTTTATTGTAATATACGTTTTAGTTTAATCATTATATCTAGTAACATGGTTTAACCGAATCCGTGTCTTATGTTGGACAGAATTACAATGTATTTTATCCTTTTATTTAAAGACTTGCTAAAAGGTAAGCCAATTAACAATGCCCAGTTATCCCAAAAACCGGTGTTTTGAATTGCAACTTTGAACAATAAAATTATATTAAGTTCAATAATTACAAATTTAGGAATAAGTACCAGGAAGCTAATCTACGATCAATTATTTGTGAGGTTAAAAACCCCTGTAAAAAACTTAAAGTAATTTTCGCTGTTTAAACATTTTCGAAATCTTTATAACAAATATTTTCTAAACAAATTTCACTCTCTCTCTCTCTCTGTATATATATATATATATATATATATATATATATATATATATATATATATATACATATACAATTGTTAGTCTATTAAGAATTTTCAGAACATTTTCACTTAGCTTATTGAATTGCTGAGGTTAAAAATTCCCTATTTACCTACTTTTGTAAAAATCCTTAGAGTAGTTATCAAGAAAAAACTTTTTTTAAAAATATTTATATAATAAAAATTTAAAATTTTTCTATATATATGTATATTTAAAATTTGTAATATATAACAGTTTTTTTAAAAATTCATGATAACGATATTTTAGCAAATTTTCACTCTGCCCTTTTGAATTAAAGAGGTTATACCCCCCATATTCCAATTTTTTTAAAACTTCTTGGAGTAGTTACAGAGAAAAAATTTACAAATACCATTTTGGTGAAAATCCTTAAAGTAGTTTCAGGGAACTATATATGTATTTATATAAACACAATTATTAGTGGTTTAAGAATATTAGATTTTACGATCTACACAAAATAAGCTAAATCACATGTATTTCTAATTTAACGTTCAACACAAAGTTTAGCTGAAATTTCTGGAAGTAATCTTTTGTCTTATATATTAATAAATAATTAATAAGTAATAATAATTTGTCTTTGATACTTTTGTCTAAATTATTGTATTCAGTTATTCAGTTATACTTTGACAAAGTTTCTTGGTGTAAAATATAATTCTTAAAGATCCATTTTTAACTGACCGGTGTTTTCAGGAATAAATTAAGCAGTTATTTCTACAGTTTAGAATTGTTCTAGTAATTATATATGTTTATATTTACTTAGCTGTATCCATTTACCCTTTTTTTAAAATTCATAATCAATTATTATTATTATTATCATCGTCATTATTATTTAAGTTAATAATATTATTAATAATAATATCAATATTATTATCAATATTATTAAAAACTAAATCAAACAATTACAAAGCAACAATATAAAAGATGGAACAATAAACTAATGTGTCTACTTCAATCTGTAGTTGCTAATCTTTCCACTGTTTCTCTGTCATACTATTTGCTTCTGGCTATGTAAAAACAAAACTTTAGACATTTTCCTCAAATTAAGTGCCAAGATTTGAAACTAACTGGATGACTTTCTGTCAACGTAATACAAGACAAGAGCCTTTCCATAGTTATCAAGAAAATATTTTTACCTCTCTTTCTCTGCAGTAACAAACTGAAGCTGTAGATTTCTTCCACATAGTTGAGATGTGAAAAAACCTAAAGGTTTACAAGTGCTTTTCCCGACACAATTTAATTAAAAAACCGGCATTGTTTTAGTTTCCAACTATATACGACAAGTATATCGTTAATTTCTGGGTCCCATATTTTATGTGTCGGGCTTAACAACACTCTTAGAAAAAACTATCATTCCTAAACTCTAAAACTAAATCATATAAAAGTTTTTTACACACACACACACACACACACACACACACACACACACACACACACACACACACACACACACACACACACACACACACACACACACACACACACACACACACACACACACACACACACACACACACACACACACACACACACACACACACACACACACACACACACACACACACACACACACACACACACACATACACCCACACACACACACACACACACACACACACACACACACACACACACACACACACACACACACACACACACACACACATACCCACAATCACACAGACGTTCACCCCCCCACACACACATGCACGCACGCACGCATACACACACACACAAACAAGCACACAGACTCATACACACACACACACACACACACACACACAAATATATATATATATATATATATGTATGTGTGTGTGTGTGTTTGTGTGTGTGTGTGTGTGTGTGTGTGTGCGTGCGCGTGTGTTTGTGTGTGTATAAATGTCTGTCCTCAATATTGTGCTACAATTTATCCATTTGATCGGCGTAAAGCTTTTGAGTTGACTTTAAAAGTTTTTGAGTACACGCCGCGAACATTTTAAAATAGTAGATTCATCTTATTATTGACTGTGAGTATTTACACAGAATAACAACTCAAATACTTAATTAATTTACGCCTCAAATATTAAATTTAACAAATATTCAACTTCGTCTACTTCATTTTAATTTAGTATATTATATTAAACAGTATTTTTTATATTAATTCTTGTCTGACATTGACAAACCTATAATACCTAACAAACGAACCTAATCAAATTATTTAAGAATTTTAATATGTTATCAGTGTATTCTAAATACTAATACAGCTACTGGGAAAGTACCTAATATATTTATTTCAGGTTGAAATGTTTTGTGTATAATCATTCAAGTATCTTCATGTTTTTCAAGCAAAACGGTTTTAAAACAAGTATTGTAAAAGAAATAATTGTTTACCTAACATAGTCGTTTCCACAATAATTATGTCTTGAGTCAGTAAGGACGTCTTGAAATATATTCCTAATTTAAATGAATCGTTTTTCAAATAAATCTAAAAATTTAAATTTAGATTTTTTTTCATAACGAATATCTTTGGAATTCCTTTCTTTTGATATCGGAATAACACGCATCGATTAATATAGTTGAAGGATAAAACAATAGGCTTTTAAAAAAATATAAGACATGACCATTTTCAGCTTGTTACAGATCTGGAGATTGTTTGACTCCACCGCGTTTTGTCCGTAATGAAAGATCCTACCCTAGTCTGCCAAATAACGATCCAAGGAAGTAAATGGAAGACCATCGCACCCTTCCGGCACTTTAATTATTTACGAGCTGAGGATACTGAAATAGAATATATTTATGAGCAAACTTTGCTTCTCATAACAGTATTTTATAACATTGTTTCATTTATATAAACTGCATATATTTTTATTAAACATAATTTGTAACAGCAATGATTTCCTTTCCTTTTTGTTTAGCACATACACGATGTAGTTGGGTATATTGTGGATCTATTTAGAAACACGGACGGACTCGGTCTTCAATTCCAAACCTAAACGCTACATAAATTGTGCAATCAGGACATTCCTCAAACTGTATACGGCAAGACACTGTTACTAAAAATAGGGTAAGGAACTGCCTTATATTAGAAATAATGAAAGACTTAGTAAATCGTGAGCAGAAGATGTTTATGTAGAAAATTGGTTGTTCTACGGTCAGGCACACATTTATGATTGTTAAATGCTCCCACTTAAAATCCTCACAGTTTAAAATACTTGGGAATAAATAATAACTGCCAGAAGAATAATGTTCTTTCTTTAAACGGCGAAGAAAAGTATATGCTAGTTTTACCCAGGCCTGTCCCAGGTATATTCCCGATTTAACCATATCTTTCCCAGATTTACCGGCTAGTAATTGGTGAGTACCCGAGACCCTGTATTTATACGGGCCCGAAGAGAGAATAGTGAATTTTTGTTTAACGAACATTTTTCCAGTTCATTAAAGATCGTCATAGATTTGGTCTGCAAGAAAGATTGGGAGGGAAATGGGTGCTATTATTGTTACTATATGGTATCCATTGATATCTCCTGGGGGATAGAAGAAGAGTTAAGTACCATGATTTGCTGCTGGATGAAGTGGAGTACATTCTACAAAGAATTGATATCAAGCGAAGAATGAACGCATTGGGTTCTGTCAAGCATCTGATGGAGTGGTCAGAGTCCTTGGAGGAATAGCATGCACTGGAAGAGGACCAGGTCTGTGAAGAACTGGAGAATACTTAGCTCCATGGAAAGTTGTTCAGCACTGGAGGAGATCCTTCTATGCTGAAGAATGCTGCCACTGAATCTGGGAATAAATATGTTTCTATTTAAGGTACATACTTGGTTGAATAAGTGTGACACCTGTCATTTCACACGCAGAAAGATAAACCTACAGACGAAAGACCCATATTGTTTTATGGGTAAAGATTTATGTTTTTAAAGAGCTAAATTGGTACAACACAAGTATTGCTTGGTACCTATTGATCGTTAGTTACAATATTCATGTAAAACACAAGGAATGTACTTTACGACTATCTAAATTTAAAAAAAAAATTCCTTTTTTTAGTTTTTAAAATAAAATATTTTACTTAAAATTACTAACGTTTATAAAGTACCTTCCTAATAATGTATAATTGCTTTCAGTATTTCTCAAAAAAAACTCCAATTTAATTTTATATCAGCTTAATGTCTCTCTGAATAAAGTACAAAAACATTTTGTACAAAGCCCCTGAGACTTAGGCAATACAGCGTACACCACAGTAGAGTAATGTGAGAGCTAAATCCGTGGTGTTTGCATCCGACTAATCATTCACAGATCTAATCTACAAGTCACTGGACGGTAAACTGTGAATGCATGAAACATTGCGTTACGCTCTCTGATCAAGATACGGGTATACCTATTTTATTGTCAATAAATGTATTCAAACGATAAATATATTTATGATATTACTGACACTGACATAAATTATATTTTATCAGAGGAAAGGAAAACTTTAGCTGTTCCTATACAATTACGTTTCATAATATAGAACTACCATTTGATTCTTCATAATATACGAGTCATGCAGAAGGTCCAGATAAAATAAATATAACTTGTCTAGTGAAATTTAGTATCGGACAGTTACATAAGCGATAGCCGCGATAAGAAAGTTATTAAAGAACTTGATAGAAAGAAATTTAGAGAACTTGTGACCAGTGTTAAAACTAGGAAAGCAGTATCTATGTACATTGTTGGCCTAGTAATAGGAAGATAAAAAATCATGTGATTCCGAATAGGATGATTGTTTTTTTGAACTTTTAAGGCATTACCTAGTACGACTATTATCGACTAGGAAGCATAGGAAAGTATTATAAATATAAATAGGGTTAAGGTAGGGATCAGCTTATAAAGTATGGCCTCGCTTATATAAAATTGTGTTCCAGAAGTACAAAGAATTTAAAATGTGATATAAAGTGGGCTTGAAAATAAAAAGAATTAGGAAGGTTTAAAGGTGTTTATTAAAATTAAAGAAAGGTCAGATTATTAACCGCGTGACCATAAAAGGGGATACGTGACTTCGTTACGTGTTCAGGGTTGTTTACTTGGAGTAGATCTCCCTTACGGGGTCACAAAGAAATGTTCAGTCCTTTACACATTCTTCGAGAAGAAGGATAAAGAAAAATATATGCAAATAGGTAGAACTAAGGAGATGACGTAATGATGCTCCTGAATTGGGAACAAAGTAGGTTTAGGCACCACGTGTTCAGATTCGCTTACTTGTCATTAACATGTTTTAAATCTAAATGAAGAGATACAGCTACACGCTACTCAGGGCTGGAGAACAACACATCACTTACACGGAGAGAGAGAAAGAGAGAGAGAGAGAGACCAAGACTCTACCGAAATCATAGACAACGACACAAAGTTCTCCAAAGCCGACTTTTGGTGGGAAAAATGTTGGCCATCGGAGCATTTGGTCAAAAGGCTACAAATATTTTATCTGTAGCATGTTCAGACGACTGTCTTTCTATACACTATCGCCTCTCTAAACGTAGAAGCAAAAAACCTCACTAAAAAGTAAGCTGAATGTATCAAATGCTAACAAGAAATAAGATGACTTTCAATATAAACATTTCAAATCAAAACTTAAAAGTGTTTAAACAGAATCGAATGTCCTAATTTTTAAAATATTTTATTTATATCACACTCATGCAACATGGACACCATTTAGTAAAAATTAAATTTTAAAATAAACATAATTACTTCACAATATACACATAAAAATAATATGTAATCTGGCTTGAGATTTAACGAAATAAATAAATAACTGTATACGAACTCACAATTATAAATTCTATATTTTCATACGTTTTTTAATTACTTATGTCATCAACATACGCTTGATAATGATATAAAGTCTTTTTATATTACTGCTTGTTTTTCTGAGGATAGAGTAATTGTAAAAAGCAAGCATGGATATGATACAAGTGTAAAATAACTTTTTAGTTTAGGCTGAGATATTTTATTGTTGACAAAGGTTTCCAGACGTTTCAATCAATTTTGTTATAACACCTATGTCCTTGTTAAAAATTTTCATAACAAAATTTAATTTTAAATTACTTTATACTAAATTAGTTTAAGGGAAATGAGTTTTCCAAAGAATATGAAAACAAAGCACGCAAAGGAGATTACAAGCGGTAAGTAAACTTCGCAACGAAGATTACAGTTATAGGCCTATTTTTGAGTACATTTTCTGCCTTTTCTAACATTATAATATTTTCTCTGCTGGCGCGTTTCGGAATGAGTACAATTTCAAAACTTAAATCGTACTCTATTTTGTTTTATTTGTTGGGTTATAATTTAAGTATTGAATATGGAGTCATACCGAAACGCGTCAACAGAGGAAAATATTGTAACGTTAGGAAAGACAGTAAAATGTACTGGAATTTATACTTGTATTCCTAATAGAAATGAAGAGGAGTACAGTAATTATTTCAAAGGTTGTTTGTGTAGTTGGAAGGAGTGGTGTTCAAAATGTACCGAAACAAATGTACAATGATAAAGACTTTCACTATGTACAATACATTTTACTTTACCCCAATATACTTATGTCTAAGACAAAGTTTCGCAAAATATACAGGTAAGTTCCTACCAAGTATTCCTAATGGTCCTATAGCCATTTTCATTATGTAGTGCACTAAAGAATGTCCAGGATAAATTTCGAAGAACATTATTTTCTTTTGAATCCATATTTTTTTTACAATACTATATTTTTTTGATCCAATACAAAATATGATCCTCCCCATGTCTGAACCCATGATGGGAAACATCATTGTTTATGGCTATTCGGGGCATGTAAAATATTTTTAATCCTATCAATCATTTGTATGACTATTAAATCACTAGCGCGGGAAATGTATTAAACACTTCCTCCGACATTCGAAATGATTTATTTCTTTCTGTTCGCCAAATACTTTAAAAATTATTTTTGTAACGAAATTGAATTGTAACTATGTTATGTATTTTTGAATGCATAACGAATTCTTCCGGTCAAGAAGTGACGTAATTAAATTTGTAATAAAGGATTGAAAGGGGTAAGTAAACATGGTACCAAGTCCTTGTGGTACGTTACGGAGCGGCATGAGATTAACTGAAATAAAACATAAATACAATGACATTCAAGTGAAAAATATGATTAAAATATGTTACAATAATAAATCAATTTATTTTAACTTTCTTCAGAAAACAATGAAAAGATATTTTTACAACGGGAAAACAATTGGCATATATGGTAAAGCTAAATTACCTACGTTATATTTATTTATTACCAGGATTTTCAACTCTCTTCAGTGAGGTATTCTGTTCTCAGCCCGAGGTCACGAGTTCTTTTTCGTCCTACATTTGAAGATTTATATCTGAGATTGAACTTGAAAGTACTTGTATTTTTTAGCAAAATTTATTTATTGAACGAAGCGTACCCAAAAGCCTGTGGAACGTGCTCTCTATACCGCCACCACTTTTAGAATTGTAAAGGGAGTAAAACTTTTAAGGTTTGAAGTCAAATATCAAACGTTTTTTTCAGTTATGTTTCCGTCAAACTAAATTGAGTTATTCTGAAAAGGAAACGGAAATTAGATGAAGTTTTTGTGTTCCTCTAATGGTTATTTAGGGGTTATGTTTTAATTAATTTCAAACCCAATTTCCTTCAGAAATTTGAACATTTGACTAAATATGTGTTAATGTATGATTAATGTCAGTTATATTTTACGTAACGTTTTATAGTGCATCTTTATTGTAATTAGAAAACAATTATTATAAACCTATTGTTACAAAATAGTTACATAGCCAAAGGTAATTTTTTCTTAATTATAAATAAGTCTTTTTTCCTTTTGCTTTCGTATTTTTGTTGTAAGTTAAAATGAAGGATAAGGTACTCCCAACTGGAGGAAACTCTCACTTTACAAAACTGAATAATCTAAACAATTATGGGAAACCGTATGGTTTTGCACAACATCTAACATTGCACCTAGTTTATTTTACTTTCTTTATTATAAGTGAAAATGCAAGATGTGAATAAGTTTTTATAATTATTTATGTAAAAATAATAATTTCTGTTTGTTAATGATTAATGCCAAGAGCATACTGGTAATTTTTATCAAAATCGGAAAAACCTAGTATCAGGATAACCTAAATATTTCGTCGAGTCATGATTTATTCTTTCACCATTTACCACCTTGTGCGGACTATTACCTCCGATACAAATTACCAATGCAACTAGCGTCCCATCACTTCCCTGGCCCAAAGGACCTCTTTGGTTTCAACGTTCGTAATAATATTAAAGTTTTTAGTTTCAGTGATAATGTTTGGTTAATCGATAAAATTTCCCAGAAACCTCTTCAACCATCCTGTCGTAAGATCTTACCCCCAAGGCTTGTAAACCTCCTTACCTTTTCTTTCACCAGAGGTTTATGTGTTGTTAATTTTTATCAACAATGTTTTTATTAATTCATAAATATTAGAAAATCAAAAGCAACGACTATTGTGATTATCATTAAAATGAATATTATTGCTTAATTTATTAAAAGCAACGAATACTTCAAAAACAAAATACATTAAAAAATTAAATTCTACATTTTTAATTAGGTTTTTATAAGCTTGTTACGTTAAGTGAAAGAAACCTAGAAGTAAACTGATAGAAATTATTGGAAGCGGCAAACCACGTAGAACGGACACAACATCTACATTTGTATAGAATCTTCTAGCACTAAGGGGATAGAGATTAATAGAATCGTGAAGTCTAGATATAAAATTGTTGTCCAGCGACAGGAAAGAAGTGTTTATAATTTGGTGACGAGGCTAGTGTTTTAGTGACAGAGAACCCTTTTATAAACGTCAAGTTACTAAATAATATTAGCTATAAAAATGTAGTTACTCTATACTACTATATAGAAAATTAATCGTGTGTGTGTGGGTGTGGGTGTTACTCAAACTCGTCAAAGTTACAATACCCATTGAGGGGAAATTTTATATGGATATTCTTAGGGTTACTGGTTAACACATTTTATTTAGAAATTTCATCAGGGTACCACCCCACTTGCCTTGAATAGTC
The DNA here is from genome assembly GCA_036971475.1 of Prosapia bicincta. NCBI lineage: Eukaryota > Metazoa > Arthropoda > Insecta > Hemiptera > Cercopidae > Prosapia > Prosapia bicincta. The sequence goes on from JBAIZL010000002.1 coordinate 179,211,952, forward strand.
CCTTAACACTGCATTATCTATACTCCATTATATACTTGGCTTAATCAGCTGATAGTTATGATGTGTTTAATCACCAGTAAAAGTCATTTTTAAACACATTGAAACAGGTGACATTAAATGACTCTCTCTACTCATCTTTCAAGGTTAGTTATACTTTACACATGTTATGTTACAAAATTACAAGCTGAGCCTTTTACTTCTCTTGATTTTTCAAGACAATATTCGGTAAGTTTTAGTTTGATACTTTTATTGAGATTTAATTTCAGTAAATTAAATTCTATGTAAAACATATATGCATCATCGCAACTGTTGTATATTTTTTGATGTAGAGGTATGATGGCCCTGAATCTTGACGTCCATTTTGGTTGATAGCTCGCTCACGTATTTCAAGTGGAAGGAGCCTACTTATATTCATTTTTCAAATTCATATTCAAATGTAAGTTTTGTGTGTGTCTGTTTTAAAAACATTTCTTCTGTGTAAACATGTTCATATTAAAAAATGTTTCAACAACCTAGAGGTAACTTATTTCATCACTCTTTTGTATATCGGCGTTTTGTATTATACAATATGCAATATACAAATACACGCATTGACTACAATTTGAAATAATAAATAGTTATTTAGTTTAAAATTGCCTTAAATTTGTTGAATATCCTAAGAACGTAACAAAATAAATGTATCTCCTAGCCAGATATAGCAATTTAGAACATCTATGTAATATCTCTGGCACAATATCTTTCGCTGTGATATTTGAACTCTTGTCAAGTAATGTTTTCCTTATTTTAAAGTATAAAATATTATTTATAATAACTGCTTTATTATGAAACGAAGCATTGTCTATAACCGGGAGTATGACGGAAGCTATAAATGGCCTTCTTTGTGTATTAATAAGGCCCGGAAGACAAGTACAATACAATAGAAAATCATTGTGTTGATTTTCTAAAGGAATATTCTTTATTTTTCTAAACTGTTATTAGTTTTTTATGCGGAAACTCAGTTATTGATATTTATTCATTATGACTTATAAAGTCCTTTAGCATTAACGATTATAATAATAATTTGGCAAACAACATTCTGACAAACACAAAATATTCACTGTCCAATTTTTTTAAACAAGTATAGGAAGGTTCTCTTTCTGCTTTACTCTACGTGACTCCCGTCTGGAGAGAGATCCTTGGGTCGATATTGTTTCGACTTGTTGTTTAGAAGCGATTCTGACCTCACGAGAGGAATTCATTTATGTAACACATCCCAAGCCCAAATGTAACACATCCCAATCCCCAAATGTAACACATCCCACGCCCAAATGTAACACATCCCACCCCCAAATGTAACACATCATACGCCCAAATGTAACACGTCCCACCCCCAAATGTAACACATCCCACGCCCAAATGTAACACATCCCACTCCCAAATGTAACACATCCCACCCCCAAATGTAACACATCCCACGCCCACATCATGGTAAACAGAGGCGCTGCTGACGTCATATATGACTATATTTTTAATACCTCATTGAGAATCGTATTGGAGGTAACAAATGTACGTCTGTTGTTGCTAAAATATAACCGAAATAACTCAAACGTAGTCAACAATATTGCTGTAAGGCAAACAGTCTGTCTCAATATAATGTAGGCAGGTGCTGCCACCCCTCGAATTGAGTTATCAAACATTGAGGGTTGAACGAGGGTGTGAGGGAATACAACTCGATGAATGTAAACATTCTTGCATAACTAATGATGAGCTTACATGACTTGCCGATTTTGTAACTTAACACACCTTGTCACGCTGTCGTTATACCTTGCAGGAGGGAGAAAATATGAAGTGACTCGCTTAAATGGGGACGGAAGTAATTTCAGCGAAGTCGGAAGTAATTATTGAGTTCGCTTCCTGTGAAAAGACAAATATTTTCAAGCTGAATTTTTAAAATACAATATTAAGGAAAAATCAAATTTTCTTATTGCAAAGTACTCCATTACATTGCACATTTCTTATTTAATGAAAAAAATAATATAATAAAACGATAGTAATGAATAATACATAAAACTACTATTTATTCAGGCACGAAACAAAATGTATAGATACAATAATGTTTAGTTAAATCTTATATATTCCTCTGATGTAGTTAATTGTATATATTCCTCTGATGAGTTAATATTCACTGGAAGCGCAGATACCATACATTAGAAATGTAATAAGATCGTTATAGGAGCAGCTATGTCCAATCAGGATCACCTAATTAACATGGTAATCAGTGTAGGTTAGCTTAGTTTCGTTGGGGTTAGAGTTAAGGTTAATTTCAAGTGAACTTGAAGTTCATTGTATTTACAGTTAGAGTACATTGTCAGTGTTTCTAATGTTCATTGAAAGTTTAGTTAAGGTACATTGGAAGTAAATTTAAGGTCCATTGTTTATGTACCCAAGGTTTACTGTTGTTTCAAATAATGTTATTTTGTGGGTCTAGTCTATTAGAGTGCACTCAAGGTTATTGTAGGAGCAGTTAGAGTTCGTTGTATCTGTAGTCACGATTTATAACAGCCGCAATTATTGTTCTTTGTAAGTGTAGATTATTACGTGTACACTCAATGGTATTGTAAGTCCAGTTAAGGTTTTTAGAAGTTCATTGTATATTTAGTGAAGGTTAATAGTAGGTGCAGTTAATGCTCATTTTAATCGTATTTTTATTTACGAATACACTCTTTCAAGATTATTATGAAAACATATGTTCGCAAGCGCGTGTGGTCAGTACATTTCACAGTACAGTACATTCTATATCCCTCTTGACTAAGGTACTGTAAGTGGCACCAATAATAATCTGAAACTAATCTGCGACCGACACAGACACACGTAAGAACCAAACTAGACTATTAAAGCCAAATATAGAGTCAGGTAAGTCATTTTCCATGACAAAAAAAGCCAAGTAATAGAAAGAGGAAGGGTATTAATTCTCAGCTATACTGTCAGAACCCGCTTCTCTGAAACATCATAAACCCACCCTCGATTTTTAATCCTATCCATGCCGCGACTGTTACACCACAACGCCATTACAATACCAAGTGCAGAATCAAGTCGAGGGAAGTTAAAAATCGTTTTCACTTTGTACAAAAGCTATTAAACCGATGCGCACTTCTATGTGTGGCGTAACGAAGTGAAACATGAACTTTATTTAGGTTCCAGAACGCTATGCGTACTTTAGACGTTTCTCGGATTAAATTGAATCAGAAATGCTAATAGTAGGAATTTAAAATATTCTGTCCAGAACGCCAATAGTTTTTCAAAACTTGTAAAGAATTAGTGATTGACTATTGTGTTGAGAAAGTGAGAGTAATCGCAGCGCGCGATTGATATCAATGTTTTCATTCATTTGACTCCACACAGACTCTCTCACGTTTCTCTATTGAGAAAAATCCTATCTTATTAGATAGATAATACATTTTACTAATCTTGCTTCGAGACCCATCAGTCTCGCCGAGTCAGTAGTATAGCGCCGATCACCTTGTTTGTTTACAATGTTACAACATTTTTACGTATATACATAATGTCTGTCCCTACACACCTGGAGAAAAAATTTACAACCCCTGAATTTAACACTAGGTTCGATGAACTAGAAGACTTAAAATCACCTATCTTATTGTTCAGCAACCCTCTTGGTGTTAACATTGAACGCCAAGAGCCAAATTTGCAAATTGAACTGCGTGGCCTTAAAGCCGATCCATTCTCCCAGACCAGAAAGGATAAAAGCCTTTTTTGCGAAGATGAAGACCATTAACAATAAAAACAAGTATCCTCACTGAGACTTCACTGAACCCTCTCATGAAGTTCTTTACAACACAGTTAGATGTTGATATACTTTGGTATCTCTTTGCTATGAAATAAATTATTTTTTTATTATTATTTAAAAAAAATTAATTCTACAATCAATACTAACAATTTAGAGTAAGAAACTACTAGTAATAAATCTTAAATCATTAGTAGACCTAAATAGAGGAATGATTAACCATTTCTCACAGAAAGTGTCTATTGTACACAATGTCTGCTGGCCATTTCTGGAATTGCGTCCACATTAATTATTCATCCAGTTCCACAACCCTCCAGACCTGACAGTAGTTAAATTTATTCAAGATAAAATTCCCAACAGTAGAAACACGTTTAGGTGGCTGCTGCAAAACAGGGGTGATGGGGAGTTTTATGTAATACGAATTAATCGTGAACTTTTCAAATATTAAATTATTACTGGAAAAATATTTACCAATCTAAGCAAATAAAATGTAGCTAAACGAATAATTCAGATAATTTAAGAAATCAATTTAAATATTTTAACGTTTATATAAAATAAACTCAATTCGTCTGATTATTTGAATCGATTGTGAACAAGTTATAAAAATATTCACTTTAAAATGAATTTCACAAAATAGAAAAATTATTTATTTCCTATCAATTCGTACTTACATTTAATAAATTGGTCTAGGGCCACTGTATCAGCCACTGAGCCTCTTGTTTGCCCATCGCCGCATACGCCTGTTGTCCTTCTCTTGTGCAACCGTGTAGTCTACGTAGACCTGGATGACTCAGTTTTGGATGACTCACTGTCTATTGGCTTCAGTATTACACTTTGTCATGAGCAAATCAGCAGCCCCAGATTTCGTTGCAATCATCTGGTGCATTCACGAAGGCTTCTGAATAGCTTATGCTTTAACAGTTCTGATTTTGCCACTTCACCTCAGCAATCCGAAATGAGTGCATTGTTCTGCGGCTGAGTTGGAGAACCCTCTCCTACTCTGCCTTAATGGGTGGTCGTCCCTTAATGATATATAGTATCATGTTCAAGAATCGTTATAATTTATTATGATGTATCTTAAATTCTAGGTACAAAGTTTCGTTTCAATTTGGTGAATGAAGCTACACGACCACAAACCTCACACGGGCTGTCAGATCGATGGACTTGACTTCAAATATTGTTTATTTCTCTTATATATAGTTAATGTTTAACTGAAAGGTGAGTGTATGTCAATCATAACATTGGGAAACTTATGACATTATTTGTGGAAAAATCATCCAAATCAGACTCACGGTACTGATCGAAATAAATAAAATAATTGCCATTATGAAAGCGATAGAACCCTAAAAATATAATATAAAATAGATTTAAATATAATCACATCTACATTGGCAATATCGTGCGTCATATATGTTGGTATTTGAAAGAGACTTGTCTAAATCTGTTAAGTTTGATTATAAGCAAGTATAAATTTCTTTTTCCTTTTAAAAGTCAATATCCAAACTGAAATGTTTACAAAAGTGGTTTAAATATCAAATCTCCGGTAAACCGCTTCATACGGAGTTTTCTAGTTTATTTCAACCCCACTGTGTACACGTGATCCCAGTCGTCTCACAAGTAAAGCTCAACCGATATTCCCTGACGTGTTTTCAATACAACGCCTCAACTGGATTTGGTCCTGGAAACATCATTACAACAAATATTCCTCAATAAAGGAGAGAGGAATTACTTTACAAGTCTCAAGCAAAACATTCGCTACACAGATGTGAACCCTTCCATCAGCCTCTTTGCTCTTATGCTTCAGTTACTGAGAATACTACAATCACAACTTCTGTTTTATAAGATTCCGGATGTAAATCCTTCCACCAACCTCTTTACTTTTATGCTTCAGTTACGTAAAATGTTTGAGTCGCAGTATGGCCTCTCATAGAATAAATCATCACAACAAATATTCGAATATAGGATAATAATAGGCAAAATAAACAATCACATGATTTTTTTTATTTCTTGCTTGAGAAAGCTGCTTAGATTTCTCATTAGAATCATCGGATTCTAATGAATGCTATTCCTAAAGAAAGCGTTGATAGAATTTCGTTGATAGACTACCCTAATTGATATATAACTTGGCTTAGCTCGAATGAGATAAGTCAAAATTAATACATTCATAAGTTCATTAAATGTAAAGAAATAAATTCTAATTGATAAGCATTGATAAAGAGAATACGAACTATTTTATCGCTATAGTTGTATTAAGAACGTCATCCTCTGCAAATATCTTTGGAATTTAATAGCTTTATCTTAAATTTTATTCCTTTTTAAAGTTATTTAATTTCCATTGCGGCTGCTGGGACCTGTTAAGGTTGTGTACAGGTTTTACTGTCGTAGTCACGCCCTCGAAACTTTCAAATTTATCTCTTGATCATTATTTATCTTATAGAACGCTTTATCTGGAAACTAAATGACACTAACCAATACATCTACTTCATTACTGCACTTGAGCTGATTACTCTACTGTATCAGGTGTGGTTAAATCCTCAAGAGATATCTTTGGCAATAAATTGTGATGAAGAAAATTAATTAACAACAAACGAAAGTACAAAACGTTTTGAACAATAGTCAAACTTGAGAGACCTTCTGGCAAGCGGCAATTTGAAGTCGTTTAGAACAAATAAAACTATATATTAGAAACTGTTGCCCTATTCAACTAATAATGTAAAAGTAAAGCGTCTAAAGCCAAAAAAGAAACGCCATAGTAGTGTGTTTCTGGATGTGACACTGTATTAATATAAACACACATGACATTATAAGTATCGAGATAACTGCCCGATAAAATAATCGATAACACTATACTTTATTCAATTTGCTTCATAAGTAATTTCGTCATTGGTAATAGAACATTGCGGAAAATCCCGATCTGTCCAACTTACATAAAACGGAAATTTATGCCTCACCCCTTTCCTTAGCATACACTTAAAGTATATTTACTGTTGTGAATTTTATCTTGAATAAATTTAACTACGGTCAGAGCTGGGAGCTCTGGAAGGCGGTGATTGATAAATGCGAGGAAGTTTTCCATAATGACCGGCAGACGTCGCGTCGTGTGAAAGATTTCTCAGAGGGGTGGTAAATCAGCGCTATTTCAACTTGCATGTATCCATTAGGATTTTAATTTCGTCAAATTGTTATTTATGATTGTTAGTAATACTTCTAAATGTAATATGTTTCTAAAATAATATAAACAGAATAAACTAATTTCAGAATTTAGTATAAAGGCTGAGATTAAGAGTGCATTTAGTAACCATAAACCTGTCTATTTATGAAGATGTTACGGAATAGGCAAGTCGGAAGGTAGGCAAGAAGGTCGACTTGTAGAAGATTAAACTATGAATGTTTGATTTTGGGTTGTAACTGTAATATATGAACCGGTATGTTTGAACGACGCCCTAACCTTTAATAACGATTTAACAAATACCAGAACGTAAACACATTATGGCAAATAAAGACGTCGTCGGCTATAACTATTATTTTGTGATACTACAACGAAAAGTATAAAATATTTGGTCTTTGCAAAAGATTGAAAATCTCTGACTCATATTTAAAATGAAAAAGACTCACAAAAAATGTCACTTATTATAAATATGGTCTACATTATATTAAGGTACAATACTTTCTTTTAGAAAATTCCATATCTTCATTGCGTATATCGAATATTGTTATTAAGGATTTAGCCAAGAAAACTGTGTTACGTTTTATAAAGCACAATAATAAGATTGTGTCAAACATTTAGAGGTTGACAAGGTTCTGAAAGCTACACAGTGATATCGAAGTGGAAATGCTATTAAATCGTTATTAAAGAGTGTTTTAGACTTGCTCCTATTTTTAACATTTAATTTTTAATTTCATCTCACGTTTACATTGTTAAAATCCGTCACTGAGTAAATGTTTGATCAGCGGTCATAGAGAATATAGAATACTACTTAGCTGTCTAGTGCACACATGTTAAATGTGTCTCCAGAGAGACCGAAGTGACGTTACGTGAGAGAAGGATGTATCTCAGGTACTAAATGTTGGATAGTAGTATCAGCTAACGTGAGACTCTTATGAAACATAACGCTGGGCTGATACAGCAAAATTATATTTTGCTATTTTAAATCACTAAACATTATCAGTAACTAAACAGAAAAACGACTGAATATTGGAAATGTAGTGTAATATTTTTCGAGTTAGCATTTATTTTGTACAATAAAATATAAACGTGATAGCACTAAAATATATACGTGTTAGCACTAAAATATAAACGTGTTAGCACTAAAATATAAACGTGTTAGCACTAAAATATAAACGTGTTAGCACTAACATATAAACGTGTTAGTACTAAAATATAAACGTGTTAGCACTAAAATATAAACGTGATAGCACTAAAATATAAACGTGTTAGCACTAAAATATAAACGTGTTAGCACTAAAATATAAACGTGTTAGCACTAAAATATAAACGTGTTAGCACTAAAATATAAACGTGTTAGCACTAAAATATGAACGTGTTAGTACTAAAATATAAACGTGTTAGCACTAAAATATAAACGTGTTAGCACTAAAATATAAACGTGTTAGCACTAAAATATAAACGTGTTAGAACTAAAATATAAACGTGTTAGCACTAAAATATAAACGTGTTAGCACTAAAATATAAACGGGGATATTTTATACATTTTTGGTATTTGTAAACGAAATTTAAAAACGAAAAACCTCAGATGTTAATCTTTTTACTGTATTATTTTTGTTTAATAGGTTATTGGATTCTTCAAGTACATACTTCTTCAAAACTCCTTCAACCTTCTCCTCCTTGAACCTAACAAATATAAATGTAACTACCCACATTGTGTTTTCTCAAGCAATTCGCATTTCCTCAAGGGCAACTTTATTACTTAAAAACAAATTATGATATGTATAAAGCTTTGTTTACCACATGTGGGGCTACATGGTACATAAATCTACAACTCTGGAGAGATGAAGTTGTTTTCTTGTTTTCGTCTTTTACCACCGGAAATATTTGGGTGAAACAATACATTGACGGTTGTCATTTTTTATTTACTTTTTCAAGTCCGATTTGACTTTACGTTCAATGAATTACATTAATATGAAATAATTTATTATTTTTTTAAATGGCATTTTTCTAAAGGGAAAAATTACGTAAATTAAAACAAAACTTTTGCGTTTAATAAAAAAATTATAGGAACTTATTATAAAGGAAAAACCTACCTAAACTAAATACTCACTAACTATTTATTATTCTTAAAACAACTATTTATATAAATAAACTATGCATTTAGGCCTATTCATTATGTATAATGAATATTACACGATGTTAAATTCATAATACTCACTTAGAACAAAAAATTGTAAAAACCTAGAACCTTTTAAGGTGCTCTCTATTTATTACAAACACAAGTTCTCCATATGTCTCATTGTGAAATCCACGATACTAAAAAGTTATATTTAAATAAGATTATAATATTGTTACTGCACATTTTTAACGACAAATATTTATTATTGTTCCACCAAACCGACTTGATTGTTATCCCACATCCAAGAAATACCTATATTATTTGTTTTTTTTAACCCTATTATGTCTTGTTTGGTATCGTACTTCTTACATTTTTATACTATCAAGTTATAATAAAAAAGGAGTTAATATTATTGTTACACATTACACGTTACGTGACAGAAGAAGTTCTCATAGGTACTAAATCTTGGACAGTAGTATCACCTGTCTTATGAAACATAAGGTTGGCTGATACAGCAAAAATATATTTTGCTAATTTAAATCACTGTAAATTATCAGCAACTAAACAGAATGAGGAATGAATGTTTGAAATGTAGTTGTAATATTTTTCGTGTTAGCACTAAAATATAAACGTGATAGAACTAAAATATAAACGTGATAGCACTAAAATATAAACGTGATAGTACTAAAATATAAACGTGTTAGCACTAAAATATAAACGTGTTAGCACTAAAATATAAACGGGGATATTTTATATATATTTGGTATTTGAAAACGCAATTTAAAAAAGAAAAATCTCATAGATGTTGATCTTTTTACATATAATTTTTGTTTAATAGGTTATTGGATTCTTCAAATACATACTTCTTCATAACTCCTTCAACTTTCTCCTCCTTGATCCTAACAAATTTACACTTAACAGCCCACATTGTGTTTTCTCAACCAATCAACTCCTAGGTTTTTAAAACAACTGGGAATAAACAGTAACTGCCAGGAAAAACGTTCTCTTCTTAAACAGCGAAATAATACAAATCCCACATTTACCCACACCTATCCCAAATTTATTTCTAATTGACCCATATCCATCCCAGATTTACCGGATAGTAATTGGTAAGTACCCGAGAACCTGTGTTTATACAGGTCTGAAGAGAGAATACTGATTTTTTGTTTAAGGAAAGTTTTTCCCATTCCTTAAAGACCATAATTCTTTTATTCTGCAAGAAAAATGGGGAGGGAAATTGGCGCTATTAATATCATTATATGGATATCCTGGGGAATAAAAGAAGAGTTATGTACCATGATTTGCTGCTGGATGAAGTGGAGTACATTCTACCAAGAATGGATATCAGGCGAAGAATGAATGCATTGGGTTCTGTCAAGCATCCGATGGAGTGGTCAGAGTCCTTGGAGGAATAGCATACACTGGAAGAGGACAAGGTCCGTGGAGAACTTGAGAATACTTAGCTCCATGGAAAGTTGTTCAGCACTTGAGCAGATCCTTCTATGCTGAAGAATGCTGCCACTGAATCTGGGAATAAATATCTTTCTATTTAAAGTACATACTTGGTTGAATAAGTGTGACACCTATCATATCACACGCAGAAAGATAAACCTACATACGAAAGACCAATATTGTTTTATGGGTAAAGATTTATGTTTTTAAAGAGCTAAATTGGTACAACACAAGTATTGCTGGTACCTATTGATCGTCAGTTACAACATTCATGTAAAACACAAGGAATGTACTTTATGACTATCTAAATTTAAAAAATACAAATTCTTTATTTTTCCTAAAATATTTTACTTAATATTAATAACGTTTATAAAGTATCTTCCTTACAATGTCTAATTGCTTTCAGTATTTCTCAAAAACAAAATTCCAATTTTATTTTATATCAGCTTAATGTCTCTCAGAATAAAAAAAAAACATTTTGTACAAAGCCACTGAGACTTAGGAAATAAAGCGTATACCATAGTAGTGTAATGAGGAGCTAAATCCGTGGTGATCCGACTAATCATTCACAGGTCCAATCTACAAGTCACTGGACGAGAAACTGTGAATGCATGAAAAATTGAGATACGGGTATACCTTTTTAATATCAATAAACGTATTCAAACGATAAATATATTTATGATATTACTCACATTGACATAAAATATATTTCATCAGAGGAAAGGAAAACTTTAGCTGTTCTTATACATTTACTTTTCATAAAATAGAACTACCATTTGATTCTTCATAATATACGAGTCATGCAGAAGATCCAGATATAATAAATATAATACGTCTAGTGAAATTTAGTATCGGACAGAGTTACATAAGCGATAGCCGCGATAAGAAAGTAATTTAGAGAACTTGTGGCCAGTGTTAAAAGTGGAAAGGAGTATCTATGTACATTGTTGGCCTAGTAATAGGAAGATAAAAAATCATGTGATTCCGAATAAGATGATTGTTTTTTTTTTGAACTTTTAAGGCATTACCCAGTACGACTATTATCGACTAGGAAGCATAGGAAAGTATTATAAATATAAATAGGGTTAAGGTAGGGATCAGCTTATAAAGGATGATCCCTACATGACCTCACTTATATAAAGTTGTGTTCCTGAAGTACAGAGAGAATTTAACATGTGAGAAAAAGTGGGATTGAAAATAAAAAGAATTAGAAAGGTTTAATAGAGTCTATTAAAATTAAAGAAAGGTCAGATTATTAACCGGGTAACCGGAAAAGGGGATACGTGACTTCGTTACGTGTTCAGTAGGTTACAGTTATAGGCCTATTTTTTAGTACATTTTCTGCCTTTTCTAACATTATAATATTTCCCTCTGCTGGGGCGTTTTGGAATGAGTACAATTTCAAAACTTAAATCGTACTCTAATTTGTTTTATTTGTTGGACTATGATTTAAGTATTGATAATGGATTCATTCCGAAACGCGTCAACAGAGGAAAATATTGTAATGTTAGGAAAGACAGTAAAACGTACTGGAATTTAAACATGTATTCCTAATAGAAATGAAGATGAGTATATTAAGAATTACAAAGGTTGTTTGTGCAGTTGGAAGGAGTGATATTCAAAATGTAAAGAAACAAATGTATAATGATGAAGACTTTCACTACGTACAATACATTTTACTTTACCCCAATATACTTATGTCTGGGGCAAAGTTTAGTCTCTTATACAGGTAAGCTCGTACCAAGTTTCCCTAATGGTCCCTAGCCATTGTCATTATGTAGTGCTTCAAAGGACGTCCAGGATAAATTTCGAAAAACATTATTTTCTTTTGTATCCATATTTTTTTACGTCCAATACAAAATATGATCCTCCCCATGTCTGAACCCATGATGGGAAACATCATTGTTTATGGCTACTCGGGACATGTAAAATATTTTAAATCCTATCAATCATGTGTATGACTAATAATTTACTATCGCGGGAAATCTATAAAACACTTCGTCCGACATTCGAAATGATTTATTTGTTTCTGTTCGCTAAATATTTTTAACAATTTTTGTAACGAAATTGAAATTTAACTACGTCATGTATTTTTGAGAGAAACGAAGTAAACATGGTACCAAGTCTTTGTGGTACATTACGGGAGCTTTATGAGATTAACTGAAACAAAACATATATACAATGACATTCAAGTGACAAATATGATTAAAATATGTTACAAAAGTAAATCAATTTATTTTATCTTTCTTCTGAAAACAATAAAAAGATATTTTTACGGAATGATATTTAAATGTTTATACCATAATCATCGCTTAGGATAGGGGGGCATGGTTACTGCATTTAGTAAAGCCCTACACAATACTCGAATATAATAATTTTGTGTACTATTGTCATGTATACAGTAATGAGATTTTTTTCAATTTAGAGATTAAAGTTCTACTTACTGAAATAATTCACATCGTCAAATGATAAATGAAAACAGGTTGAAAATTCCTTTAGATAAATTTGTTTAATATACGAAGTTTGAATACTTGATTATAAACGCGTTTCCCCGGGAATACAATTAGCATATATGGTAAAGCTAAATAACCTACGATGTTTTTATTTATTACCAGGATTTTCAACTCTCTTCGGTAGGGTATTTTGTTCTCAGCCCGAGCTCACGAGTTCTTCTTCATCCTACATTTGAAGATTTATATCTGAGATTGCACCTGAAAGTACTCGTACTCGCTTTTAGCCAAATTTAGTTTTTGAACGAACCACACCCAAAAGCCTCTGGAACGTGGTCTCTATGCTGGTACCACTTTTTGAATTGTAAAGGGAGTAAATCTTTAAAGGTTTGAAGTCAAATGTCAAACGTTTTTTTCAGTTATGTTTCCGTCTAACTAAATTGAATTATTCTGAAAAGGAAACGGAAATTAGATTAAGTTTTTGTGGTCCTTTAATGGTTATTTAGTGCTTATGTTTTAATTAATTTCAAACCCAATTTCCTTCAGAAAATTGAATATTTGACTAAATATGTGATAATGTATGATTAATGTCAGTTATATTTTACGTAACGTTTTATAGTACATCTTTCTTGTAACTAGGAAACAATTATTATAAACCCTTGTTATAAAATAGTCACATTGCCAAAGGTAATTTTTTCTTAATTATAAATAAGTCATTTTTCTATTAATTGCTTTCGTATTTTTGTTGTAAGTTAAAATGAAGGATAATGTACTCCCAACTGGAGGAAACTCTCACTTTATACAACTGAATAATCTAAACAATTATGGGAAACCGTATGGTTTTGCACAACATCTAACATTGCACCTAGTTTATTTTACTTTCTTTATTATAAGTGAAAATGCAAGATGAGAATAAGTTTTTATAACTATTTATGTAAAAATAATAATTTCTGTTTGTTAATGATTAATGCCAAGAGCATACTGGTAATTTTTATCAAAATCGGAAAAACCTAGTATCAGGATAACCTAAATATTTCGTCGAGTCATGATTTATTCTTTCACCATTTACCACCTTGTGCGGACTATTACCTCCGATACAAATTACCAATGCAACTAGCGTCCCATCACTTCCCTGGCCCAAAGGACCTCTTTGGTTTCAACGTTCGTAATAATATTAAAGCTTTTAGTTTCAGTGATAATGTTTGGTTAATCGATAAAATTTCCCAGAAACCTCTTCAACCATCCTGTCGTAAGATCTTACCCCCAATGCTTGTAAACCTCCTTACCTTTTCTTTCACCAGAGGTTTATGTGTTGTTAATTTTTATCAACAATGTTTTTATTAATTCATAAATATTAGAAAATCAAAAGCAATGACTATTGTGATTATCATTAAAATGAATATTATTGCTTAATTTATTAAAAGCAACGAACACTTCAAAAACAAAATACATTAAAATATTAAATTCTACATTTTTAATTAGACTTTTATAAGCTTGTTACAGGTAAAGTCACGGCCGTGATTTATGGCATTCGCCTTGACAAATAGAAGTCCTTTTACGCAACGATGGGCACACAACCGTACACTTATGCGTAAGTGCGAGAACCTTCTAGAAGTAAACTGATAGAAATTATTGGAAGCGGCAAACCACGTAGAGCGGACACAACATTGTAACACTCTTAAAAATAAGGTGTTACATATAAATTCATTTATATATTTGATTTTTATTTAATAATTGTATCGTCCGAATATAAAAGAAAATTTTTGTTCTCTTTGTACGATTGTAATTCATTGTGAAGTTAGCATAGATGGTAGCACCCCTAGCGGGTAAAAATGTAAAATATCGTACGAGTTGGTAGCTTAACTTAAAAAAACTCACATCACCTCATGTGACGTAACATGGTCTGATATCGCATGATCTGACGGACCAATCAAAATATTCAAAATAATAACCAAGGGTGGGAAAGTCCGCTGGCTTGTCCCTTCAGAAACTCCACTTCTCAAAAGGTCTCCGAACGAGACGCACGTGATGGCATTTCGGACGTAACCTAGAAATTTGTAAGCTTCCAGTATTCAAAATTTAAGATGTCAAGGCCGGTACCGAATTTTATTAACGCAACAAAAGAAGAAGTCAGAAGCGATAATTTATGTTTTTCAAACGAGTAAATGTTTATATAATTTTTGTTTAAGTGCGCGGATTTGCAAGAGCGATGTGTTAAGTGTTTAGTGATTCCGAAAGCCATGGGCAATCTTTAATATGTTTTAAAGTGTTTTATTGTGCACAACCAGGTACGTTTTAGCTATAAAGAAAATGTATTTTAATGTTAACTAAGTAGAATTTTAATTGATAAACGGTTAACACATGAACGGTAGAAATTGTCCTTTGAATATTCATTTCTAAAAATTCAATTGAAAATATTAAGTTACTATCTTGTCGATATATATAAATTTTAAAGTTCAATAAGTAATTCAAATGTATGGAATAACTAGCAGTAATTAAAAGATAATTACTCGACACATTGCTGTCTTTTGTTCTACTGTAATTTGTCACTGATTAATAAATTGTATAACATTGTATTTTAAAACTTTATATTTTCATTTCCCAAGTAACCTAGTTCTACCTTCCAATGGTATCGGAAGATCGTTTACAGAAAGACATTATTATGCCTGGCTGGAAACGGAGAACTAGATAGAGCCCTGGGTAAGTAAGGTAATTAATTTGTTAATTAGTAATTAACATAAATTTTTAATAAAGCCCTGATATATACTTACCCCACAAAAAAAGGTTCAACTGTTACAAATGCGCGACTCTGCTAGTTTTGTTTGTTCCTAAAATCAACTGTTACAAATGCGCGACTCTGCTTTTTTCGAAAAATTTATTAATTAAAAAGTGAATGATAATTGCTGCTTAATTTAAATTAATTAAAATTTAAATAATGATTACTGCTAACGAATTCCAAGGATTAATGCCATTCATGTGTTAATTATTTAAGTTGTGCAGCCCTCCTTAAAAATACTCGTCAGTGTGTAGCAAGGTTAATTTCAAACTATCAAAATGTCTAGCGACTTAAAAATTAATATTGATCTATTGATAAAAGATGAGTTAATTTTCGAACTAAAAATTAGAAGTGTAGATGTTAGAATGGACAGTACAGTATCCGAAATAAGAAAGACCTTGAGAA
This sequence comes from Prosapia bicincta, assembly GCA_036971475.1. Classification (NCBI taxonomy): domain Eukaryota; kingdom Metazoa; phylum Arthropoda; class Insecta; order Hemiptera; family Cercopidae; genus Prosapia; species Prosapia bicincta. The sequence continues at coordinate 179,228,104 of JBAIZL010000002.1, forward strand.
AAAATAGCCAAAGATTCTAGTTATAAAGCGGACCCTAATAATTTAATTGGTAAAATGGATGTGCCTAGCGAGTTTTTGTTAATTGAAAATAAATTTAAGGACTTAGTAGGAATGTGTAATAATTTAAAAACCGACCCTAGAGCTATTGATGTTTTAAGAGCTGAAACAAAACTAGTACATTTAAGATTAAGATGTAAATGCTTGTTGAAATTTGAATTAGAATGTAAAATGTCAGACGACCTAAAAGATTTCTTAAAAAAAATGAAAAATTTGGAAAAATTAATAGCTGAAACAGATTTAGACAGTAAAGTTAGGATAGAAACCGAAAGACAACTATCTACTAGTAGTCTAGAGGAAGAGAAATTAATTAATGATGTGTTTGAAAAGATTGAATCAAAAACAAACGATTGCGATAGGGAATCAACGGAAATTGCAATACCTGAACTGTTAATTGGTAATAATACAAATTTAGAAATAACTAATTTTGAACATCAATTACAAAAAGGTCAAACCAATTGTATGCCAGTGTTTAATCCTGAACTGTACAATAAATTGCCAAATCCTTTAGAAAGGTATTTAAAAATGTTTGACATGTCAGATGGACTAGAATTAGACAGCCTATTAAAATTTATGAGTGTAATTTTGAAAATAAAAAGAGAAACCAAATTGCCAGATGCAAAAATTTTAGAATTAAGCATTGGAAAGGTACAAGGCCCTTTGTTGGATAAACTTCTCTTTGCTTTAGACAATAATGTCTCCTTAGATGATTTTCATGAAGATATATTAAAAAGTTTTGTACCTATAAATCTCAGAGAAAATTTAAAAAGAAATTTGGTAAACAGACCGCAAGGTAATTTAGAACTAATAAACATGTATATCAGAAGAGTTAAAGATAATTGCAAATTGTTAAGATGTAACTATTCAGATAATGAGATAATAGAAATTATTAAGTTAGGAATTAAGCCAGAAGACCGTAATAAGTTAATTTTTGTAAACAATCCCGCTAATTTTAACGACCTGGACAATATGTGTGTTCAGATTCAAAATTTAGGTTATAACGATGTAATAAGACAAGAAAACAATAATCCTGTATTTAGAAATCATCCAAGTAGAAGGCAGGAGCCTAATAAGATAAAATTTAAGAAATATAACAATGAACAATCAGTAAATGTGAAAAGTAATAGGAATCATGTAAAATGTTATAACTGTAACAGGTTAGGTCATATTGCTAAGCATTGTAATAACAACAAAAATGTTAACTAGCAATTACTGTTAAGGAAAGAAATGCCATATTTCTTCCATAATGAAGTAACACACAAAATTAACTTAATCAAGAAATGTCAAAATAAATTTAAATGTAACAATAAAGGGAATAAATTTAAACGCTCAGATTTAAAAAACAAAAATGTAATAAATCCGAATATCTCAAAAAATGAAACAAAAATTGAACAGGTTAATGTATTGAATAAATCAAAATTTTTCAGAGAGACTAGAAAATGTTTGAAAATTATGAAAATGGTAGAAAAGAAAAATTGGTTAAAGAATGAAACAAAAATTATTATGCTGCCTACAATAAACATTAAATTAAATGGTAATTTAAATTGTAATGCTTTATTGGACACTGGATGTTCAATAAACATAATAAACGAAGAATTTTTTGAAACATTGTTAAAACAAAAATTAGTTAAGAAAATTGTAAACGAACAGGATAAAGTCTCAGCAGCCAATAATACAGAAATAAAAATAAAAGGTAACTGTATTGTTAAAGTTAAAGTAAAAAATTTTTCATGGCAAGTGAAATTTTTAATAGCAGAAGGTTTAAATTGTAAAATAATTTTAGGACTTCCCTTTATTAAAGAAACAGGTTTAGTAATAGATATTTCAAAGAACTCATGTTATTTTAATTTCAAACCAAATGTGAAAGTAGCGTTAAACAGTTTAAAGAGTTGTATGGTTAATAATTTAAACTCAAACGAAATTCAAATTGGTTGTGAGGAAGCCAAAAAAGACATAGAAAAATTAGTAAAAAGTTATCCTAATGTTTTCACAGATAAAATTGGTAAAGCATTAAATTTTGAATTTGAATTAAAGGTTAAAAGTGAAGAAATAGTAAAATTAAAACCATACCCATTAAGTCCGCCAAAAATGGCAATTTTAAAGAAAATATTAGATGAACTTTTAGAACAAAAAATTATAGAACATTCGACTAGTCCATATTTAAGTCCTTCGTTTTTAGTATCAAAAAAGGACAAACATAGGCTAGTAGTTAATTATGGAAAATTAAACCAAATAATAGAGAGAGTTTCACATCCAATAGGAGATATGTCTGATTGTTATCAATACTTAAGTGGTGCAAAATATTTTACTTGTATAGACTTGTGTAATTCTTTTCATCAGATTCCATTGTCCGAAAGCAGCAAAAAATATACTGCTTTCAGTACTCCTTTTAGTCAATACAATTACACGCGAATTCCTTATGGTCTCCATGTTGGGAGCGGAATATTGAGTGCGTATGTAGAACGAATTTTTTCCGATATAAAGTATAAATTCATGATAAATTTTGTTGATGACATCATTATTTATAGTAAATCTTTAAAAGAACATATTCAACATGTAACTGAAGTAGTCAATAGATTAAGTGAAAATAATTTAACTGTTAATTTGTCAAAGGCAAAGTTTGCGTGTACAGAGATAACTTTTTTAGGCAACAAAATAAGCGAAAATGTAATTAAGATAGATCCAGATAGAACTAATTCTATTAAAGAATTTCCAAGACCTAAAAACTCAAAAGATGTATCAAGATTTATTGGCATGGTATCTTTCTTTAGTACCTTTATAAAAGATTATGCTAAAATTGCTAGCCCATTAAACGAGCTACGCAAAAAGAGAGTAAAATTCAATTGGAATCAAGAATGTGAAAATAGTTTTGTTAAATTAAAAAATTGTATAATGAACCCGCCTTGTCTAAACATTGCTAATTATGATAAACCATTTTATTTAATGACAGATGCCAGTGAACATGGTATAGGTTCATGTTTGATGCAAAAAGATAACAACGATAAACATAAACCTATAGCATTTTATTCTAAAAAATTTACAGATTCTGAACGCAACTTATCAGTGTATGAAAAGGAAACTTTAGCGATAGTGTTAAGTATCGAAAAGTTTTACAAATATTTAGAAGTAATGCCATTTTATTTAATAACTGACAATCAAGCGCTGTCATGGTCTTTAAGTCACTTCAGAAAGCTAGGAAAAATTGGACGTTGGCTTGAGCGCATATTAAGTTTACCTTTCAAAATATTCCATGTAAAGGGTAGGGACAACCCTGTAGCTGATGCCTTAAGCAGAATTCATACCGAATGTAGTGACATAGAAATCGAAATAATAGAAGTAGAATCAAAAGATGAAATTCTTAACATTAACAAAATAAGTAAAAAAAATAGATGGGTCAATAATAAATTGTTAAATGTAAATGTAATCTCTCAAATACCCTTAAATTTTATAGATATAATGGAACACCAAAGAAATGATCCAGAAGTTAATACGATAATTCAAAGTGTACAAAACGGAACTAATAATAAAAAATTTTATTTGAATAAAGGAGTTTTAATGTTTAAAATTAAGGAGAAATCCAAAGCACAGATTTATTTACCAAAATTGTTAATAGATATGTTATTCCAATATTATCATAACTCTATGATGGGAGGCCATTTAAGTCAAGTGAGAACATTCGCAAAAATAAATGAATATTTTTATAGACCCAATTTAAAGAACATTATTTTGGAAAAAGTGAAAAACTGTGAAATTTGTATTAAATCCAAACAAGCTCCGAGAGTGTATTATGGACCACTAATAAGTAAGACAGCCAATAAACCGATGGAAAAATTGTATATTGATATTTTGGGGCCTCTCGTTCGTAGTAAAAAGGGTAATAATTATTTGTTAATCTGTGTGGACGATTTATCAAAATTTTGTTTTGTTATACCGTTAAGAAGAGCTACCTCTGTAAATGTCATCAACAAAATGCAGGATATTATTTTTGCTAATTTCGGAGTACCACAATGTGTTGTTTCTGATCAAGGTCCGTGCTTTAAATCAACAGAATTTAAAAATTTTATGTTCAATAATGGTATCAAACATACAAAAATTATCCCCTATATGCCTTGTGAAAATCGCGCTGAGCGATATATTAAAAACGTTAAAAACATGTTAAGAGCATACTTCCATAACAAACAAACATCTTGGGACGAAGGAATAAGCCTTTTGCAGAGGAGTTTAAATTCTGCTCTAAATGAATCTACTGGATATTCCGCATTCGAATTACTGTTTAACTATAAACCGAATGATCCTTTAAGCAACATGTGGGGCTTAAATGATATAATAGAGAACAAGTGTTCGAAGGGGGAATGGATAGAAAAGATTGGTAGAGCAGTTGAAAATTTAAAAAAATCTTTAAAACACAACGAAAGATACGGAAAATATGTTAAAGAGAAAAATAAACATCCGTTTAAAATAGGGGATGAGGTTTATGTTAGATGCCATTATTTATCGAAAAAGGTTGATAATTTTCAAAGTAAATTGGCTATGAAATATGAAGGTCCGTATAAAATATTGTATTTTTTTAGTCCTGTGTCTGTACTGATCCAACAAAGTAATAACCTCAATAATATAAGAAGAGCTCATATAAGTCAATTAAAATTGAAACAGGGACGTATTGAAAGATAAATTCCTTATAAAAAGGAAAGGGGTAGGAAAAATGTCCATAGGGTATACAAGTAAAGGTATATACGATTATATGCAATTGCATACACAACACGACAACAATATATATGTCATGCCCGCATGGTATATAGCCCACACAAATACACGAGGCTGACTGACTTATAGCTTCTATTACATTTAACACAACACGATTCCAATACGACTAGGAATCCAGACTTTACACGACAGACTGACCAAATTGTGTACAATCTAAATATACCACTTGAGTATGCGTTTACAAGCAAGAGTTACTATTGATTATCCTTTGTGCAAATGTAAAAAAAAAAGGAAAAAGAATTTTAAGGTATGGGACTTAAAATTTCAAAAGTTAACAAATTCATAACATACGCCGTACAAAGTTGTAATATAATAACATAAGGTTGTTAAAACAATGAAGTGCTAACGAAACTTAAGAATGTTAGTTTAAAGATATGGACTTGAAATTCGAGGTTTGTGAAGTGTGTAAAACGAGTTTGCAAAATAATATTGTAAATATGGTTAGTCAACGGTAGGCCCGTGAGAGCTTACGTGAGAAGCGGATGTACATCCGTAGGGGGAATCGCGAACATTCCATAGTGGAGACTGTAGGTAAACAAAAACATCCGTTATTGAATAGATTGTTTACACTTTTACTATAGTACGTTAGAGCTCGATATAGTGTAAGTTTTCTTCAATTGTAAAAGGGGACTGCACACACTCATGTATAAAATGTTGAAGTAGTAATAAGATGTAATGTCGAACAAAAATTTTCTTTTCATGTCGACAAGAGAAAATGTAACACTTTTAAAAATAAGGTGTTACATATAAATTCATTTATATATTTGATTTTTATTTAATAATTGTATCGTCCGAATATAAAAGAAAATTTTTGTTCTCTTTGTACGATTGTAATTCATTGTGAAGTTAGCATAGATGGTAGCACCCCTAGCGGGTAAAAATGTAAAATATCGTACGAGTTGGTAGCTTAACTTAAAAAAACTCACATCACCTCATGTGACGTAACATGGTCTGATATCGCATGATCTGACGGACCAATCAAAATATTCAAAATAATAACCAAGGGTGGGAAAGTTCCGCTGGCTTGTCCCTTCAGAAACTCCACTTCTCAAAAGGTCTCCGAACGAGACGCACGTGATGGCATTTCGGACGTAACCTAGAAATTTGTAAGCTTCCAGTATTCAAAATTTAAGATGTCAAGGCCGGTACCGAATTTTATTAACGCAACAAAAGAAGAAGTCAGAAGCGATAATTTATGTTTTTCAAACGAGTAAATGTTTATATAATTTTTGTTTAAGTGCGCGGATTTGCAAGAGCGATGTGTTAAGTGTTTAGTGATTCCGAAAGCCATGGGCAATCTTTAATATGTTTTAAAGTGTTTTATTGTGCACAACCAGGTACGTTTTAGCTATAAAGAAAATGTATTTTAATGTTAACTAAGTAGAATTTTAATTGATAAACGGTTAACACATGAACGGTAGAAATTGTCCTTTGAATATTCATTTCTAAAAATTCAATTGAAAATATTAAGTTACTATCTTGTCGATATATATAAATTTTAAAGTTCAATAAGTAATTCAAATGTATGGAATAACTAGCAGTAATTAAAAGATAATTACTCGACACATTGCTGTCTTTTGTTCTACTGTAATTTGTCACTGATTAATAAATTGTATAACATTGTATTTTAAAACTTTATATTTTCATTTCCCAAGTAACCTAGTTCTACCTTCCAATGATATCGGAAGATCGTTTACAGAAAGACATTATTATGCCTGGCTGGAAACGGAGAACTAGATAGAGCCCTGGGTAAGTAAGGTAATTAATTTGTTAATTAGTAATTAACATAAATTTTTAATAAAGCCCTGATATATACTTACCCCACAAAAAAAGGTTCAACTGTTACAACATCTACATTATTATAGAATCTTCTAACACTAAGTGGATAGAGAATAATAGAATCGAGAGGTCTAGATATAAATTTGTTGTCCAGCGTGTTTATAATTTAGTGACAAAAAATGTAAAGGGTAAATAGACGATTAACTCAGTAATTGTTGTTAGGTTTATTTAATATAATTTTTGGACCCTTTTATAAACGTCAAGTTACTAAATATTAGCTATAAAAATGTAGTTAGTATATACTCTATATAGAAATATAATGGTGTGTGTGTGTGTGTGTGTGTGTGTGTGTGTGTGCTACTCAAACTCGTAAAAATTACAGGACCCATTGAGCGGAAATTTGATATGGATAATCTTAGGATCCCAGGTTAACACATTTTATTTAGAAATTTCATCAGGGTACCACCACACTTGCCTTGAATAGTCCCTTTAACATTGCATTATCCTATACTCCATTATGTACTTGGCTTAATCAGCTGATAGTCATGGTGTATTTATTCACCCATAAAAGTCATTTTTAAAAACAGTTAAACAGGTGACATTAAACCTGATAATGATGGTAATCAGCTGATAGTGTATTTAATCACCTGTAAAAGTCATTTATAAACACAGTTAAACAGGTGACATTATAATGATTCTCTCTATTCATCTTTCAAGGTTAGCTATACTTTACACATGTTATGTTATAATATTACAAGCTGAAGCTTTTACTTCTCTTGGTTTTTCAAGACAATATTCGGTAGGTTTATGGTTTGATACATTTATTGGGATTTAAGTTCAGTAAAATTAAACTCTTTATAAAACATATATGCATCACCGCAGCTGTTGTATATTATTTGATGTACAGGTATGATGGCCCTGAATCTTGAAATCCATTTTGGTTGTTAGCTTGCTCACGTGTTTCAAGCGGAAGAAGCCTACTTTTTTCATTTTTAAAAATGTAATTTTTTTTATATGTATGTTTTATAAACATTTCTTTTGTGAAAACATGTTCACATTAAAAATAATTTCAAAAACCCAGAGTTAACTTAATTCATCACTGTTTTGTATTTCGGCGTTTTCTATTATACAATAGGCAATTAACAAATATACGTCACCCCGTACGAAGGACGGTAGTAATAAATAACTTTAACTACACTTTGAAATAATAAATAGTTATTTAGTTTAAAATTGCCTTACAATTTTTTGAATCCGGTAAGAACTTAACAAACTAAATATAACTCCAGGCCTGATATGGCATAATTGAACATCTATGTAATATCTCTTGCACAATATCTTTTACTGTAATATTTGAACTCTTGTCAAGTCATGTTTTCCTTATTTTATAGTATAAAATATAATCAATAATAACTGCTTTATTATGAAACGAAGCATTATCTACATCCGGGAGTATGACGGAAGCTATGAATGGCCTTCTTTGTGTATTAATAAGGCCTGGAAGACAAGTACAATACAATAGAAAACCATTGTGTGGTTTTTCTAAAGGAATATTCTTTATTTTACTAAACTGTTAATACTTTTTATACAGAAACACAGTTATTGATATTTATTCATTATGACTTTTAAAAGTCCTTTAGGATAAACGATTATAATAATGATTTGTATTCTAACATTTGACAAACACAAAATAATCACTGCCCTATTTTTTTTTAAACACGTATAGGAAGGTTCTCTTTCTGCTTTGCTCTAAGTGACTCCCGTCTGGAGAGAGATCCTTGGGTCGATATTGTTTCGACTTCTTGTTTAGAAGCGACTCTGACACCGTAAGAAGTAGTCACTAATGTAACAAATCCCACACCCAAATCATGGTGAACAGAGGCTGCTGATGTCATATATGACTATATTTTTAATACCTCATTGAGAATCGTATTGGAGGAAACAAATGTACGTCTGTTGTTGCTAAAACATAACTGAAATAACTCAAACGTAGTCAACAATATTGCTGTAAGGCAAACATTCTGTCTCAATATAATGTAGGCAGGTGCTGCCACCCCTCGAATTGAGTTATCAAACATTGAGGGTTGAACGAGGGTGTGAGGGAATACAACTCGATGAATGTAAACATTCTTGCATAACTAATGATGAGCTTACATGACTTGCCGATTTTGTAACTCAACACACCTTGTCACGCTGTCGTTATACCTTATAGGAGGGAGAAAATATGAAGTGACTCGCTTAAATGGGGACGGAAGTAATTTGAGCGAAGTCGGAAGTAATTATTGTGTTCGCTTCCTGTGAAAAGACAAATATTTTCAAGCTGAATTTTTAAAATACAATATTAAGGAAAAATCAAATTTTCTTATTGCAAAGTACTTCATTACCTTGCACATTTCTTATTTTATATAGAAACGAATATAATATACCGATAGTAATGAATAATAAGTACATAAAATTACTACTTGTTCATGCACGAAACTAAATGTATAAATTAAATAACTTGTAGTTAAAGCTTATATATTCCTCTGATGTAGTTATTTGTATATATTCCTCTGATGAGTGTTATTCACTGGAAGCGCAGATACCATACATTAGAAATTTAATCAGGTCGTTGTAGGAGCAACTATGTCCAATCAGGATCACCTAATTAACAGGGTAATCAGTGTAGGTTAGCTTAGGTCCATTGGGCTTAGAGTTAAGGTTGATTTCAAGTGAACTTGAAGTTCATTGTATTTTCGGTTAAAGTACATTGTCAGTGTTTCTAATGTTTATTGGAAGTTTAGTTAACGTAAATTTGAAGTAAATTTAAGGTCCATTTTGTGTGGACCTTCCAAGGTTTACTGTAGTTTCAAATAGTGTTATTTTGTGGGTCTAGTCTATTAGAGTGCACTCAAGGTAATTGTAGGAGCAGTTAGAGTTCTTTGTATCTGTAGTCATAGAAGGCGCAATTATTGTTCTTTGTAAGTGTAGATTATTACGTGTACACACAATGGTATTGTAAGTCCAGTTAAGGTTTTTAGAAGGTCATTGTATATTTAGTCAAGGTTAATAGTAGGAGCAGTTAATTCTCATTTATTCGTATTTTTATTTAGGAATAAACTCTTTCAAGATTATTATGAAAACATATCTTCGCAAGCGCGCGTGGTCAGTACATTTCACTGTACTGTACATCCCTCTTGACTATGGTACAGTGAGTGGCACCAATAATAATCTGAAACTACTCTGCGATCGATACCGTCAAAGGTAAGAACCAACCTAGACTATTAAAGCCGAATATAGAGTCAGAAAAGGCATTTTCCATGACAAAAACAGCCAAGTAATAAAAAGAGGAAATCTTTTGGAAGGGTATTTATTCTCAGCTATACTGTCAGGACCCCCTTCTCTGAAACATCATAACCCCACCCTCGATTTTTAATCCTATCCATGCCGCGACTGTTACACCACAACGCCATTACAATACCAAGTGCAGAATCAAGTCGAGGCAAGTGAAAAATCGTTTTCACTTTGTACAAAAGCGCCTCAACCGATGCGCGCTTCAATGTGTGGCGTAACGCAGTGAAAAATGAACTTTATTTAGGTTCCAGAACGCTATGCGTACTTTAGACGTTTCTCGGATTAGATTGAAATAGAAATACTAATAGTAGGATTTTGAAATATGTGAATTTAATAGCCACCGATTATTGATTGAAGAAATTCAAGTTTGGACATTGGTTACAATATCCACTACAACAGCTGTTTATAAAAACGCTACATTATGTGGCAAAATTATATACTCCAGACATCTAGTTTATTTTGTCCCAATTTTCTTCTTGTTTCCAAGATTATATTCAATACCCTCTTTCTCTTAGTACCCTGGAATCAACTTAAATCACTTATTTTTAAATACTATAAACTTTTGTAGTAAATCGATTGAGGATCGTAATATCTCATAATGATCTTGAATTAATTACGAATATGGTTGGAATTATGTTAAGGGAGTTATACCGTATTGTGAATAACGTATTGTGGTCATAAAGTAACAAAATCTTATAAGTAAAAAGGATGTGTAGATGGAATGAGGTAGTAGTACAAAAAGCATAATGCCACCCTGAGATTGGAAAAAGAGGGAAATTATCTCATACTTGGGTAGCACCGTGTGCCTCTGAACTGAGTTAACAGACGTAGGTGGTGACTCACTACCAGGGAAACTGTTTCCATTTGTTCATCGTTTCTAAATTTTACTTGATTCATTTTTTACCATCCAAAACATCCATTTACATAGTGCGTACCTTTTCACTAAAAGTCCCAAACTGTCATGCTGCACAAAAAAAACGTTTATGTCAAAACGTAAATTTATGTCATAAGTCGACATTCAATTGTCCCAAAGTGCCCCCAATTCTTTCGTCAGTCCTCCTAAAAGGTTAATGCTTTCAATTTATTCCTTTTATTTAAGAATACCTTTGCGTATACTGTTTTTACATATCTGGTTAACCAATTAAAAGACCAGCTGATTGTCTGAATCATTCGTCTACTTTGAGCAAGTCTCCCTAACGATGATGGTTACTTGAAACATTCAAAATCTTGTTATTACGCGTTCTTAGTAGCTCATTCCCGTACAAAGGCTTTTACACGATTATTCCACAGGCTATGTTACATTGGAAAAGCTTAGGGTACATAGGGAAAGTGGCTCTACCTTCCCGAGAGGACATTCCCTTCCTTAGAGAAACATGTGAGTCCCGTGTGGTTTCTCAATTCCTACTTAAATTTTACGTAAAAATACCTATCCTTATCTCTAAGAAGACGAATCAAGTAAACATCTTCCGATAGACCATGGCTAGAGGTTGATTAAAAGATTGTTATTATATTATGAGTGTTGATAACACTACCTCTGATAAAGTATTGAGACAAAAAAAGTAGAAGATATCTTTAATACTTGTGTGTATGCTTAATATGAGAAGTCGTAGTTTTATGTTCATTTATTCTTCTTTTTTCTATAAGATATATTTATATAAACTGTATGCTACTCTTATTTGTAAAAAAAATCAAATATAAGAGTGAATTTTAAATTATTGTTTATTTGTTTAAACCATGATCTTGTATGTACTAACTAATATATAGAACTAGTTTTGTATAAAATTACAAGCAATATATTTGTTTTGTACAAGAAGAAACTTTTACAATTAGACAAACGAATCATCTGACACCAACGCCAGTAAAAACGCAATTATTGAGTTAACATTTTTAAAACATTTAAGCTGCTCACACTTACTGTTTCTCCAAGTTTCGCCCACTCAAGCCAAACGCGCATGCAAAAAGATACATCTATATTATGTTGGCAGTGCAACTACTAGTGACCTAAATATGTCAAACTGTGAGTCTTAGTTTGGGAAAGATCTCTTAAAACGTTTCTCTTTAAGTCACGGCAAGAAAATATTATAACAGATAAACACAACAGAACTAGATACATCCATTTTTTAATTCGTCGCTTTTTATTGTTTTATGTTTACGTCTTGTTGTTTTTTAATTAATAATAATGACTGTTTATGACTTTAAATTCTGCACTTAACACACTATGTTTTGTATAAAATTACAATAAACAGGTTTGTTTCGCCGAGATAGAATATTTTACAATTACTTCAAAACTTTGAAAACTTAAAAAAAGATTCGTCTATATTATGTTGCAGTGCAACTGTTAGTGACCTACATATATCAAACTTTGAGTCTTACTTTGATAAAGATCTTTTAAACCGTTTCTTTTTACGTCACGGCAAAAAAATATTGTATCCGATAAACACAAGAGGCCTAGTTATATCAATTATTGCTTTTTATTGTTTTATGTTTCTTGTTATTTTTTAATTACTAATTATGACTTTAAATTCTGGTCTTAACAAACTATGTTTTGTATAAAATTACAATCAACAGGTTTGTTTTGCACAGGTAGAATATCTTACAATTAGAAAAACTTGTCATCTGATAAAACATCGTCAGCACAAACGCTAATAATAAAACTGTGTTACGTTTTTAAAGACACTTAAAAAGTTTAACTCATTTAAGTCTCCAACACTAATGATCCTGGTTTTGTAATTAAATGTAACGTTTGCAATTCCGAAACAAGCGATTGTAAAACTCTTCTTGTTCTCTCTTGCTTCTCCAAGTTCATTCATGTTATGACTTATTACTTAAACCAAAACACAAAATTACTTCTTACTCAAGGAGTAAATGTTTGTATATACTTAAAAATATTTCACAGGAAAATATAACTTTAAAGTTCTTGTTTTGTATTATACGTCGTTTAATTACTTTAATATTGCAAGTGTTGTAACATGCACTCTGGAAGATTTTTTTAAAGTTTGTTTTAAAGTTACGCTAAAGAAATGTTTAAAGTTATGTTGAGTCGATGACATACAAATCATTTATAATAAGAGACGCATTATAAGAGACGATTTATAATGGGGATATATTTTATTGCTTTTATTGTTTTGAATTCTTTCTTGTTATATAAATAATAATAACTCGTTTATGAATGAAAAAGAACACACGAAAACTCTACGTTATAAATTCCAGAAAGATTTAAAGTTAGTGATTTACTATTGTGTTGAAAAAGTGTTAGTCCTCGCAGCGATCGATCGAAATCAATGTTTTCATTCATTTGACTCCACGCAGACTCTCTCACGTCTCTCTATTGAGAAAAATCGCATCTTATTAGATAGATAAAACATTTTACTAATCTTGCTTCGAGACCCATCAGTCTCGCCGAATCAGTAGTGTAGCGCCGATCACCTTGTTTCGTTACAATGTTACAACAGTTTCTGGAGGACAGGGATTCTGAATATTGAAACTTATTATTGTTCTACAATGTACCTGAGTGCAGGAAAAAGCCTAGAGCGATTTCTTGCTTCTAGAAATGAAATTGCAACATTTTTACGTATATTTGTACGGCAAGAGCCAAATTTGCAAATTGAACTGCGTGCCCTTAAAGCCGATCCATTCTCCCAGACCAGAAAGGAGAAAAGCCTTTTTTTGCGAAGATGAAGACCATTAACAATAAAAACAAGTATCCTCACTGAGACTTCACTGCTCATGAAGTTCTATACAACACAGTTAGATGTTGATATATTTTGGTATTTCTTTGCTATGAAATAACTTATTTTTTTATTATTATTTTTTAAAAAATTACTTCTACAATCAATACTAACAATTTAGAGTAAGAAACTACTAATAATAAATCTTAAATCACTAGTAGACCTAAATAGAGGAATGATTAACCATTCCTCGCAGAAAGTGTCTATTGTACACAATGTCTGCTGGCCATTTCTGGAATTGTGTCCAGATTAATCATTCATCCCCTTCCCCAACCCTCCAGACGTGACAGTAGTTAAATTTATTCAAGATAAAATTCCCAACAGTAGAAACACGTTTAGGTGGCTGCTGCAGAATAGAGGTGATGGGAGTTTTATGTAATACAGATTAATCGTGATCTTTTCAAATATTAAATTATTACTGGAAAAATATTTACCAATCTAAGCAAACGAAACGTAGCTAAACGAATAATTCAGATAATTTAAGAAATCAATTTAAATATTTTAACGTTTATATAAAATAAAACTCAATTCGTCTGATTATTTGAATCGATTGTGAACAAGTTATAAAAATATTCACTTTAAAATGAATTTTACAAACTATAAAAATTATTTATTTCCTATCAATTCGTACTTACATTTAATAAATTGGTCTAGGGCCACTGTATCAGCCACTGAGCCTCTTGTTTATGCATCGCCGCATACGCCTGATGTCCTTCTCTTGTGCAACCGTGTAGTCTAAGTAGACCTGAATGACTCAGTTTCGGATGACTCACTGCATGTTGGCTTCAGTATTACATTTTGACATGAGCAAACCAGCAGCCCCAGCAATCATCTGTTGCATTCACGAATGCTTCTGAATAGCTTATGCTTTAACAGTTCTGGTATTGCAACTTCACCTCAGCAATCCGAAGGGGATGTATTGTTCTGCGGATCAGTTGGAGAACCCACTCAGCCTTAATGGGTGGTCGTCCCTTAATGATATATAGTATCATGTTCAAGAATCGTTATAATTTATTATGATGTATCTTAAATGCTAGGTACAAAGTTTCGTTTCAATTTGGTGGATGAAGCTACACGACCACAAACCTCACACGGGCCGTCAGATCGATGGACTTTACTTCAAATATTGTTTATTTCTCTTTGTGTAACATACATATTTAATGTTTGACAACCCGTATATCATTTAAATTAGACCCTATTTCTATTGAAAATAAAACAATCTTTTAAAATGTAACTTTGTTTTTTAATACCGTTTTATTTACACCGTGAGTAGGCTAAACGTATAACTTTAACCTTATGTCCTACAGTGTAACCGATAAGAATAAATTTGTCCAGCTCTCTCTGATCAAAGAGTAATAAATTTTAAAATTTATTTCTTTTGAGAAATACAGGTTTTTTTGGCACACACGAAAAATCTCTTACCAATTAACTTATTTTTCAATATTAACTAATAAAGCGCAACGTGCATTTTCCAAGTTTTTATTTAATAAAGCTATGCAAAATTTGATCAGTGTATCAAACAGTTATACTAACATATGTACAATGGCTTTACTTAATGTTAGAATGTTTTTGGAATATAATTATTTATTGTTTTAAAAATTTTACTTCCTCTTTTTAATGTGCGAAACATTTTAAATTAAAGAAGAAGGTAATTAGTAATTGTGTATAACGTGTACCCCGGGGGATGGTTAAACTGCTACAGCCATTGGTTATATTGTAGCGTATACTGCAATAAAGCGCGCTAAACAAGAAGCATCTTGGCACTGGGAGCTACAACTTGACTTGTTTATAGAATCCCCACCTCCTTATTAATTAATGTATGTTCCCTAAAGGATCCTTCGCCAGCTTCACTTAGTGTAATATATTTGTTTCTCTATTCTTATCGATGAATTTTATATCGCAGAACGTAATTAAAATTCTCTTCTTAGCGTTATTAGTTAATTAATTACTAAACGTGGGACGTCGTTAGAAACGGATTTAAAATAAAGTTTTGAAATTCTCATTTCTTACATTTTTTCATTGATAAATTTAATAATTTCAACAATAAAAAATTGATGTTTAAGTGATTAAACAAAAACATAGCTGACAAATCTTGCATTTGTTACTTTCTTCGACACAATGACTTTAATGAAAGCTGTTGGCATTTATTTCATGTGGCTTTTGGCTTGAAAAAAAACTATTTTATCTTCCAAAGGTTAACTAACTGTTTGCCTTTAAAACAGTTCGGGTACTCAGCGTCGTTCGTGTTCTCAAATATTCTTAAATATAAATAATGTGTTTATCTCGAATACAGGATATTTCTCAAAATCTGCTGTGTTTAATGGGCGTCTGTAAAGGGTTTCATGGAAAGTTTGTCCACCTACCTTTTACAACTTTGTATTAAAACTAATATTTCCACCTTTCTGGCAGCTCATCTAAACATACATTCTATATCTTTCTCTAATTAAATTTTACTTTACTTTAAACACAACTCTTACTTATAATTGGTTGCTAAAACATTCATACACAAACTACTCACATTTTTGTTGCAGTTTGAAACATTCTAAAATAAGGTTTATTACAACAATTTGGATTTCTTAAGGTATTTAATAATATTGTGCGCCTACTGACAGAAAGGTGAGAGTATTTCAATCATAAAATAGGGAAACTTATGACATTATTTGTGGAAAAACCATCAAAATCAGACTCATGTTACTGGTCAAAATATATAAAAATAATTCCTATTATCAAAGGAACAGAAACATAAATATAAATTAAAATAGATATAAAAATTGTCAAATCTACATTGGCAATAAATGTGGGTCATATATGGTATTTGAAGGGTAATCGAAATCTGTTAAGTTTGGTCATAAGTAAGTATAAATAAGTTTTTCCTTTTAAAATTCAATATCCAAACTGAAATGTTTACAAAAGAGGTATAAATTACAAATCTCCGGTAAACCGCTGCACACGGAGTTTTCAAGTGTATTTCAACTCCCCTGTGTACACGTGATCCCAGTCGTCTCACAAGTAAAGCTCAACCGATATTCCCTGACGTGTTTTCAATACAATGCCTCAACTGGATTTGGTCTCTTAGGAAACATGATTTAAATTAGCAAAATATATTTTTGCTGTATCAGCCTACCTTATGTTTCATAAGACAGGTGATACTACTGTCCAAGGTTTAGTACCTATGAGAACTTCTTCTGTCACGTAACGTGTAATGTGTAACAATAATATTAACTCCTTTTTTATTATAACTTGATAGTATAAAAATGTAAGAAGTACGATACCAAACAAGACATAATAGGGTTAAAAAAAGAAATAATATAGGCATTTCTTGGATGTGGGATAACAATCAATTCGGTTTGGTGAAACAATAATAAATATTTGTCGTTAAAAATGTGCAGTAACAATATTATAATCTTATTTAAATATAACTTTTTAGTATCGTGGATTTCACAATGAGTCATATGGAGAGCTTGTGTTTGTAATAACTAGAGAGCACCTTAAATAGTTCTAGGTTTTTACAATTTTTTGTTCTGAGTATTATGAATTTAACCCCTTGTATTATTCATTATACATAATGATTAGGCCTATATGCATAGTTTATTTATATAAATAGTTGTTTTAATAATAATAAATAGATAGTGAGTATTTAGTTTAGGTAGGTTTTTCCTTTATAATAAGTTCCTATAATCCATGTGGTTTGTAATTTGTTTATTAAACGCAGAAGTTTGTTTTAATTTACGTAATTATTCCCTTTAGAAAAATGCCATTAAAAAAAATAATATATTATTTCATGTTAATGTAAATTCATTGAACGCAAAGTCAAATCGGCCTTGAAAAAGTTAATAAAAAAGTACAACTGTCAATTTATTGTTTCACCCAAATATTTCCGGTGGTAAAAGACGAAAACAGGAAAACAACTTCATCTCCCTAGAGTTGTGGATTTATGTACCATGTAGCCCCAAGAGTGGTAAACAAAGCTTTATACATATCTTAATTTGTTTTCAAGTAATAAAGTTACTCTTGCGGAAAAGCGAGTTGCTTGAGAAAACACAATGTGGGCAGTTACATTTATATTTGTTAGGTTCAAGGAGGAGAAGGTTGAAGGAGTTATGAAGAAGTATGTACTTGAAGAATCCAATAACCTATTAAACAAAAATAATACAGTAAAAAGATTAACATCTATGAGATTTTTCTTTTCTAAATTTCCTCTACAAATAACAAATATATATAAAATATCCCCGTTTATATTTTAGTGTACAAAACAAATGCTAACTCGAAAAATATTACACTACATTTCCAATATTCAATCCTTTTTCTGTTTAGTTACTGATAATTTCTACTGATTTAAAATAGCAAAATATAAACGGGGATATTTTATATATAAATGTTATTTATAAACGAAATTTAAAAAAGAAAAATCTCATAGGTGTTGATCTTTTTACTATTTAATTTTTGTTTAATTATTTATTGGATTCTTCAAGTACATACTTCTTCACAACTCCTTCAACCTTCTCCTCCTTGAACCTAACAAATATAAACTTAACAGCCCACATTGTGTTTTCTCAATCAATCAACACCTAGGTGTTTAAAACATCAGGGAGTAAACAATAACTGCCAGGAAAAACCTTCTCTCCTTAAACCGCGAAATAATGCATAGCCCACATTTACCCAGACCTATCCCAAATTTATTTTTAATTGACCCATATCCATCCCAGATTTACCGGATAGTAATTGGTAAGTACCCGAGAACCTGTGTTTATACAGGTCTGAAGAGAGAATACTAAATTTCTGTTTAAGGAAAGTTTTCCCCATTCCTTAAAGACCATAATTCTTTTGGCCTGCAAGAAAGATGGGGAGGGAAATTGGCGCTAAAGGGAAATAGGTTCTATCAGGCATCCAAGGAAGTGGTCAGAGTCCTTGTAAGAATATCATACACTGGAAGAGGACCATGTCCGTGGAGGATACTTAATTCCATGGATAGTTGTTCTGCGCTTGAGGAGGTTTAGGTCAGTAAAGGATCTTTCTATGCTGAGGAATGCTGCCATTGAATCTGGGATTAAATATGTTCTTATTTAAGTTATAAACTTGGTAGAATAATTGTAACACCTATCATTTCATATCCAGAAAGATAAACATACATACGGAAGGCCATATTTAGTATGGTTTAGGAGATATGTTTTTAAACAGCTAAATTGGTACAAAACAAGTATTGCTTGGTATCTATTGATCGTTAGTTACAACATTGATGTAAAACACAAGGAATGTACTTTACGACTACCTAAATTTAAAAAATAAAAATTCTTTATTTTTCTTAAAATATTTTACTTAAAATTAATAACATTTATAAAGTACCTTCCTTATATTGTCTAATTGCTTTCAGTATTTCTCAAAAAAAAACTCAAATTTAATTTTATAACAGCTCAATGTCTCTCTGAATAAAGTACAAATACATTTTGTACAAAGCCCCTGTGGCTAGGCAATACAGCGTACACCGCAGTAAAGTAATGAGAGCTAAATCCGTGGTGTTTGCATCCGACTAATCATTCACAGATCTAATCTACAAGTCACTGGACGGGAAACTGTGAATGCGAGACAAATTGCGTTACGCTCCCTGACCAAGATACAGGTATACCTATTTTATTGTCAATAAATGTATTTAAACGATAAATATATATATGATATTACTGACACTGACATAAAATATATTTTATCAGAGGAAAGGAAAACTTTAGCTGTTCTTATACAATTACTTTTCAGAAAATAGAACTACCATTTGATTCTTCATAGTATACGTGTTCAGGGTTGTTTACTTGGAGTAGATCTCCCTTACTTGGTCATAAAGAAATGTTCAGTCCTTTACACATCCCTGAAGAAGTAGGATAACGAAAAATATATGCAAATAGGTAGGACTAGGAGATGACGTAATGACGCTCTGGAACTGAGAACAAAGAAGGCTTAGGCACCACGTGTTCAGATTCGCTTACTTGTCATTGACATGTTTTAAATCTAAAGGAAGAGATACAGCTACACGCTACTCAGGGCTGGAGAAGGACACATTACTTACACGGAGAGAGAGAGAGAGAGAGAGAGAGAGAGAGAGAGACAGAGAGACAGAGAGAGACAGAGAGAGAGAGAGAGACTAAGACTACCGAAATCATAGACAACGACACAGAGTTCTCGAAAGCCGACTCTTCCTGGGAACAATTTTAGCCATCGGAGCATTTGGTCAAAAGGCTACAAATATTTTATCTGTAGCATGTTCAGACGACTGTCTTTCTATACACTATCGCCTCTCTAAACATAGAAGCAAAAAACCTCACTAAAAAGTAAGCTGAATGTAACAAATGCTAACAAGAAATAAGATGACTTTCAATATAAACATTTCAAACCAAAACTTAAAAATGTTTAAACAAAATAGAATCTCCTAATTTTTAAAATATTTTATTTATATCATACTCATTGCAACATGGACACCATTTAGTAAAAATTAAATGTTAAAATAAACATAATTACTTCACAATATACACATAAAAATAATATGTAATCTGGCTTGAGATTTAACGAAATAAATAAATAACTGTATACGAACTCACAATTATAAATTCTATATTTTCATAAGCTTTTTCATTACTTATACGCTTGATAATTTTTAACTATGTTTTTACAAGCTTGTTACAGGAAAAGTCACGGTCGTGATTTATGGCATTCGCCTTGACAAATACATGTCCTTTTACGCAACGATGGGCACACAACAGTACACTTATGCGTAAGTGCGAGAACCTTCTAGAAGTAAACTGATAGAAATTATTGGAAGTGGCAAACCACGTAGAGCGGACAAAACATCTACATTATTATAGAATCTTCTAACGCTAAGTGGATAGAGATTAATAGAATCGAGAAGTCCAGATATAAAATTGTCCAACGACAGGAAAGAAGTGTTTCTAATTTGGTGACGAGGCTAATGCTTTAGTGATAAACATGTAAAGAGTAAATAGACGATTAACTCAGTAATTGTTGTTAGGTTTATTTAAAACCATTTTTGGACCCTTTTATAAACGTCAAGTTACTAAATAATATTAGCTATAAAAATGTAGTTAGTATATACTACTATAAAGAAATTTAATCGTGTGTGTGTGTGTGTGTGTTACTCAAACTCGTAAAAGTTACAGGACCCATTGAGCGGAAATTTTATATGGATAATCTTAGGGTTCCTGGTTAACACATTTAATTTAGAACTTTCATCTATACTTCACTATATACTTGGCTTAATCAGCTGGTAATGTATTTAATCACCTGTAAAAGTCATTTCTAAAAACACATTTAAACAGATGACATTAAATGATTCTCTCTACTCATCTTTCAAGGTTAGTTATACTTTACACATGTTATGTTACAAAATTACAAGCTGAAGCTTTTACTTCTCTTGATTTTTCACGACAATATTCGGAAAGTTTATAGTTTGATATATTTATTGAGATTTAATTTCAGTAAATTAAATTATATATAAAACATATATGCATCATCGCAACTGTTGTATATTTTTTGATGTACATGTATGATGGCCCTGAATCTTGACGTCCATTTTGATTGTTAGCTCGCTCACGTGTTTCAAGTGGAAGGAGCCTACTTATTTTCATTTTTTTAAATGTAATTTTTGTGTGTGTCTGTTTCGAAAAACATTTCTTTTGTGTAAACATGTCCATATTAAAAATAATTTCAACAACCTAGAGTTAACTTAATTCACCACTGTTTTGTATTTCGGCGTTTTGTATTATACAATAAGCAATAAACAAATATACATCACCCCGTACGAAGGACGGTCGTAATAAATAACTTCAACTACACTTTGAAATAATAAATAGTTATTTAGTTTAAAATTGCCTTACAATTTTTTGAATCCGGTAAGAACGTAACAAACTAAATATATCTCCAGGCCTGATATAGCAATATTGAACATCTATGTAATATCTCTTGCACAATATCTTTGGCTGTAATATTTGAACTCTTGTCAAGTAATGTTTTCCTTCTTTTATAGTATAAATTATAAATCATAATAACTGCTTTATTATGAATCGAAGCATTGTCTACAACCGGGAGTATGACGGAAGCTATGAATGGCCTTCTTTGTGTATTAATAAGGTCTGGAAGACAAGTAAAATACAATAGAAAACCATTGTGTTGTTTTTCTAAAGGAATATTCTTTATTTTTCTAAACTGTTATTAGTTTTTTATGCGGAAACTCAGTTATTGATATTTATTCATTATGACTTATAAAGTCCTTTAGCATTAACGATTATAATAATAATTTGGGAAAAAAATTCTGACAAACACAAAATATTCACTGCCCAATTTGTTTAAACACGTATAGGAAGGTTCTCTTTCTGCTTTACTCTACGTGACTCCCGTCTGGAGAGAGATCCTTGGGTCGATATTGTTTCGACTTCTTGTTTAGAAGCGACTCTGACACCGTGAGAAGTATTCACTTGTGTAACACATCCCACCCCCAAATGTAACACATCCCACGCCCAAATGTAACACATCCCACGCCCAAATGTAACACATCCCACCCCCAAATGTAACCCATCCCACCCCCAAATGTAACACATCCCACCCCCAAATGTAACATATCTCACCCCCAAATGTAACCCATCCCACCCCCAAATGTAACACATCCCACCCCCAAATGTAACAAATCCCACCCCAAAATGTAACCCATCCCACCCCCAAATGTAACACATCTCACCCCCAAATGTAACCCATCCCACGCCCAAATGTAACACATCCCACCCCCAAATGTAACACATCTCACCCCAAATGTAACACATCCCTACCCCAAATGTAACACATCCCACCCCCAAATGTAACCCATCCCACAACCAAATGTAACACTTCCCACCCCCAAATGTAACACATCCCACCCCCAAATTTAACACATCCCACCCCCAAATGTAACCCATCCCACCCCCAAATGTAACACATCCCACGCCCAAATGTAACACATCCCACCCTCAAATGTAAAACACCTCACCCCTAAATGTAACACATCCCACCCCCAAATGTAACACATCCCACCCCCAAATGTAACACATCCCACCCCCAAATGTAACACATCCCACCCCCAAATGTAACACATCCCACCCCCAAATGTAACACATCTCACCCCCAAATGTAACACATCCCACCCCCAAATGTAACACATTCTACGCCCAAATGTAACACATCCCACCACCAAATGTAACACATCCCACGCCCAAATCATGGTAAACAGGCAATAATCACGCTACTGACGTCATATATGACTATATTTTTAATACCTCATTGAGAATCGTATTGGAGGAAACAAAAGTACGTCTGTTGTTGCTAAAATATTTCCGAAATTACTCAAACGTAGTCAACAATATTGCTGTAAGGCAAACAGTCTGTCTCAATATAATGTAGGCAGGTGCTGCCACCCTTCGAATTGAGTTATCGAACATTGAGGGTTGAACGAGGGTGTGAGGGAATACAACTATATAAATGTAAACATTCTTGCATAACTAATGATGAGCTTACATGACTTGCCGATTTTGTAACTCAACACACCTTGTCACGCTGTCGTTATACCTTGCAGGAGGGAGAAAATATGAAGTGACTCGCTTAAATGGGGACGGAAGTAATTTGAGCGAAGATGGAAGTAATTATTGAGTTCGCTTCCTGTGAAAAGACAAATATTTTCAAGCTGAATTTTTAAAATACAATATTAAGGAAAAATCAAATTTTCTTATTGCAAAGTACTTCATTACCTTGCACATTTCTTATTTTATATAAAAACGAATATAATATACCGATAGTAATGAATAATAAGTACATAAAATTACTACTTGTTCAGGCACGAAACAAAATGTATAAATTCAATAACTTGTAGTTAAAGCTTATATATTACTCTGATGTAGTTAATTGTATATATTCCTCTGATGTAGTTAATTGTATATATTCCTCTGATGAGTTATATTCACTGGAAGCGCAGAAACCATACATTAGAAATGTAATCAGGTCGTTGTAGGAGCAGCTATGTCCAATCAGGATCACCTGACTAACAAGGTAATCAGTGTAGGTTAGCTTAGGTTCATTGGGCTTAGAGTTAAGGTTGATTTCAAGTGAACTTGAAGTTCATTGTATTTTCAATTGAAGTTCATTGTCAGTGTTTCTAATGTTCAATGGAAGTTTAGTTAACGTACATTGGAATTAAATTTAAGGTCCATTTTGTGTGGACCTTCCAAGGTTTACTGTAGTTTCAAATAGTGTTATTTTGTGGTTCTAGTCTATTGGAGCGCACTCAAGGTTATTGTAGGAGCAGTTAGAGTTCGTTGTATCTGTAGTCACGATTCATAACAGCCGCAATTATTGTTCTTTGTAAGTGTAGATTATTACGTGTACACACAATGGTATTGTAAGTCCAGTTAAGGTTTTTAGAAGGTCATTGTATATTTAGTCAATGTTAATAGTAGGATCAGTTATTGCTCATTGTAATCGTATTTTTATTTAAGAATACACTCTTTCAAGATTATTATGAAAACATATGTTCGCAGGCGCGTGTGGTCAGTACATTTCACAATACTGTACATTGTATATCCCTCTTGACTAAGGTACAGTGAGTGGCACCAATATTCTGAAACTAATATTCTGAAACTACTGTGCGACCGATACCGACAAAGGAAAGAACCCAGCTAGTTTATTAAAGCCGAATATAGAGTTGGGTAAGGGATTTTCCATGACAAAAACAACCAAGTAATAGAAAGAGGAAATATTTGGAAGGGTATTTATTCTCAGCTATACTGTCAGGACCCGCTTCTATGAAACATAATAACAACACCCTCGATTTTTAATCCTATCCATGCCGCGACTGTTACACCACAACGCCATTACAATACCAAGTGCAGAATCAAGTCGAGGCAAGTGAAAAATCGTTTTCACTTTGTACAAAAGCGCCTCAACCGATGAGCGCTTCTATGTGTGACGTAACGAAGTGAAAAATTAATTTTATTTAGGTTCTATAACGCAATGCGTACTTTAGACGTTTCTCGGAATAAATTGAAATAGAAATGCTAATAGTAGGAATTTAAACTACGTAAATTTAATAAACACAGATTATTGATTTAATAAATTCAAGTTGGGACATTGGTTACAATATCCACGACAACAGCAGTTTATACAAACGCTACATGAATATTTCCTTTGTGAGCAAAATTATATACTCCAGACATCTAGTTTATTTTGCCCCAATTTTCTTCTTGTTTCCAAGATTTTCTTGAGTACCCTCTTTCTCTTACTACCCTGGAATCAACTTGAATCACTTATTCTTAAATACTATAAACTTTTGTAGTAACTCGATTGACGATCGTAATATCACATGATGTCCTGAAAATATTGCGCTAATGGTTGGAACTATGCTAAGGGCTTAAAACTCCCTGGTCAACCATAAGGGATTTATACTTAATAACCTATTGTGGTCATAAAGTAGTGACATTCGTTACACAGCCTTATAAGTAAAAAGGATGAGTAGATGGGATTAGGTAGTAGTAAAGAAAGCACAATACCACCCTGGTATTGGAAATAGAGGGAAATTATATCATAATTGGGTAGCACCGTGTGCCTCTGAACTGAGTTAACAGAGGTAGGTGGTGACTCACCCGGAAAACTGTTTCCATTTGTTCATCGTTTCTAAATTTTACTTGATTCATTTTACCATCCAAAACATCCATTTACATAATGCGTACCTTGTTACTAAAAGTCCCAAACTGCCATGCTGCACGTAATTTATGTCAAAACGTAAATTTATATCATATGTCGACATTCAAATGTCCCAAAGTGCCCCCAATTCTTTCGTCAGTCCTCCTAAAAGGTTAATGCTTTCAATTTATTCCTTTTATTTAGAAATACCTTTTCGTATACTGTTTTTTACATATCTGGTTAACCAATTAAAAGACCAGCTGATTGTCTGAATCATTCGTCTCCCTAACGATGACGTGTACTTGAAACATTCAAAATCTTGTTATTAGTCGTTCTTAGTAGCTCATTCCCGTACAAAGGCTTTTACACGATTATTCCACAGGCTATGTTACATTGGAAAAGCTTAGGATACATAGGGAAAGTGGCTCTACCTTCCCGAGAGGACATTCAATTCCTTAGAGAAACATGTGAGTCCCGTGTGGTTTCTCAATTCCTACTTAAATTTTACCCAAACATACCTATCCTTGTCTCTAAGAAGACGAAGCAAGTAAACATCTCCCCATGGACCATGGCTAGAGGTTGATTAAAAGATTGTTATTATATTATGAGTGTTGATAACACTACCTCTGATAAAGTATAGAGACAAAAAAGGTAGAAGAGCAGCGAGAGGGCCAATAATCCTGAACACACAACGCAGGGGAGGCCAAAACCTAGCCGAGCATAACGCCCAGGACTTGGATGTTGTGAGGGGTGAGGTGCCACAGGTCGGAAGCAATCAACTACGAGCACCAAACCCCAGCATGGAAATTGCAACTCGAACAACTGGGCTAATCTCCCAGATGGCTCGGGACATATGAGTATCGAGTGTGTGGTCAAAGAACCTGTCTTGGAGATGGGCAGTGACCACCTTACTCGGACGTTTGCACCTGACCAGACCTACCAAACTATGACGGAATGGTCAGGGTCAGTAATGTCGGGAGCTCAGATCTGGACACAGATGGCTCCAAGATAGACTTCGGCACTGGAGCTGGGATGTATTGTTAAAACCCAAGGGCAAAACTAGTTTTTTCCTTGGGGAGGCATACTTCTGTTTTTCAGGCCGAAATATATGCTATAAATGCCTGTCTGGGAGAGATAGCGAGAAGGGGAATACACAGGACCCGGATTGCTACTTTCTCTGACAGTCAGGCAGCAATTAAGGCACTAAACGGACGTGTGGTCACCTCGGCCATAGTCAGGGGGTGCCTAAATAACTTAAAAGCCCTGGCAAGGCACATTCAATCCAAGATAGGTTGGGTGCCAGGGCATAGGGGAATATTTGGAAATGAAGCCGCAGATGCACTGGCCAGAGAGGGGTCTTCAACTCCCCTGATTGGACCGGAGCCGGCGATAGGTTTTTCCAATTCTATGGTCAAGATGGCAGTGCGAAGGTGGATGGCTGAAAGACACTGTGAGCACTGGATCAGGGCTGAAGGGATGAGACACAGTAGGATAACCCTTAGGAAACCTTCCTTGGGGCTGCAGAAGAGTCTCATCTATCTGTCTAGGCAGGAATTAAGGATTGCCACAGGTCTACTCACGGGACACTGTGGACTAAGGAAACATCTGCATAAAATGGGTATCTACAAAGATGAACCAGTGTGCAGATTATGCGGGCAGGAACTGGAGACTGCCACACACATTACTTATGGATGTGAAGCACTTGCCGAGAGGCGGTTCAACCTCTTTGGTGATGGGACAGCTCTGGTGGATGCTGAAGGTAAAACACTAGTCCGGAAACTCCTAAACCTGGTAAGAGGGAAGGGGCTATTTGACTAGATCAGGGAGGTAAGTACAATATAATTTAAGGTAGCAGTGCTTCGGGCAGTTTAACCCACTCCCAAGTTAATAAAAAATAAAAAATAAAACATTAGTTATTCTAAGAGAAGCTGCTGTACACTTCCTGTTTCGCCCACTCAAGCCAAACGCGCAGCGGGCTGCATAAAGATACGTCCATATATGTTGGCAGTGCAACTACCAGTAACCTAAATATTTCAAACTTTGAGTCTTAGTTTGGGGAAGATCTCTTAAAACGTTTCTCTTTACGTCACGGCAAGAAAATATTGTATCCGATAAACACAAGAGGCCTAGTTACACCAATTATTGCTTTTTATTGTTTTATGTTTCTTGTTATTTTTTAATTACTAATTATGACTTTAAATTCTGGTCTTAACAAACTATGTTTTGTATAAAATTACAATCAACAGGTTTGTTTTGCACAGGTAGAATATTTTACAATAGAAAAACTTAACATCGGATAAACCATCGTCAGCACAAACGCTATTACCAAAACTGTGTTACGTTTTTAACGTTTTTAAAGACACTTAACAAATTTAACTCATTTAAGTCTTTAACACTAATGATGCTGGTTTTGTAATTAAATGTAACGTTTGCAATTCCGAAACAAGCGATTGTAAAACTCTTCTTGTTCTCTCTTGCTTCTCCAAGTTCATTCATGTTATAACTTATTACTTAAACCAAAACACAAAATTACTTCTTACTCAAAGAATAAATGTTTGTATATACTTAAAATTATTTCACAGGAAAATATAACTTTAAAGTTCTTGTTTTGTATTATACGTCATTTATTTACTTTAATATTTCAAGTGTTGTATCACGCATTGGGGAAGATTTTATTTAAAGTTTGTTTTAAAGTTACACTAAGGAAATGTTTAAAGTTATGTTAAGTCGCTGACATACAAATTATTTATAATAAGAGACATGGATTTATAATGGGGATATATTTTATTGCGTTTATTGTTTTGATTTCTTTCTTGTTATATAAATAATAATAACTCGTTTATGAATGAAAAAGAACACACGGAAACTCTACGTTATAAATTCCAGAAAGGTTTAAAGTTTTGGGGTTCAATTTGTTTTTAAAAACACAAAAAAACGAAATTAGGTCAGTTTTGCATCAATGGCTATTATATATTACATGAACAACCCCTAATAATCTGTGTAATTTAAATAAACTAAAGTTATTACATTTGTTTTTATTAAAACAAGTTTTAAAAATATACGGTTTCAACTGAAACTAAACAAATCTAGAATCTATTTTTCTGTTGTCTTAATATACACTTCATGCACACAGCCCAGGACTGTCCAACTGGTGGCCTGTCGGATTATTCTGTGCGGCACGCCAATAGTTTTTCAAAACTTAAAATGAATTAGTGATTTACTATTGTGTTGAAAAAGTGAGAGTCCTCGCAGCGCGCGATCGATATTAATGTTTTCATTCATTTGACTCCACGCAGACTTTCTCACGTTTTTCTATTGAGAAAAATCATATCTTATTAGATAGATAAAACATTTTACTAATCTTGCTTCGAGACCCATCAGTCTCGCCGAGTCAGTAGTGTAGCGCCGATCACCTTGTTTGTTTACAATGTTACAACATTTTTACGTATATACATAATGTCTGTCCCTACACACCTGGAGAAAAAATTTAAAACCCCTGAATTTAACACTAGGTTCGATGAACTAGAAGACTTAAAATCACCGATCTTATTGTTCAGCAACCCTCTTGGTGTTAACATTGAACGGCCGTCAGATCGATGGACTTGACTTAAAATATTGTTTATTTTTTTTTTTTGTGTAACATACATATTTAATGTTTGACAACGCGTATACCATTTACATTAGACCCTATTTCTATTAAAAAATAAAACAATCCTTTAAAATGTTACTTTGTTTTTTAATACCGTTTTATTTACAACGTGAGTAGGCTACACTTGTAACTTTAACCTCGTGACTTACAGTGTAACCCATAAGATTAAATTTTTCGACGTTTCTCTGATCAGAGAGTAATAAATTTAAATATTTATTTCTTTTGAAAAATACAAGTTTTTTGGCACACACGAAAAATCTCTTACCAATTAACTTATTTTTCAATATTAATTAATAAAGGGCCACGTGCATTTCCCAAGTCTTTATTTAATAAAGCTATGCAAAATTTGATCAGTGTATCACACAGTAATACTAACATATGTAAAATGGCTTTACTTAATGTTAGAATGTTTTTGGAATATAATTATTTATTGTTTTAATAATTTTACTTCCTCTTTTTAATGTGCGAAACATTTTTTTTAAAGAAGAAGGTAATTAGTAATTGTGTATATCGTGAGCACCGGGAGAGGTTAAACTGCTACAGCCATTGGTTATATTGTAGCGTATACAGCAATAAAGCGCGCTAAATGAGAAGCATCTTGGCACTGGGAGCTACAACTTGACTTGTTTATAGACTCCCCACCTCCTTATTAATTAATGTATGTTCCCTACAGGATCCTCCGCCAGCTTCACTTAGTGTAATATATTTGTCTCTATTCTTATCGATGAATTTTATATCGCAGAACGTAATTAAAATTCTCTTCATAGCGTTATTAGTTAATTAATTACTAAATGTGCGACATCGTTAGAAACGGATTTAAAATAAGGTTTTAAAATTCTTATTTCTTAAATTTTTTCATTGAGAATTTAACAATTTCAACAAACAAAATTCATGTTTACGTGATTAAAAAAAAAACATTTCCAACAAATCTCGCATTGGTTACTTTCTTCGACACAGTGACTTAAATAAAACCTGTGATCCTATAGTGGGATTTCTTTTATGTGGCTTTTGGCTTGAAAGCTATTTCACCATCCAAAGGTTACCTAAATCTTTGCCTTTGAAACAGTTCGGGTAGTCAGCGTCGTTCATGTTCTCAACGAACGCACTACCTGTGAAGCTGTTGAGCTTTTAATTTTTTTATCTGTGTGTTAAATAGTTCTGAAGAAACAAAATAGCTTAGTTCTGTCAATTATTTTCCTTATTCTTGTCAAGGGAAAGAATATGAGTCGCAAACAAATGACTGTGACATCTAAAACGTCTTAAATATAAAGAAAGCGTTTACCTCAATGACAGGATGTTTCTCAAAATCGACGGTGTCTAAAAATGGCGTCTGTAAAGGGTTTTATGGAACGTTTGGCCACCTACCTTTTACAACTTTATATTGAAACTAATATTTCCACCTTACAAGCTTCGCATCTAATCATTCATTCTATATTCCTCTCGAATTAACTTATACTTTACTTTTAACACAACCTTTACATATAATTGGTTGTTAAAACATTCATACATAAATACAGTTTATCACAATAATTTGGATTTCTTAAGGTATTTAATAATACTATACTGAATGAAGGTGGAAATATTTCAATCATAAAATTGGGAAACTTATGATATTATTTGTAGAAAACCAATAAAATCAGACTCATATATACTATTCAAAATAAATAAAATGAATTTTCACCATCCCTAGAAACATTTAATCTAAGTTAAAAAAGATTTTATAAAAATTATCACACTTACATATGCAATTTATGTGGGTCATATATGTTGGTATTTGAAGGGGACTTTTTCAAATCTGTTAAGTTTGATCATAAATAAGTATAAATTACTTTTTCCTTTTAAAAGTCATATCCAAACTAAAATGTTTACAAAAGTCGTTTAAATTTCACAAATCCCCGGTAAACCGCTGCACACGGAGTTTTCTAGTTTATTTAAACCCGACTGTTTACACGTGATCCCAGTCGCCTTACAAGTAAAGCGCAACCGATATTCCCTGACGTGTTTTCAATACAACGCCTCAACTGGAGTTGGTCCCTTAGGAAACACCATTACAACAAATATTCCTCAATAAAGGAGAGAGGAATTACTTTAAAACTCTCAAGCAAAACATTCGCTACACAGATGTGAACCCATCCATCAGCCTCTTTACTCTTGTGCTTCAGTTACGTAAAATATTTCACCAAATCATGTGGTCAAATAGAAAATACGATTACAACTAATATTTCCCAATTAAAGGAAAAGGGTATACTTTAGAACCTCAAAGCAAATGTGTCGCTAACAAACTTCCGGATGTAAACCGCTCCAGTACCATTTTCATTTTTTGTATGCTTCGGTTACTTAAAACACTTCAATAACTGGATTGGCTCTCAAAGAAAAAATCATCACAACAAATATTCCGCAAAACGGGAAGAGGAAACACTTTACAACACCTAAGCACAACGTCTGCTACATAGATATAATTCCTCCCTTCATTTTCATTTTTTTTATGCTTCAGTTACTTAAAACACTTCAATAACTGGATTGGCTCTCAAAGAAAAAATCATCACAACAAATATTCCGCAAAAGGGGAAGAGGAAACACTTTACAACACCTAAGCACAACGTCTGCTACATAGATATAATTCCTCCCATCATTTTCATTTTTTTTTATGCTTCAGTTACTTAAAACACTTCGATAACTAGATATGCTTTCAAAGAAAAAATCATCACAACAAATATTCCGCAAAAGAGGAAGAGGAAACACTTTACAACACCTAAGCACAACGTCTGCTACATAGATATAATTCCTCCCATCATTTTCATTTTTTTTATGCTTCAGTTACTTAAAACACTTCAATAACTGGATTGGCTCTCAAAGAAAAAATCATCACAACAAATATTCCGCAAAACGGGAAGAGGAAACACTTTACAACAAATAAGCACAACGTCTGCTACATAGATATAATTCCTCAAATCATTTTCATTTTTTTTATGCTTCAGTTACTTAAAACACTTCAATAACTGTATTGGCTCTCAAAGAAAAAATCATCACAACAAATATTCCGCAAAAGGGGAAGAGGAAACACTTTACAACAAATAAGCACAACGTCTGCTACATAGATATAATTCCTCCCATCATTTTCTTTTTTTTATTCTTCAGTTACTTAAAACACTTCAATAACTGGATTGGCTCTCAAAGAAAAAATCATCACAACAAATATTCCGCAAAAGAGGAAGAGGAAACACTTTACAACACCTAAGCACAACGTCTGCTACATAGATATAATTCCTCCCATCATTTTCATTTTTTTTATGCTTCAGTTACTTAAAACACTTCAATAACTGGATTGGCTCTCAAAGAAAAAATCATCACAACAAATATTCCGCAAAACGGGAAGAGGAAACACTTTACAACAAATAAGCACAACGTCTGCTACATAGATATAATTCCTCAAATCATTTTCATTTTTTTTATGCTTCAGTTACTTAAAACACTTCAATAACTGTATTGGCTCTCAAAGAAAAGATCATCACAACAAATATTCCGCAAAAGGGGAAGAGGAAACACTTTACAACAAGTAAGCACAACGTCTGCTACATAGATATAATTCCTCCCATCATTTTCTTTTTTTTATTCTTCAGTTACTTTAAACACTTCAATAACTGGATTGGCTCTCAAAGAAAAAATCATCACAACAAATATTCCGCAAAAGAGGAAGAGGAAACACTTTACAACACCTAAGCACAACGTCTGCTACATAGATATAATTCCTCCCATCATTTTCATTTTTTTTATGCTTCAGTTACTTAAAACACTTCAATAACTGGATTGGCTCTCAAAGAAAAAATCATCACAACAAATATTCCGCAAAACGGGAAGAGGAAACACTTTACAACAAATAAGCACAACGTCTGCTACATAGATATAATTCCTCAAATCATTTTCATTTTTTTTATGCTTCAGTTACTTAAAACACTTCAATAACTGTATTGGCTCTCAAAGAAAAAATCATCACAACAAATATTCCGCAAAAGGGGAAGAGGAAACACTTTACAACAAATAAGCACAACGTCTGCTACATAGATATAATTCCTCCCATCATTTTCTTTTTTTTATTCTTCAGTTACTTAAAACACTTCAATAACTGGATTGGCTCTCAAAGAAAAAATCATCACAACAAATATTCCTAAAAAGGGGAAGAGGAAACACTTTACAACAAATAAGCACAACGTCTGCTACATAGATATAATTCCTCCCATCATTTTCATTTTTTTTATGCTTCAGTTACTTAAAACACTTCAATAACTGGATTGGCTCTCAAAGAAAAAATCATCACAACAAATATTCCGCAAAACGGGAAGAGGAAACACTTTACAACAAATAAGCACAACGTCTGCTACATAGATATAATTCCTCAAATCATTTTCATTTTTTTTATGCTTCAGTTACTTAAAACACTTCAATAACTGTATTGGCTCTCAAAGAAAAAATCATCACAACAAATATTCCGCAAAAGGGGAAGAGGAAACACTTTACAACAAATAAGCACAACGTCTGCTACATAGATATAATTCCTCCCATCATTTTCTTTTTTTTATTCTTCAGTTACTTAAAACACTTCAATAACTGGATTGGCTCTCAAAGAAAAAATCATCACAACAAATATTCCGCAAAAGGGGAAGAGGAAACACTTTACAACACCTAAGCACAACGTCTGCTACATAGATATAATTCCTCCTATCATTTTCATTTTTTTTATGCTTCAGTTACTTAAAACACTTCAATAACTGTATTGGCTCTCAAAGAAAAAATCATCACAACAAATATTCCGCAAAAGGGGAAGAGGAAACACTTTACAACAAATAAGCACAACGTCTGCTACATAGATATAATTCCTTCCATCATTTTCATTTTTTTATGCTTCAGTTACTTAAAACACTTCAATAACTGTATTGGCTCTCAAAGAAAAAATCATCACAACAAATATTCCGCAAAAGGGGAAGAGGAAACACTTTACAACACCTAAGCAGAACGTCTGCTACATAGATATAATTCCTCCCATCATTTTCATTTTTTTATCCTTCAGTTACTTAAAACACTTCAATAACTGGATTGGCTCTCAAAGAAAAGATCATCACAACAAATATTCCGCAAAAGGGGAAGAGGAAACACTTTACAACACCTAAGCACAACGTCTGCTACATAGATATAATTCCTCCCATCATTTTCATTTTTTTTTAATGCTTCAGTTACTTAAAACACTTTAGTAACTGGATTGGCTCTCAAAGAAAAAATCATCACAACAAATATTCCGCAAAACGGGAA
The DNA here is from genome assembly GCA_036971475.1 of Prosapia bicincta. Classification (NCBI taxonomy): domain Eukaryota; kingdom Metazoa; phylum Arthropoda; class Insecta; order Hemiptera; family Cercopidae; genus Prosapia; species Prosapia bicincta. The sequence continues at coordinate 179,262,415 of JBAIZL010000002.1, forward strand.
GAGGAAACACTTTACAACAAATAAGCACAACGTCTGCTACATACATATAATTCCTCCCATCATTTTCATTTTTTTATGTTTCAGTTACTTAAAACACTTCAATAACTGTATTGGCTCTCAAAGAAAAAATCATCACAACAAATATTCCGCAAAAGGGGAAGAGGAAACACTTTACAACAAATAAGCACAACGTCTGCTACATAGATATTATTCCTCAAATCATTTTCATTTTTTTATGCTTCAGTTACTTAAAACACTTCAATAACTGTATTGGCTCTCAAAGAAAAAATCATCACAACAAATATTCCGCAAAAGGGGAAGAGGAAACACTTTACAACACCTAAGCACAACGTCTGCTACATAGATATAATTCCTCCCATCATTTTCATTTTTTTATGCTTCAGTTACTTAAAACATTTCAATAACTGGATTGGCTCTCAAAGAAAAAATCATCACTACAAATATTCCGCAAAAGGGGAAGAGGAAACACTTTGCAACACCTAAGCACAACGTCTGCTACATAGATATAATTCCTCCCATCATTTTCTTTTTTTTATTCTTCAGTTACTTAAAACACTTCAATAACTGGATTGGCTCTCAAAGAAAAAATCATCACAACAAATATTCCGCAAAAGAGGAAGAGGAAACACTTTACAACAAATAAGCACAACGTCTGCTACATAGATATAATTCCTCCCATCATTTTCATTTTTTTTATGCTTCAGTTACTTAAAACACTTCAATAACTGGATTGGCTTTCAAAGAAAAAATCATCAAAACAAATATTCCGCAAAACGGGAAGAGGAAACACTTTACAACAAATAAGCACAACGTCTGCTACATAGATATAATTCCTCAAATCATTTTCATTTTTTTTATGCTTCAGTTACTTAAAACACTTCAATAACTGTATTGGCTCTCAAAGAAAAAATCATCACAACAAATATTCCGCAAAAGGGGAAGAGGAAACACTTTACAACACCTAAGCACAACGTCTGCTACATAGATATAATTCCTCCCATCATTTTCATTTTTTTATGCTTCAGTTACTTAAAACACTTCAATAACTGGATTGGCTCTCAAAGAAAAAATCATCACAACAAATATTCCGCAAAACGGGAAGAGGAAACACTTTACAACAAATAAGCACAACGTCTGCTACATAGATATAATTCCTCCCATCATTTTCATTTTTTTTATGCTTCAGTTACTTAAAACACTTCAATAACTGGATTGGCTTTCAAAGAAAAAATCATCAAAACAAATATTCCGCAAAAGGGGAAGAGGAAACACTTTACAACACCTAAGCACAACGTCTGCTACATAGATATAATTCCTCCCATCATTTTCATTTTTTTTATGCTTCAGTTACTTAAAACACTTCAATAACTGTATTGGCTCTCAAAGAAAAAATCATCACAACAAATATTCCGCAAAAGGGGAAGAGGAAACACTTTACAATACCTAAGCACAACGTCTGCTACATAGATATAATTCCTTCCATCATTTTCATTTTTTTATGCTTCAGTTACTTAAAACACTTCAATAACTGTATTGGCTCTCAAAGAAAAAATCATCACAACAAATATTCCGCAAAATGGGAAGAGGAAACACTTTACAACACCTAAGCAGAACGTCTGCTACATAGATATAATTCCTCCCATCATTTTCATTTTTTTATCCTTCAGTTACTTAAAACACTTCAATAACTGGATTGGCTCTCAAAGAAAAGATCATCACAACAAATATTCCGCAAAAGGGGAAGAGGAAACACTTTACAACACCTAAGCACAACGTCTGCTACATAGATATAATTCCTCCCATCATTTTCATTTTTTTTTAATGCTTCAGTTACTTAAAACACTTTAGTAACTGGATTGGCTCTCAAAGAAAAAATCATCACAACAAATATTCCGCAAAAGGGGAAGAGGAAACACTTTACAACACCTAAGCACAACGTCTGCTACATAGATATAATTCCTCCTATCATTTTCATTTTTTTTATGCTTCAGTTACTTAAAACACTTCAATAACTGGATTGGCTTTCAAAGAAAAAATCATCATAACAAATATTCCGCAAAAGGGGAAGAGGAAACACTTTACAACACCTAAGCACAACGTCTGCTACATAGATATAATTCCTCCCATCATTTTCATTTTTTTATGCTTCAGTTACTTAAAACACTTCAATAACTGGATTGGCTCTCAAAGAAAAAATCATCACTACAAATATTCCGCAAAAGGGGAAGAGGAAACACTTTACAACACCTAAGCACAACGTCTGCTACATAGATATAATTCCTCCCATCATTTTCATTTTTGTATGCTTCAGTTACTTAAAACATTTCAATAACTGGATTGGCTCTCAAAGAAAAAATCATCACTACAAATATTCCGCAAAAGGGGAAGAGGAAACACTTTGCAACACCTAAGCACAACGTCTGCTACATAGATATAATTCCTCCCATCATTTTCTTTTTTTTATTCTTCAGTTACTTAAAACACTTCAATAACTGGATTGGCTCTCAAAGAAAAAATCATCACAACAAATATTCCGCAAAACGGGAAGAGGAAACACTTTACAACACCTAAGCACAACGTCTGCTACATAGATATAATTCCTCCCATCATTTTCATTTTTTTTTAATGCTTCAGTTACTTAAAACACTTTAGTAACTGGATTGGCTCTCAAAGAAAAAATCATCACAACAAATATTCCGCAAAAGGGGAAGAGGAAACACTTTACAACACCTAAGCACAACGTCTGCTACATAGATATAACTCCTCCCATCATTTTCATTTTTTTATGCTTCAGTTACTTAAAACACTTCAATAACTGGATTGGCTCTCAAAGAAAAGATCATCACAACAAATATTCCGCAAAAGGGGAAGAGGAAACACTTTACAACACCTAAGCACAACGTCTGCTACATAGATATAATTCATCCCTTCATTTTCATTTTTTTTATGCTTCAGTTACTTAAAACACTTCAATAACTGGATTGGCTCTCAAAGAAAAAATCATCACAACAAATATTCCGCAAAAGGGGAAAAGGAAACACTTTACAACACCTAAGCACAACGTCTGCTACATAGATATAATTCCTCCCATCATTTTCATTTTTTTTATGCTTCAGTTACTTAAAACACTTCGATAACTACATTGGCTTTCAAAGAAAAAATCATCACAACAAATATTCCGCAAAAGAGGAAGAGGAAACACTTTACAACACCTAAGCACAACGTCTGCTACATAGATATAATTCCTCCCATCATTTTCATTTTTTTTATGCTTCAGTTACTTAAAACACTTCAATAACTGGATTGGCTCTCAAAGAAAAAAATCATAACAACAAATATTCCGCAAAACGGGAAGAGGAAACACTTTACAACAAATAAGCACAACGTCTGCTACATAGATATAATTCCTCAAATCATTTTCATTTTTTTTATACTTCAGTTACTTAAAACACTTCAATAACTGTATTGGCTCTCAAAGAAAAAATCATCACAACAAATATTCCGCAAAAGGGGAAGAGGAAACACTTTACAACAAATAAGCACAACGTCTGCTACATAGATATATTTCCTCAAATCATTTTCATTTTTTTTATGCTTCAGTTACTTAAAACACTTCAATAACTGTATTGGCTTTCAAAGAAAAAATCATCATAACAAATATTCCGCAAAAGGGGAAGAGGAAACACTTTACAACACCTAAGCACAACGTCTGCTACATAGATATAATTCCTCCCATCATTTTCATTTTTTTATGCTTCAGTTACTTAAAACATTTCAATAACTGGATTGGCTCTCAAAGAAAAAATCATCACTACAAATATTCCGCAAAAGGGGAAGAGGAAACACTTTACAACACCTAAGCACAACGTCTGCTACATAGATATAATTCCTCCTATCATTTTCATTTTTTTTATGCTTCAGTTACTTAAAACACTTCAATAACTGTATTGGCTCTCAAAGAAAAAATCATCACAACAAATATTCCGCAAAAGGGGAAGAGGAAACACTTTACAACACCTAAGCACAACGTCTGCTACATAGATATAACTCCTCCCATCATTTTCATTTTTTTATGCTTCAGTTACTTAAAACACTTCAATAACTGGATTGGCTCTCAAAGAAAAGATCATCACAAAAAATATTCCGCAAAAGGGGAAGAGGAAACACTTTACAACAAATAAGCACAACGTCTGCTACATAGATATAATTCCTCAAATCATTTTCATTTTTTTTATGCTTCAGTTACTTAAAACACTTCAATAACTGTATTGGCTCTCAAAGAAAAAATCATCACAACAAATATTCCGCAAAAGGGGAAGAGGAAACACTTTACAACACCTAAGCACAACGTCTGCTACATAGATATAATTCCTCCTATCATTTTCATTTTTTTTATGCTTCAGTTACTTAAAACACTTCAATAACTGGATTGGCTTTCAAAGAAAAAATCATCATAACAAATATTCCGCAAAAGGGGAAGAGGAAACACTTTACAACACCTAAGCACAACGTCTGCTACATAGATATAATTCCTCCCATCATTTTCTTTTTTTTATGCTTCAGTTACTTAAAACACTTCAATAACTGGATTGGCTCTCAAAGAAAAAATCATCACTACAAATATTCCGCAAAAGGGGAAGAGGAAACACTTTACAACACCTAAGCACAACGTCTGCTACATAGATATAATTCCTCCCATCATTTTCATTTTTTTATGCTTCAGTTACTTAAAACATTTCAATAACTGGATTGGCTCTCAAAGAAAAAATCATCACTACAAATATTCCGCAAAAGGGGAAGAGGAAACACTTTACAACACCTAAGCACGTCTGCTACATAAATATAGTTCATCCCTTCATTTTCATTTTTTTTATGCTTAAGTTACTTAAAACACTTCAATAACTGGATTGGCTCTCAAAGAAAAAATCATCACAACAAATATTCCGCAAAAGGGGAAAAGGAAACACTTTACAACACCTAAGCACAACGTCTGCTACATAGATATAATTCCTCCCATCATTTTCATTTTTTTTATGCTTCAGTTACTTAAAACACTTCGATAACTACATTGGCTTTCAAAGAAAAAATCATCACAACAAATATTCCGCAAAATAGGAAGAGGAAACACTTTACAACACCTAAGCACAACGTCTGCTACATAGATATAATTCCTCCCATCATTTTCATTTTTTTTATGCTTCAGTTACTTAAAACACTTCAATAACTGGATTGGCTCTCAAAGAAAAAAATCATAACAACAAATATTCCGCAAAACGGGAAGAGGAAACACTTTACAACAAATAAGCACAACGTCTGCTACATAGATATAATTCCTCAAATCATTTTCATTTTTTTTATACTTCAGTTACTTAAAACACTTCAATAACTGTATTGGCTCTCAAAGAAAAAATCATCACAACAAATATTCCGCAAAAGGGGAAGAGGAAACACTTTACAACAAATAAGCACAACGTCTGCTACATAGATATAATTCCTCAAATCATTTTCATTTTTTTAATGCTTCAGTTACTTAAAACACTTCAATAACTGTATTGGCTCTCAAAGAAAATATCATCACAACAAATATTCCGCAAAAGGGGAAGAGGAAACAATTTACAACACCTAAGCACAACGTCTGCTACATAGATATAATTCCTCAAATCATTTTCATTTTTTTTATGCTTCAGTTACTTAAAACACTTCAATAACTGGATTGGCTTTCAAAGAAAAAATCATCATAACAAATATTCCGCAAAAGGGGAAGAGGAAACACTTTACAACACCTAAGCACAACGTCTGCTACATAGATATAATTCCTCCCATCATTTTCATTTTTTTATGCTTCAGTTACTTAAAACATTTCAATAACTGGATTGGCTCTCAAAGAAAAAATCATCACTACAAATATTCCGCAAAAGGGGAAGAGGAAACACTTTGCAACACCTAACCACAACGTCTGCTACATAGATATAATTCCTCCCATCATTTTCTTTTTTTTTATTCTTCAGTTACTTAAAACACTTCAATAACTGGATTGGCTCTCAAAGAAAAAATCATCAAAACAAATATTCCGCAAAAGGGGAAGAGGAAACACTTTACAACACCTAAGCACAACGTCTGCTACATAGATATAATTCCTCCTATCATTTTCATTTTTTTTATGCTTCAGTTACTTAAAACACTTCAATAACTGTATTGGCTCTCAAAGAAAAAATCATCACAACAAATATTCCACAAAAGGGGAAGAGGAAACACTTTACAATACCTAAGCACAACGTCTGCTACATAGATATAATTCCTTCCATCATTTTCATTTTTTTATGCTTCAGTTACTTAAAACACTTCAATAACTGGATTGGCTCTCAAAGAAAAAATCATCAAAACAAATATTCCGCAAAAGGGGAAGAGGAAACACTTTACAACACCTAAGCACAACGTCTGCTACATAGATATAATTCCTCCTATCATTTTCATTTTTTTTATGCTTCAGTTACTTAAAACACTTCAATAACTGTATTGGCTCTCAAAGAAAAAATCATCACAACAATTATTCCACAAAAGGGGAAGAGGAAACACTTTACAATACCTAAGCACAACGTCTGCTACATAGATATAATTCCTTCCATCATTTTCATTTTTTTATGCTTCAGTTACTTAAAACACTTCAATAACTGTATTGGCTCTCAAAGAAAAAATCATCACAACAAATATTCCGCAAAATGGGAAGAGGAAACACTTTACAACACCTAAGCAGAACGTCTGCTACATAGATATAATTCCTCCCATCATTTTCATTTTTTTTTAATGCTTCAGTTACTTAAAACACTTTAGTAACTGGATTGGCTCTCAAAGAAAAAATCATCACAACAAATATTCCGCAATAGGGGAAGAGGAAACACTTTACAACACCTAAGCACAACGTCTGCTACATAGATATAACTCCTCCCATCATTTTCATTTTTTTATGCTTCAGTTACTTAAAACACTTCAATAACTGGATTGGCTCTCAAAGAAAAGATCATCACAACAAATATTCCGCAAAAGGGGAAGAGGAAACACTTTACAACACCTAAGCACAACGTCTGCTACATAGATATATTTCCTCCCATCATTTTCATTTTTTTTATGCTTCAGTTACTTAAAACACTTCAATAACTGGATTGGCTCTCAAAGAAAAATTCATCACAACAAATATTCCGCAAAAGGGGAAGAGGAAACACTTTACAACAAATAAGCACTACGTCTGCTACATAGATATAATTCCTCAAATCATTTTCATTTTTTTTATGCTTCAGTTACTTAAAACACTTCAATAACTGTATTGGCTCTCAAAGAAAAAATCATCACAACAAATATTCCGCAAAAGGGGAAGAGGAAACACTTTACAACACCTAAGCACAACGTCTGCTACATAGATATAATTCCTCCCTTCATTTTCATTTTTTTTATGCTTCAGTTACTTAAAACACTTCAATAACTGGATTGGCTCTCAAAGAAAAAATCATCACAACAAATATTCCGCAAAAGGGGAAGAGGAAACACTTTACAACACCTAAGCACAACGTCTGCTACATAGATATAATTCCTCCCATCATTTTCATTTTTTTTTATGCTTCAGTTACTTAAAACACTTCGATAACTACATTGGCTTTCAAAGAAAAAATCATCACAACAAATATTCCGCAAAAGAGGAAGAGGAAACACTTTACAACACCTAAGCACAACGTCTGCTACATAGATATAATTCCTCAAATCATTTTCATTTTTTTAATGCTTCAGTTACTTAAAACACTTCAATAACTGTATTGGCTCTCAAAGAAAAAATCATCACAACAAATATTCCGCAAAAGGGGAAGAGGAAACAATTTACAACACCTAAGCACAACGTCTGCTACATAGATATAATTCCTCAAATCATTTTCATTTTTTTTATGCTTCAGTTACTTAAAACACTTCAATAACTGTATTGGCTCTCAAAGAAAAAATCATCACAACAAATATTCCACAAAAGGGGAAGAGGAAACACTTTACAATACCTAAGCACAACGTCTGCTACATAGATATAATTCCTCCCATCATTTTCATTTTTTTTATGCTTCAGTTACTTAAAACACTTCGATAACTGGATTGGCTCTCAAAGAAAAAATCATCACAACAAATATTCCGCAAAAGAGGAAGAGGAAACACTTTACAACACCTAAGCACAACGTCTGCTACATAGATATAATTCCTCCCATCATTTTCATTTTTTTTATGCTTCAGTTACTTAAAACACTTCAATAACTGGATTGGCTCTCAAAGAAAAAAATCATAACAACAAATATTCCGCAAAACGGGAAGAGGAAACACTTTACAACAAATAAGCACAACGTCTGCTACATAGATATAATTCCTCAAATCATTTTCATTTTTTTTATACTTCAGTTACTTAAAACACTTCAATAACTGTATTGGCTCTCAAAGAAAAAATCATCACAACAAATATTCCGCAAAAGGGGAAGAGGAAACACTTTACAACAAATAAGCACAACGTCTGCTACATAGATATAATTCCTCAAATCATTTTCATTTTTTTAATGCTCAGTTACTTAAAACACTTCAATAACTGTATTGGCTCTCAAAGAAAAAATCATCACAACAAATATTCCGCAAAAGGGGAAGAGGAAACAATTTACAACACCTAAGCACAACGTCTGCTACATAGATATAATTCCTCAAATCATTTTCATTTTTTTTATGCTTCAGTTACTTAAAACACTTCAATAACTGGATTGGCTTTCAAAGAAAAAATCATCATAACAAATATTCCGCAAAAGGGGAAGAGGAAACACTTTACAACACCTAAGCACAACGTCTGCTACATAGATATAATTCCTCCCATCATTTTCATTTTTTTATGCTTCAGTTACTTAAAACATTTCAATAACTGGATTGGCTCTCAAAGAAAAAATCATCACTACAAATATTCCGCAAAAGGGGAAGAGGAAACACTTTGCAACACCTAAGCACAACGTCTGCTACATAGATATAATTCCTCCCATCATTTTCTTTTTTTTTTATTCTTCAGTTACTTAAAACACTTCAATAACTGGATTGGCTCTCAAAGAAAAAATCATCAAAACAAATATTCCGCAAAAGGGGAAGAGGAAACACTTTACAACACCTAAGCACAACGTCTGCTACATAGATATAATTCCTCCTATCATTTTCATTTTTTTTATGCTTCAGTTACTTAAAACACTTCAATAACTGTATTGGCTCTCAAAGAAAAAATCATCACAACAAATATTCCACAAAAGGGGAAGAGGAAACACTTTACAATACCTAAGCACAACGTCTGCTACATAGATATAATTCCTTCCATCATTTTCATTTTTTTATGCTTCAGTTACTTAAAACACTTCAATAACTGGATTGGCTCTCAAAGAAAAAATCATCAAAACAAATATTCCGCAAAAGGGGAAGAGGAAACACTTTACAACACCTAAGCACAACGTCTGCTACATAGATATAATTATTCCTATCATTTTCATTTTTTTTTATGCTTCAGTTACTTAAAACACTTCAATAACTGTATTGGCTCTCAAAGAAAAAATCATCACAACAAATATTCCACAAAAGGGGAAGAGGAAACACTTTACAATACCTAAGCACAACGTCTGCTACATAGATATAATTCCTTCCATCATTTTCATTTTTTTATGCTTCAGTTACTTAAAACACTTCAATAACTGTATTGGCTCTCAAAGAAAAAATCATCACAACAAATATTCCGCAAAATGGGAAGAGGAAACACTTTACAACACCTAAGCAGAACGTCTGCTACATAGATATAATTCCTCCCATCATTTTCATTTTTTTATCCTTCAGTTACTTAAAACAATTCAATAACTGGATTGGCTCTCAAAGAAAAGATCATCACAACAAATATTCCGCAAAAGGGGAAGAGGAAACACTTTACAACACCTAAGCACAACGTCTGCTACATAGATATAATTCTCCCATCATTTTCATTTTTTTTTAATGCTTCAGTTACTTAAAACACTTTAGTAACTGGATTGGCTCTCAAAGAAAAAATCATCACAACAAATATTCCGCAAAAGGGGAAGAGGAAACACTTTACAACACCTAAGCACAACGTCTGCTACATAGATATAACTCCTCCCATCATTTTCATTTTTTTATGCTTCAGTTACTTAAAACACTTCAATAACTGGATTGGCTCTCAAAGAAAAGATCATCACAACAAATATTCCGCAAAAGGGGAAGAGGAAACACTTTACAACACCTAAGCACAACGTCTGCTACATAGATATATTTCCTCCCATCATTTTCATTTTTTTTATGCTTCAGTTACTTAAAACACTTCAATAACTGGATTGGCTCTCAAAGAAAAATTCATCACAACAAATATTCCGCAAAAGGGGAAGAGGAAACACTTTACAACACCTAATCAAAACGTCTGCTACATAGATATAATTCCTCATATCATTTTCATTTTTTTTATGCTTCAGTTACTTAAAACACTTCAATAACTGTATTGGCTCTCAAAGAAAAAATCATCACAACAAATATTCCGCAAAAGGGGAAGAGGAAACACTTTACAACAAATAAGCACTACGTCTGCTACATAGATATAATTCCTCAAATCATTTTCATTTTTTTATGCTTCAGTTACTTAAAACACTTCAATAACTCTATTGGCTCTCAAAGAAAAAATCATCACAACAAATATTCCGCAAAAGGGGAAGAGGAAACACTTTACAATACCTAAGCACAACGTCTGCTACATAGATATAATTCCTCCCATCATTTTCATTTTTTTTTATGCTTCAGTTACTTAAAACACTTCCATAACTACATTGGCTTTCAAAGAAAAAATCATCACAACAAATATTCCGCAAAAGAGGAAGAGGAAACACTTTACAACACCTAAGCACAACGTCTGCTACATAGATATAATTCCTCAAATCATTTTCATTTTTTTAATGCTTCAGTTACTTAAAACACTTCAATAACTGTATTGGCTCTCAAAGAAAAAATCATCACAACAAATATTCCGCAAAAGGGGAAGAGGAAACAATTTACAACACCTAAGCACAACGTCTGCTACATAGATATAATTCCTCCCATCATTTTCATTTTTTTTATGCTTCAGTTACTTAAAACACTTCAATAACTGGATTGGCTTTCAAAGAAAAAATCATCATAACAAATATTCCGCAAAAGGGGAAGAGGAAACACTTTACAACACCTAAGCACAACGTCTGCTACATAGATATAATTCCTCCCATCATTTTCATTTTTTTATGCTTCAGTTACTTAAAACATTTCAATAACTGGATTGGCTCTCAAAGAAAAAATCATCACTACAAATATTCCGCAAAAGGGGAAGAGGAAACACTTTGCAACACCTAAGCACAACGTCTGCTACATAGATATAATTCCTCCCATCATTTTCTTTTTTTTTATTCTTCAGTTACTTAAAACGCTTCAATAACTGGATTGGCTCTCAAAGAAAAAATCATCAAAACAAATATTCCGCAAAAGGGGAAGAGGAAACACTTTACAACACCTAAGCACAACGTCTGCTACATAGATATAATTCCTCCTATCATTTTAATTTTTTTTATGCTTCAGTTACTTAAAACACTTCAATAACTGTATTGGCTCTCAAAGAAAAAATCATCACAACAAATATTCCGCAAAAGGGGAAGAGGAAACACTTTACAATACCTAAGCACAACGTCTGCTACATAGATATAATTCCTTCCATCATTTTCATTTTTTTATGCTTCAGTTACTTAAAACACTTCAATAACTGTATTGGCTCTCAAAGAAAAAATCATCACAACAAATATTCCGCAAAATGGGAAGAGGAAACACTTTACAACACCTAAGCAGAACGTCTGCTACATAGATATAATTCCTCCCATCATTTTCATTTTTTTATCCTTCAGTTACTTAAAACACTTCAATAACTGGATTGGCTCTCAAAGAAAAGATCATCACAAGAAATATTCCGCAAAAGGGGAAGAGGAAACACTTTACAACACCTAAGCACAACGTCTGCTACATAGATATAACTCCTCCCATCATTTTCATTTTTTTATGATTCAGTTACTTAAAACACTTCAATAACTGGATTGGCTCTCAAAGAAAAGATCATCACAACAAATATTCCGCAAAAGGGGAAGAGGAAACACTTTACAACACCTAAGCACAACGTCTGCTACATAGATATAATTCCTCCCATCATTTTCATTTTTTTTATGCTTCAGTTACTTAAAACACTTCAATAACTGGATTGGCTCTCAAAGAAAAATTCATCACAACAAATATTCCGCAAAAGGGGAAGAGGAAACACTTTACAACACCTAATCACAACGTCTGCTACATAGATATAATTCCTCCTATCATTTTCATTTTTTTTATGCTTCAGTTACTTAAAACACTTCAATAACTGTATTGGCTCTCAAAGAAAAAATCATCACAACAAATATTCCGCAAAAGGGGAAGAGGAAACACTTTACAACAAATAAGCACAACGTCTGCTACATAGATATAATTCCTCAAATCATTTTCATTTTTTTTATGCTTCAGTTACTTAAAACACTTCAATAACTGTATTGGCTCTCAAAGAAAAAATCATCACAACAAATATTCCGCAAAAGGGGAAGAGGAAACACTTTACAACACCTAAGCACAACGTCTGCTACATAGATATAATTCCTCAAATCATTTTCATTTTTTTTATGCTTCAGTTACTTAAAACACTTCAATAACTGGATTGGCTTTCAAAGAAAAAATCATCATAACAAATATTCCGCAAAAGGGGAAGAGGAAACACTTTACAACACCTAAGCACAACGTCTGCTAGATAGATATAATTCCTCCCATCATTTTCATTTTTTTATGCTTCAGTTACTTAAAACATTTCAATAACTGGATTGGCTCTCAAAGAAAAAATCATCACTACAAATATTCCGCAAAAGGGGAAGAGGAAACACTTTGCAACACCTAAGCACGTCTGCTACATAGATATAATTCCTCCCATCATTTTCTTTTTTTTATTCTTCAGTTACTTAAAACACTTCAATAACTGGATTGGCTCTCAAAGAAAAAATCATCACAACAAATATTCCGCAAAAGGGGAAGAGGAAACACTTTACAACAAATAAGCACAACGTCTGCTACATAGATATAATTCCTCCCATCATTTTCATTTTTTTTATGCTTCAGTTACTTAAAACACTTCAATAACTGGATTGGCTTTCAAAGAAAAAATCATCAAAACAAATATTCCGCAAAAGGGGAAGAGGAAACACTTTACAACACCTAAGCACAACGTCTGCTACATAGATATAATTCCTCCTATCATTTTCATTTTTTTTATGCTTCAGTTACTTAAAACACTTCAATAACTGTATTGGCTCTCAAAGAAAAATTCATCACATCAAATATTCCGCAAAAGGGGAAGAGGAAACACTTTACAATCCCTAAGCACAACGTCTGCTACATAGATATAATTCCTTCCATCATTTTCATTTTTTTATGCTTCAGTTACTTATAACACTTCAATAACTGTATTGGCTCTCAAAGAAATAATCATCACAACAAATATTCCGCAAAATGGGAAGAGGAAACACTTTACAAAACCTAAGCAGAACGTCTGCTACATAGATATAATTCCTTCCATCATTTTCATTTTTTTATCCTTCAGTTACTTAAAACACTTATATAACTGTATTGGCTCTCAAAGAAAAAATCATCACAACAAATATTCCACAAAAGGGGAAGAGGAAACACTTTACAATACCTAAGCACAACGTCTGCTACATAGATATAATTCCTTTCATCATTTTCATTTTTTTATGCTTCAGTTACTTAAAACACTTCAATAACTGGATTGGCTCTCAAAGAAAAAATCATCAAAACAAATATTCCGCAAAAGGGGAAGAGGAAACACTTTACAACACCTAAGCACAACGTCTGCTACATAGATATAATTCCTCCTATCATTTTCATTTTTTTAATGCTTCAGTTACTTAAAACACTTCAATAACTGTATTGGCTCTCAAAGAAAAAATCATCACAACAAATATTCCACAAAAGGGGAAGAGGAAACACTTTACAATACCTAAGCACAACGTCTGCTACATAGATATAATTCCTTCCATCATTTTCATTTTTTTATGCTTCAGTTACTTAAAACACTTCAATAACTGTATTGGCTCTCAAAGAAAAAATCATCACAACAAATATTCCGCAAAAGGGGAAGAGGAAACACTTTACAACACCTAAGCACAACGTCTGCTACATAGATATAATTCCTCCCATCATTTTCATTTTTTTTAATGCTTCAGTTACTTAAAACACTTTAGTAACTGGATTGGCTCTCAAAGAAAAAATCATCACAACAAATATTCCGCAAAAGGGGAAGAGGAAACACTTTACAACACCTAAGCACAACGTCTGCTACATAGATATAACTCTTCCCATCATTTTCATTTTTTTATGCTTCAGTTACTTAAAACACTTCAATAACTGGATTGGCTCTCAAAGAAAAGATCATCACAACAAATATTCCGCAAAAGGGGAAGAGGAAACACTTTACAACACCTAAGCACAACGTCTGCTACATAGATATAATTCCTCCCATCATTTTCATTTTTTTTATGCTTCAGTTACTTAAAACACTTCAATAACTGGATTGGCTCTCAAAGAAAAATTCATCACAACAAATATTCCGCAAAAGGGGAAGGGGAAACACTTTACAACACCTAATCACAACGTCTGCTACATAGATATAATTCCTCCTATCATTTTCATTTTTTTTATGCTTCAGTTACTTAAAACACTTCAATAACTGTATTGGCTCTCAAAAAAAAAATCATCACAACAAATATTCCGCAAAAGGGGAAGAGGAAACACTTTACAATACCTAAGCACAACGTCTGCTACATAGATATAATTCCTCCCATCATTTTCATTTTTTTATGTTTCAGTTACTTAAAACACTTCAATAACTGTATTGGCTCTCAAAGAAAAAATCATGACAACAAATATTCCGCAAAAGGGGAAGAGGAAACACTTTACAACACCTAAGCACAACGTCTGCTACATAGATATAATTCCTCCTATCATTTTCATTTTTTTATGCTTCAGTTACTTAAAACACTTCAATAACTGTATTGGCTCTCAAAAAAAAAATCATCACAACAAATATTCCGCAAAAGGGGAAGAGGAAACACTTTACAATACCTAAGCACAACGTCTGATACATAGATATAATTCCTCCCATCATTTTAATTTTTTTATGTTTCAGTTACTTAAAACACTTCAATAACTGTATTGGCTCTCAAAGAAAAAATCATCACAACAAATATTCCGCAAAAGGGGAAGAGGAAACACTTTACAACACCTAAACACAACGTCTGCTACATAGATATAATTCCTCCTATCATTTTCATTTTTTTTATGCTTCAGTTACTTAAAACACTTCAATAACTGTATTGGCTCTCAAAAAAAAAAATCATCACAACAAATATTCCGCAAAAGGGGAAGAGGAAACACTTTACAATACCTAAGCACAACGTCTGCTACATAGATATAATTCCTCCTATCATTTTCATTTTTTTTATGTTTCAGTTACTTAAAACACTTCAATAACTGTATTGGCTCTCAAAGAAAAAATCATCACAGCAAATATTCCGCAAAAGGGGAAGAGGAAACACTTTACAACACCTAAGCACAACGTCTGCTACATAGATATAATTCCTCCTATCATTTTCATTTTTTTTATGATTCAGTTACTTAAAACACTTCAATAACTGTATTGGCTCTCAAAAAAAAAAATCATCACATCAAATATTCCGCAAAAGGGGAAGAGGAAACACTTTACAATACCTAAGCACAACGTCTGCTACATAGATATAATTCCTCCCATCATTTTCATTTTTTTATGTTTCAGTTACTTAAAACACTTCAATAACTGGATTGGCTCTCAAAGAAAAAATCATCACAACAAATATTCCGAAAAGGGGAAGAGGAAACACTTTACAACACCTAAGCACAACGTCTGCTACATAGATATATTTCCTCCTATCATTTTCATTTTTTTTATGCTTCAGTTACTTAAAACACTTCAATAACTGTATTGGCTCTCAAAAAAAAATCATCACAACAAATATTCCGCAAAAGGGGAAGAGGAAACACTTTACAATACCTAAGCACAACGTCTGCTACATAGATATAATTCCTCCCATCATTTTCATTTTTTTATGTTTCAGTTACTTAAAACACTTCAATAACTGTATTGGCTCTCAAAGAAAAAATCATCACAACAAATATTCAGCAAAAGGGGAAGAGGAAACACTTTACAACACCTAAGCAGAACGTCTGCTACATAGATATAATTCCTCCCATCATTTTCATTTTTTTATGTTTCAGTTACTTAAAACACTTCAATAACTGGTT
This sequence comes from Prosapia bicincta, assembly GCA_036971475.1. Classification (NCBI taxonomy): domain Eukaryota; kingdom Metazoa; phylum Arthropoda; class Insecta; order Hemiptera; family Cercopidae; genus Prosapia; species Prosapia bicincta. Next base: position 179,278,915 of record JBAIZL010000002.1, read on the forward strand.
TGGCTCTCAAAGAAAAGATCATCACAACAAATATTCCGCAAAAGGGGAAGAGGAAACACTTTACAACACCTAAGCACAACGTCTGCTACATAGATATAATTCCTCCCATCATTTTCATTTTTTTTTAATGCTTCAGTTACTTAAAACACTTTAGTAACTGGATTGGCTCTCAAAGAAAAAATCATCACAACAAATATTCCGCAAAAGGGGAAGAGGAAACACTTTACAACACCTAAGCACAACGTCTGCTACATAGATATAATTCCTCCCATCATTTTCATTTTTTTATGTTTCAGTTACTTAAAACACTTCAATAACTGTATTGGCTCTCAAAGAAAAAATCATGACAACAAATATTCCGCAAAAGGGGAAGAGGAAACACTTTACAACACCTAAGCACAACGTCTGCTACATAGATATAATTCCTCCTATCATTTTCATTTTTTTATGCTTCAGTTACTTAAAACACTTCAATAACTGGATTGGCTCTCAAAGAAAAAATCATCACAACAAATATTCCGAAAAGGGGAAGAGGAAACACTTTACAACACCTAAGCACAACGTCTGCTACATAGATATAATTCCTCCTATCATTTTCATTTTTTTTATGCTTCAGTTACTTAAAACACTTCAATAACTGTATTGGCTCTCAAAAACAAATCATCACAACAAATATTCCGCAAAAGGGGAAGAGGAAACACTTTACAATACCTAAGCACAACGTCTGCTACATAGATATAATTCCTCCCATCATTTTCATTTTTTTATGTTTCAGTTACTTAAAACACTTCAATAACTGTATTGGCTCTCAAAGAAAAAATCATCACAACAAATATTCAGCAAAAGGGGAAGAGGAAACACTTTACAACACCTAAGCAGAACGTCTGCTACATAGATATAATTCCTCCCATCATTTTCATTTTTTTATGTTTCAGTTACTTAAAACACTTCAATAACTGGTTTGGCTCTCAAAGAAAAGATCATCACAACAAATATTCCGCAAAAGGGGAAGAGGAAACACTTTACAACACCTAAGCACAACGTCTGCTACATAGATATAATTCCTCCCATCATTTTCATTTTTTTTTAATGCTTCAGTTACTTAAAACACTTTAGTAACTGGATTGGCTCTCAAAGAAAAAATCATCACAACAAATATTCCGCAAAAGGGGAAGAGGAAACACTTTACAACACCTAAGCACAACGTCTGCTACATAGATATAATTCCTCCCATCATTTTCATTTTTTTTATGCTTCAGTTACTTAAAACACTTCAATAACTGGATTGGCTCTCAAAGAAAAATTCATCACAACAAATATTCCGCAAAAGGGGAAGAGGAAACACTTTACAACACCTAATCACAACGTCTGCTACATAGATATAATTCCTCCTATCATTTTCATTTTTTTTATGCTTCAGTTACTTAAAACACTTCAATAACTGTATTGGCTCTCAAAAAAAAAATCATCACAACAAATATTCCGCAAAGGGGGAAGAGGAAACACTTTACAATACCTAAGCACAACGTCTGCTACATAGATATAATTCCTCCCATCATTTTCATTTTTTTATGTTTCAGTTACTTAAAACACTTCAATAACTGTATTGGCTCTCAAAGAAAAAATCATCACAACAAATATTCCGCAAAAGGGGAAGAGGAAACACTTTACAACACCTAAGCACAACGTCTGCTACATAGATATAATTCCTCCTATCATTTTCATTTTTTTTATGCTTCAGTTACTTAAAACACTTCAATAACTGTATTGGCTCTCAAAAAAAAAATCATCACAACAAATATTCCGCAAAAGGGGAAGAGGAAACACTTTACAATACCTAAGCACAACGCCTGCTACATAGATATAATTCCTCCTATCATTTTCATTTTTTTTATGATTCAGTTACTTAAAACACTTCAATAACTGTATTTTCTATCAAAAAAAAAATTCATCACAACAAATATTCCGCAAAAGGGGAAGAGGAAACACTTTACAATACCTAAGCACAACGTCTGATACATAGATATAATTCCTCCCATCATTTTCATTTTTTTATGTTTCAGTTACTTAAAACACTTCAATAACTGTATTGGCTCTCAAAGAAAAAATCATCACAACAAATATTCCGCAAAAGGGGAAGAGGAAACACTTTACAACACCTAAACACAACGTCTGCTACATAGATATAATTCCTCCTATCATTTTCATTTTTTTTATGCTTCAGTTACTTAAAACACTTCAATAACTGTATTGGCTCTCAAAAAAAAAATCATCACAACAAATATTCCGCAAAAGGGGAAGAGGAAACACTTTACAATACCTAAGCACAACGTCTGCTACATAGATATAATTCCTCCTATCATTTTCATTTTTTTAATGTTTCAGTTACTTAAAACACTTCAATAACTGTATTGGCTCTCAAAGAAAAAATCATCACAGCAAATATTCCGCAAAAGGGGAAGAGGAAACACTTTACAACACCTAAGCACAACGTCTGCTACATAGATATAATCCCTCCTATCATTTTCATTTTTTTTATGATTCAGTTACTTAAAACACTTCAATAACTGTATTGGCTCTCAAAAAAAAAATCATCACATCAAATATTCCGCAAAAGGGGAAGAGGAAACACTTTACAATACCTAAGCATAACGTCTGCTACATAGATATAATTCCTCCCATCATTTTCATTTTTTTATGTTTCAGTTACTTAAAACACTTCAATAACTGGATTGGCTCTCAAAGAAAAAATCATCACAACAAATATTCCGAAAAGGGGAAGAGGAAACACTTTACAACACCTAAGCACAACGTCTGCTACATAGATATAATTCCTCCTATCATTTTCATTTTTTTTATGCTTCAGTTACTTAAAACACTTCAATAACTGTATTGGCTCTCAAAAAAAAATCATCACAACAAATATTCCGCAAAAGGGGAAGAGGAAACACTTTACAATACCTAAGCACAACGTCTGCTACATAGATATAATTCCTCCCATCATTTTCATTTTTTTATGTTTCAGTTACTTAAAACACTTCAATAACTGTATTGGCTCTCAAAGAAAAAATCATCACAACAAATATTCAGCAAAAGGGGAAGAGGAAACACTTTACAACACCTAAGCAGAACGTCTGCTACATAGATATAATTCCTCCCATCATTTTCATTTTTTTATGTTTCAGTTACTTAAAACACTTCAATAACTGTATTGGCTCTCAAAGAAAAGATCATCACAACAAATATTCCGCAAAAGAGGAAGAGGAAACACTTTACAACACCTAAGCACAACGTCTGCTACATAGATATAATTCCTCCCATCATTTTCATTTTTTTTTTAATGCTTCAGTTACTTAAAACACTTTAGTAACTGGATTGGCTCTCAAAGAAAAAATCATCACAACAAATATTCCGCAAAAGGGGAAGAGGAAACACTTTACAACACCTAAGCACAACGTCTGCTACATAGATATAATTCCTCCCATCATTTTCATTTTTTTTTTAATGCTTCAGTTACTTAAAACACTTTTGTAACTGGACTGAGTCTTGTAGAAAAACCATTGCAACAAATATTTCTCAATAAAAGGGAGAGGAAACACTTTACAATATTCAAGCACGTCTTTCCTTACATAAACTTGCGGAGCAAAACCTCGCATCAGCTTTATTACGTTTGTGCTTTGATACGTAAAACGCTTTAACAATTTAAAAGCTATTTCAAATTATTATATGTAATTATATTAGTTGTTATTTATCTAATATACACAAATTTGAAACTGAACTATATAAGATCTATAGGTTTTTCACTATACGTTTTTTTAACACCTAAATAATTTGTATGTTTTATTTTTCATAACTGTTGGCGAAACCTAATCTGTGTATCACTGTTGACGAACGCTATATCCCATCAAAAACCTGGTGTCCTGGTAGGTTTTTTCCCAAAACCTAAATTCGTCTTCTTTTTAGTTCAATATAAAAATAATTAGTTACTTAGAGCTTAGCCAGTGAGAACTATTCATAAAGGTAAAAGTCAAAATAGTGGACTCAAAATCTCACAAAAGTTACTCTTTAATAAACACACAAAACAAACTAGTTTCAGCGACGAAGTCGCCTTCCTCTGTGCTTGGCTACTAGTAGCATATTCAGTAGTACTAATGACATGTGAATTAGGATCATTACTTAAACGTCTGTTTTTCTAAATAGCTCTATGAGTTTCCACCATTGCAAACTTCATACGTACACTACAGCATAACTTATGCATCATTTGGGGGATGTGGAAAGTAGGGATGGGAGCGTATTAAACAACGAAAAGAGGTTGTGATTTTTCTGAAGAGTATTTATTTTACAGAAAGTCTATCAACAGCATATTAAATCCGGTATTACCATTGGCGTTTATAAAAGTGGTGAAGACGTGGAGGCTAGCAATAGAAAATCAATCCGGTTTAAATATTGGAGTTTCTAAAAATTATCACTTATTAACAAGAGTCACTTATGTTTTATTTTGTCTTTATAGAGTGTAAGGAAAATTATTAGGAAAGTAAACACTCGCCCACTGTATGTTCGTGTCCCAGCCTGTAGGTCTGTCTGGCCTTTGTCTATTTCATTGTGCCTGTTTGATTTTCAGTTTCTATAGATCTCTGTCCGCTTCACTTTCAGTCAGGCTGTATACCTGTCTGGATCCACAACTCTTTGCCTGTCTACTGGTCCCTTGCATTTTCTGTCTGTCTGTGTCCTTATTTATTTTTAACCGACTTCAAAAAAGGAGGAGGTTCTATATTCGATTCGTATGCTTTTTGTCTGTTTGTTCCACCATAACTTTGGAAGTATTTAACCGATCAAAGTGATTTTTTTTGTAAATGAAAGAGGAAACCTTACAGGTAGTCCCATTACAGTTATGGAGACAATTTGTAGATAATATTACGCTATGAACTGAAAACAATTGCTTGTGAACATTTTTTTTAATTTTCGTTTTAATAAGGATTATGAATTAGAAAGATAAATAATTAATCAGCAAAATAAACAACCACATCATTTATTTTATGTACTATTCTATCACATGTAAAAAACACATAGAAAATAGTAAGGATAAAACGAATAGATTTTTTTATTTTTTGCTTGAGAAAACTGCTTAGGACGAGTATCATCGTATACTAATGAATGATTTTTTCCTCAGGAAAGCGGGGTTTTTTTTCGATAGACTACCCATATTAATATATATCTTGGTATAGCTCGAATGAGATATGTCAAAATAAATACATTCACTAGTTTATTAAATATTGTAACACATTTTAGATGTGTTACATATTAAACCAGATTCAGAAAACAAAAGCGAATTAATTACAAAATGTAACAATAAATAAAGAAAATTGTGAATTGTATATTTTAAATCTATGGGCGAGCCTGACCTCTAGGTTGAAATTTTGGAACTGTAATATGCGCTGAACGGTGCTCGGAAATTAAGATGCTCGGGAAGTAATCGTAGCTCCGTCTCTTTCCGATTTTAACCATGTGATCAACTGCACGCACATTAAGACTGTAGAGCGAGGGGAAGCTATTATTTTCAAAACATGTAACAGTTTACTATATTTAATTTTTTGTTTAATAGAAGAAGTGCTGAGTTACGGTACAACGCCGGGACCAGACTCAAAATTACGAGCGAGCCAACACTAAATGCGGAATGCAGATATCTAAGAACGGAACGGCATGGCTATGCCAGTTTGTAACGACACAGCTAAGTCATAAAATTTAAAAAGTTTAGTGAACAAAATTGCAAAATTTAATTTTTAAACATATATCGTTCAAAATTATAAAAGACAAAACTTTAAACGTTTAAAGCCATGATAATGCTGTTTCTTTTTCCAATAATGGAGTAAATGTAAATTCATTTGTATCATGTAGTAGATATTTTTTAAAGTTGAAATCATAAATTTAAATTTAAATTGAATACGCAAAGCAATCTCGAAAAAGGGTCAGTACCTCAACCTCAGATTTTGTAGCATATAAAGCTCTAAATAAAAATTAATTTGTAAGATCTGTAAGGAGCGTAATATTTCTTTAATATGATTTGTTTGTGATATCGTACATATTTTTATTTTAATAAAGTAAAGTTTGATTTGCTTAAATTAAAATTTGTGCCTTAAATTATTTAACGAACGTATAATTCTTATATTTCAATTAAACTAGACATTGCAGGTCAAACATCTTATTATGTAACAATTACTGCAATATTAAACATCAGCCTTAATTCCTCAGGAATTAACGTTTAAAATAAATTTACAGTTACATAAAATGAGCAACTCTGCTAGTTTTGTTTGTTTCTAAAATACGAGTCACATAAGTTGCGCATAAAAATTCTAGAGGAATTAACCCCAAAAATAAATGTGTTACAATATAATAACTTCATTATCAATTTTTCACTTTATTATTTATTAATAATATATGTGTAGAAAATGTTTTCCCTAATAATTATTAAAGATAGCATTGTTGTATTAACGTTTTAGTAAATAAAAATTATATATTCGTGTTCTTTTTTTACAATTGTTATCGTAAAAAACTTTTACAAGTTGCTTTAAAGACGTTTTTAATTGTTTACGAATGTGAAACGATTTTAGGAAAACTTATTCGGTTTAGTACTTAGAGTATCGATATATTGAGAGCAGTCAAAAGTATTATTTGATTAACAATTGTATACGAAATAATAACGTTCGTAATTTTAAAAAGTAAATAATGCAACTCATTTTAACCACTAAATAGCTATCTGCTTATTTAAACAGTTCATTGATTTAGCATCTCTGCAAACAACCCCACGACGACTGCCGGCCATTATGGGAATCGTGTCCACATTAATCATTCATTCATCCCTTTCCACACCCCTTCAGACCTGTGAGCAGTTAAATTTATTCAAGATAAAATTCCTGTATAGGTAGATGTTTAGAAAGATGTTGGAGGATAGGATTGAGGCATTATATACAACGTTTAACGATCGTGATTTTTGTGACTAATTAATTATTTTAAAGAGAATCCAAAATCATATTAACGCGGTAATGAGCATATTTTTGTAAATAAATGTTTCCAAGGAAGGCATTGATAAAGAGAATACGAACTGTTTTAATGTTATAGTAGTAATTAGAACGTCATCCTTTGTATATATCATTGGCATTAAATTGCTTTATCTTGAATGTTATTGCTTTTTAAATCTTTAATTTCACTGCGGCTGGAGGCACCTGTTATGGATGGGTACGCCTCGTACTGACGTAGTCCCACCCTCGAAACTTTAAATACCCCTTATATTCATTATTTATCCTAGTGAACACTTTATCTGGAAATTAAGTGATACTAACCAATATGCCTGCACTTGGTTACTGCACTTAGGCTGATTACGCTACTGTATCAGATGTGGCTAAATCCTCAAGAGATATTATTGGCAATAAATTGTGACAAAAATTAACAAAAAATGAAACGAAAGTACAAGACTTTTTGAACAATAGTCCAACTTGAGAGTCTCTTTCGTAAGCGGTAATTTGAAGGCGTTTAGAAAAATAAGAAACTATATTTTAGAAACTTGTAACGCATTTAGATAATTCTTAAGGAATTTAGATGTTGAATATTACAGTTATCTGTTACATAATTAATTAAGTGACCTGCAAAGTCAAAAATTTAATTAAACTTAAGAATGGTGCATTCAATAAACTTAACAAATTATTTCAAATTAAAATAAATCAAATTTTAATATACAAAATTACACAAAAGGTATAAAAGAAAAAGAAAATACATTTGAAATGTTTACACTATTTTTTATCTGGTTTTACATTCGTTTAACATGTTAATAATTTATGCAAATATTTTTAATATTTTAGAATTTTTGGCATTGACATATGACAACCACAAAGAGAGTGCTTCTACATAAAGTAAAATATATTTCTATTCAATTTATCTAACAGTTACAAAATTGCTATTGCATCATACGAATTAATTATAACTTCCTGCATTATTAAAATATGAAAACTTGTACTATTTTGCCATGCCCAGTTGAATTTTGAAAGTTAAATTTTGATTTCACATTACTTTATATAAAACTAAAACTTATCTAGACCTGGAATTTATGTTGTACAACGTGGTTCCTGCATCAGACCTTGCCATTATTCATTTTGGATTCGTGTTGCTAGGATCCTCGCCCGATTTTGAATAATCATTGATGAAACATTTTTTGAAAAAAAGGAAACTTTTAAACACTTCTATACATATTTTATTTGAAATTAAATTAAAAATGTTGAAAAAATCTATTCTTGCTACGTTCTTGCGAGAACGTGCTTTCCAAAAACAAAAATAGATGTTTAAAGCCTACGTAGTAACTTCCCGGCGCATTTCTAAAAAAAAAAGGCTTGCGGAAATCATATCTCAGCCGGTATTACGGTACATAGAATTAAAGTTTACAATTTTTTTTAATTTTTATTTTTAATCTGATATCTCTGTTTGTTTTCTGATGCTGCTGCAATATGTAACATTTTTGCCTAAAATAATGTTGACCTATTGAGCTAATAATCTAAACGTAAAGCACCTAAGGCCGAGAAAGGTACGCCATATTAGGGTGTTCCTTGATGTGACACTGTATTAATATAAACACACAGGGCATTATAAGTACCGAGACAACTGCCCAGATGATCCCTCATAGTGATGGTACTGTAATGGTGCTAACGTTCTCCAAAGAACGCAATTGGTTCGGATTGATGTGTTGAAAGAGTAAGTACCCAAACTACTCCTAATTCCCAAACACGACAAAAATTTGGTTTGGTTTTTATATGGGTTAGATGACTTACACTTAAAACTTTCTGATTGTTCCAAGAGGCAAGGAGAGAGAACTCCACCAACACCTATGAATTAACACAGGACTGCGCAAGAAAAAGAACTCAAGTGACAGTGGAGAGAATATGAAAGGTAGCAGTAACGGACGACCAACGCCATCACTGTTTAATTTACTTCCGGATAAAATTTATAATTTGTAAAATTTATTTTGAAGTGAATGTTTTTTGTATATTTTCTACATTTTGTACGAGTATATTTCTACTATGGTAAATTAGTTAGTATAAATAGTCTATGTTGCATTAAATAATCGATAACACTATATTGTGTTTAATTTGCTTCATAAGTAATTTCGTCGGTGGTAACAGAACATTGCGGAAAATCCCGATCTGTCTCCCTTATATAAAACGGAAATTTATGCCTCACCCCTTTCCTTAGCATACACTTAATGTATATTTACTGTTGTGAATTTTATCTTGAATAAATTTAACTACGGTCAGAGCTGGGAGCTCTGGAAGGCGGTGATTGATAAATGCGAGGAAGTTTTCCATAATGACCGACAGACGTCGCGTCGTGTGAACGATTTCTCAGAGGGGTGGTAAATCAGCGCTATTTCAACTTGCATGTATCCATTAAGGATTTTATTTTCGTCAAATTGTTATTTATGATTGTTAGTATTACTTCTAAATGTAAACTAATTTCAGAATTTAGTATAAAGGCTGAGATTAAAAGTGTATTTAGTAACCATAAATCTCTGTATATTTATGAAGATATTACTTTACAGAGAAGGCAAGTCGGAAGGTAGGCAAGAAGGTTTACTTGTAGAAGATTAAACTACGAATATTTGATTTTGGGTTGTAACTGTATGTAAAGAGACACCTACAGCGTCTCTTTGGCGAACTGCAGGAGAGCCTTCGCAGCGGCTTCCGATGCGTCGTCACCGTCAGGACATCAAGGGTGACGACTCGGAGCGGCCAGTGCAAGGACTGCGGGACCGTTGGACATGCGTCCAAGCGGTACGGCGGCTGTCCGAAGCACGAGTCCCGGCCCCGCCGACAGAAGAGGCAGAAGCAGACGCCCGCACCGAGAAGCGATCGCCAGGTCCTCGGGGGACCTCCAGTCTCCCCCGAGGTGCTGCCGCCAACACCAGCGGACAGCAGAGAGGCTGCGTCGTCGTCGTCGTCGCCGCCGGATACTGTTGCGGTATCGAAGAAGGCTGCTCCCCCTCGTAAGAGGAAGTACCGCAACACGGAGTACAGGGAGGAGCCCGCTGCTGTGGCTACCGGCTGGGAGAGAGTGTGGCGTCGCCGCCGTCGGCTGAAGACCAAGCCGGCACGTGTCGAGGAGTTGAAGAAGAAGTACTTCTTCTGGGACTCGGAAGATGCCGACGACACGTGTACTGAGCTGATCCCACGCGACGAGCTCGCTACATCGTTTAAAGAAATAACCGAGCTCGTCCTAGCTCCGGGAGTCTGCATCCCGGACAAAGACTTTGCAGTGGGACACATCGACTTATACGAAGACCTCATGAAGAACGAGGAGGAAAAGGAGCTCAGGGCTAAACGCCGGTGGCGCAATAAGCAGCGGGCATGGCGACGGCAACGACGCAGAGAAGCGGAAGCAGCCTCCCTATTAAAATAAGTAATTTTTTGTATCTAAATAACATTGTAATTTTTCTTATTCTTTTTAAATATGTATTTCTTTGTATAAAAATTTTTTGAATAAAAAACCTTATATATGAATACTCGCCGTTGTGGTGGGTTTGTACGATGCCCTATCTTTTAATAACAATTTAACGAATACCATAACGAAA
>JBAIZL010000002.1:179294523-179312023 GCA_036971475.1 Prosapia bicincta
ACTCCTTCTGTCCAAACTTCAGTAGGTGCGCTCAAAGGTTTTTATTTTATGCCTTGCGACAATGTAATGTTAACAGTGACTCGACCTATTACAGGTGAGTAAGAGGAGCTCCTATTAGAGACATGTATGGTCTCAATATGCTTAGTGTTTAGAATTGACAAACGTACATTGGAATTCATGCATAGAAGTATCTTGAGACGTTATAGGGCGTCTAAGGTTAAGTTGAGGCAGAGAATAGGGTTATCAATGGGCGAGAATATCCAATTAGTGAGGCATCGCTGATTACTACGCTTAAAAAACTTAATCTAATAAATACGCATTTTATGGGAAAAACTTTGATACTGTTTCTTAATTATTACTAAACAAACGATTGCGTGTTTGTCTCAAGTTAACCGGCCGATCTTAAGTGTGATTACCTATACCGAAGGAAAGTTACGCTATATGAAGCTTAGCCGGTAGTCACTCTTAAAGTTGGCCGATTAACATGATACAATCAGGCAATTGTTTGTTTAATAATAATTAAGAAAACCGTATCAAAGTTTTTTCCATAAAATGCGAACTTATTAGATTAAGATTTTTGAGTGTAGTCATCGACAAGGCATCACTAATGGGATGTCCTCTCCAGGCTTTCCCAGCCTATTGATAGGACCAGGCCGGTTTTAATCCTCCATCTACCTGGCTCGCCTCAACTTAAATATAGACTCTTGCCCTTTAGAATATATTCAGATGGAGGGTGAGTGTCTTAGTTTACGAACAAAACGTAAAGCAGTCATTTATATTAATAAGTGAAGAATGTTGTAAAAATATAACAATTTATATGAATGGACCAAACAATCCAATATATTGAAACAGATATAGTTAAGAAAGTAAATCAAGTGAGTAATTGTCTCTGAAATTTTTTCTGCTGGAGCAACTTTATCATATGTTGTGAAGTTTTTAAAACTGTTTTTGAATTAAACTTGATTAAGAAAATAAGCTATATTTCCCCAGCACCAGGCGATCGCCGTCTAATTCGTTGTAGTTTGAATTCTTAAAGGGTTGTAGATAAGTTTGTACTCACTGTACTAATATACACTTGTTTACTCACTGAACCCCTGAGTAACAGATGCTAATGATTGTATCTAAATAAATGTTAGGTTGGCATATAGTCAAAAGACCACTCTTTTTCACACCGGAAGAGAGTAGGTTCAAATCTTCGTCATCTTAATAATGATGGTCATTATACCCCTGCTTTCCAAATAGGGTGTCAATCATGAGTCTTCTGAAATCTTACTTAAATTATACCTAAGCTTTTTTAAGCCTATAGTTAAGAGGGTAAAGAGGGTAAACATCTCCCCTTGGACCGTAATTGGATTTGAGTTTAAAATTTGATTTTGTGATTGTGTGAACAGTGCTGCCAACACTGTCACTGCTAAGTATGGAGGCCAAATATTAAAGAGATACTTTTAATGCGTCTGTAAACTTCGCTGTGTAAAGTCATAGCATCATGTCGATTATTTCTTAACTTATTTATATGACGTTTTATACATTACTTCTTTGTAATAATTTTGAAAATCTAACTGAGCAAATTTAAAAGTAATTGTTTGTTAGTTAGATTCTGATCTTAACCAACTATGTTTCGTATAAAATTACCATTAACAGATTTGTTTTGCAAAAGTGGAAACTTTTACAATTAAAAACTAAACATCTGACGACGTCATCAACACAAACATTAACAAAACTGTTTTAATAATTTCTTTATTTTAAAAAAACATGCAACAAGTTGAAAATTTAAACATTATTGTTGCTGGCTCGTAATTAAATGTAACAATTGCAATGCTGAGAGAAGTAGCTGTAAAACACTGTGGTCTGTGGCTTTTCCAAGTTTCCTTCATTCATTCTAAATTACTTGTTTATTAAGTTTTTACTGAGTTTTGCACGGTTGGATTTTACATTTTACATATATGAGACTTTTATAATCTCGGTAATTAAAATAAACTAAAATAATCAAATTACTTGATTTGATCAAGTACAGTAATAATAATCTATGTTTTCAAGTAATAAAACCTACAAATAAATTTAGAGTATTTTACTACAATTATGTCTAATATATATATATAAGTAGTGACTCCAGCGGGTAGCCAAGGCCTATCCAACTTTTTTATATTTATTTGTTATAATCCTTCTTAATTTTCAATAATTTAAACAAATAAATGATATATATTTGAGATTTAAAATATACTCGTAATATTCTAGTGAAATTTAGAATGCATCAAGCAACAATAAAATAGCAAATATTCGCTCTTTCGTTTAGCTTATTATATCTGTTTGCCCTGATAGTAAAAATGGCCTCAAACACACCATTTAAATTGTAAATAATTTCTCGGGGAGGGTGCTAGCCCCCCCCCCCACCCGTAAGTCACGAACCTCTAAACTGTAGCTACCCAAAAAATTAAATTCTGAAGCCGCCCCTAATATACAGCTCATGTCTGTAGGCTATAATAGACATAATGTCAGCAGTCAAATGTTTTCCTATAACTACACCTAATAATATATATTCAACATGAATGAACTTGGAATAACAGAAGATTTTGCTTAATTATTTGGTATGCACATTTATTACTATTAATCTTGCGAATTAAAAAGACTTTTTACGAAAATTGTATGTGCGTAACGATTTATAGTTTTAAATTAAACCGCGATAAACGAGTCGAGTAACATCTTGACACTAGGAACTACAACTTGATTTGTTTATAGACTCTCACACATCCTTATTAATATGTTCCCTAAAGAATCTTCTTCCCACCTTCACTTAGAGCAAAATGTTTTTTTTTCATTATTATCGATGAACTTTATATCGCAAAACCAAATTCAAAATGTCTTCCTACTATTGATGTTATTAGTAAATGTGTGAGGTAGTTTGATTTTTTTTATTTACAAACTTTCTTCATTAAGAAATTTATTAACTTCCCATGTAAATTTAATGTGAGCTTCGGCTTGAAATTTTCGAAACATGTTAAACGGATATTTATTAGAGTATCTTTGTAAAGGGTTAGTTCCCCATCTAAAAGTTACCTAACTTCCCCTTTAAAACAATTCTACTGTTCGGTGTTGTTCATTGTCTCAAGGACCGCAAAGCCAGTAATGTTGTTGATTAGTTTAATAATTTTATCTGTTTGCTAAATAGTTCTGAAGAAACAAAATAGCTTGGGTTTTTTCAAATATTTTCCCTAATCTTGTCACTCGAAAAACTACTACCCGCAAACAACGAACAATGACATCAAAAGATTTTAAGAAAATAAAAATTCGTTTACCTCGATCAACCCTGACAGGATATCTTTTATAATTTCCCTAATGTAATATGAGTCTAAAAAGGGCTCTTGGAAGGTTTGGCCACTTAACTTTATTACAATGAAAATATTGGAAACCGAAACCCCCCCAACACCACAAAAATAATCAAAAATAACAAATAAAACAAGTTACTTCAGATTAAACCCTTATGTACATTTCGATGACCATGTCATCATCATCTTATTACAAAAAAAAGTGATGATCATCACTCTAGTTTGTAACGTCTTGTTTGATAGATTGTAATTTTGTAATAAGACCCTCTGATGATGATGACGTGGTCATCGAAATGTACATAAGAATTTAATCTGAAGTAACTTGTTTTATTTGTTATTTTTGATTATTTTTGTGGTATTGGGGTTATTTCCAATATTTTCATTGTAATATATTGTACCACTGTGCTCTTGATATTGTGTACTTAACTTTATGTTAAAGCTGTTATATTTCCATCTTCATATCGGCTTATCTAATCAAGCACACTATATTCTTCTCTATTTTACTTCTAAATTTTATTTAAAACAAGTTTTACATACAACCTTACTTGATTGCCGCTTTGATCTTCATACATATTTACTCACTATTTTTTGCGGTATGAAACGTTCTAAAATTTGGTTTATTATAAGATTATGATTATTTAACAGCGAATATTTTATTATATTGAATACAAAAGCTCTATTCATGGGAAGTGTGTACACGGGTAATGTTTGGAGATACACAAAACATAAAAGTGTGAAATTTATAAAATTATTTGAAAAAAATCAGAGTTATTGTTACCAATTAAAATAAATAAAATTCATTGCAACTACCGTGGTCCAAGTAACATGAAATTTGATGCTACTGTCAGAGTTGAAAAACGGACATATCTCCTGAAACGGTCGTCCTCAATATACAAACAAGGTAAGTGCTATTACTATAGGCAAGTGTAACATACTAATATATATTTAAGGGTTTTAGTATAAAATATAAAATAAAACAAACATTTTCAGGACTATCACACCTGAATTTGCAATAAATCTAAGTCATTTGCTTTGGTATTTGAAGAGCATCGCTTCCCATTTTATCGTTTCCCATAAGTAAGTATACATTTCTTATTACTATAAAAACTTTTTCTAGACGGAAATGTTTACAAAAGTGGTATAGATTTCCAATCCCCGGAAAACAACTTCACACGGTGTTTTCGAGTAAAGCCTGCAGTATATTCATGACGCCGTTCCGACGAACGTTCTCCTCACGAGTAAAGCGAAACCCATATTCCCAGATTGTTTTCAATACGACGTTTCAACTGGATTGGGTCTCTTAAAAAACACCATTGCAACAAATATTCATCAATAAATGGGAGAGGAAACACTTTACAACACCCAAGCAAAACCTTCGCTAAATAAACCTCCGGCTGTGAACCCTCCTCCTTCTTATAAACGACATTACTTCTTTCCTCCAGGTACGTAAAATACTTCTTTAAATGGAGTTAGTCTTCTATAAAACAGCATTGCAACAAATATTCCTCAATAAATGGGACATGAAACACTTTACAACACCCAAGCAAAACTTTCGCTAAATAAACTTCCGGGTGTAATCCCCCCCCCCTCTTATAAACGACATTACGTCTTTTCTACAGATACGTAAAACACTTCTTTAAATGGATTTAGTCTTCTATAAAACAGCATTGCAACAAATATTCCTCAATAAATGGGACATGAAACACTTTACAACACCCAAGCAAAACTTTCGCTAAATAAACCTCCGCGTGTAAACCCTCTTATAAACGTCATTACGTTTATGCTTCAGTCAAAAACATACTTCAATAAATGGATTTGATCTCTTAGAAAACAGCATTGCAACACATTTTCGGATAAAAGTAAGAAAAATAATTTACATCGCCCAAACAAGACTTTCGCTAAATAAACCTCCATATGTAGCTCCTTCCGCCAAATCCATTACTTCTTTGCTCCATTTACGTAAAATATTTCAATAAATGTATTTGGTCTCCTACAAAACACAATTCCTACAAATAATCTGCAATAAAGGGAGAGGAAGCACTTTACAAATCCCAAGCAAAACTTTGGCTACATAAACTTCCGGGTGTAAACTTCCTCCCAAGAAGATCATTACTCTTATGCTTCAGTTAAGTAAAATACTTCAATAACTAAAGAAGCATTTCAAATTTTTATATGTGAATGGAATAGTTATTATTTCTCTATTAGGAAATTTAGAAGTTTATCTATTTCAGATCTATTCCTTTTTTTCCACTTTAATATTTTTTTCTATCAAATACATAATTCAACTTTTTGTTGTCCATAACTGTCGATGAATCATAAACTGTGTATAACTGCTGAATAACGCTATTTCTGATCAAAAACCTAATGTTTTTGTAAATTTTTACTTTTCTTTTAACATTCTTTAACTTGTTAGTCCAAATGTAAAACTAAATATTAATAATATGATTTTAAATAATTTTAATATCGACTTGTATCTAATATCTTGTGCACTGTTCCTAAGACAGTATTCTATTAACTTTGAATAGTGTTGGTTTTTTCTATAGGTTAGTAATCTTATTAAAAATCATTATCTTCAAATACATTTATAAATATTTATTTTAAAATGTGTTAATTTTTCAGGAATGTGAAACGGTTTTGGTCAAACGGATTTATTTTATTAAATAAAAGTATCGATATATTCAAAACTATGAAACTTTCTTTATGTTTATTAAATTAATTACCTTTTCTGAAATTACACAACAATTAGGTTTAACGCTCCAATATTGTCATTATTTAAACACCAAAATAATACCCGTTATTTTAAATATTTCTACAATTTACCACAATTTCAAACATCACACAACGTGTGCCGGCAATTACTGGAGAGTCCACATTAATCATTGATTCCTACCACGGCTATGGATTTGATAGTAGTTGAGTTTAATAAAAATAACAAACACTACTGCAGGTACATGATAATGTGGATGCAGAGAATAGGAGCGTATTATACAACACAGGGAGAACTTGATTATTTTCGGAAAAATTATCATTGCTGTTTCATTTTGTCTTTATTGACTGTTGTCCACTCTTTCTACGTCTCCCAGCTTCTCTGTCTGCTTTTTGGCTGGATAGCTACCTGTCATGTCCGGTTATCAGTCTCTTTGCTTATTTTATTATCTGTATGACTGCCTGCCCATTGGTTTTCTGTTTGTCTGGCTCTATGCTTGCTTCACTTTCTGTCAGTCTGCTTGTCTGTTTGGCTCCATAACTCTCTGTTTGTCTATTTACCTGACTTATTCTCTGCCTATCCTCAAGCCTATCTAGGTTTCTGTCTGTCTGTACTCTAGCTAGTCTTATTCTTAGTCCTTTTGACTCTATCTGTTTCCGGTCTACTTCACTGAATGGTATGTCTATCTGCCTTTCTAGGTCTTTGTATTCCTATCTGTCTCGTACTATATTCTTCTGCTTGTCTAGCTCTTTGACTCTCTGTCTTTTTCCCTATCTGCCTCTATTTCTGCATGTCTAAGTTTCTGTCTGTTACGGCTAGACTGATTCTCCCTTTGTTTCTCAGTTTTCCCTATCCATTGTCTGTTTACATAATTTTCTATATTTTTATTTTTTCTGTTCTCTAGCCAGTTTGCTTACGTACCTCCTCTACTCTCTATGTCCCTGTCTACCTAACTGACCATCTGTCTACCAGCTTTTCTAGAATTTTATCGGCCTGTTTGTCTAGATTTATGTAATTCTGTAAGTCTACCTGTTGTCTGACTACACTTTCGGTCTGTGTCAGTATTTACTTACTGACCGTCTGCCTGCATGCCTTGTTTAGAATTTACCTACCTACCTGTCTAGCTCTATGTTGTTCCGTCTGTCTGTCTGTTTGCTTGTCTGACGCTTTTGACTCTCTGTCTGTTTCCCTGCCTGCATTAATTTCTGATTATGCTTATTTCTCTGTGTTCTTTATCCAGCCATATTCTTTGACAGTTTGACCCTCTTTTCATCTCCAAATCTGCTTTGATCTTTGTCTGTCTACATGCTTGCTATCTAACTGGTCCAAATTTTATTTGTGTGGCTACCTGACTGTCTGCATTCTCTCTATCTTTCTAATTACTGTATTACTATATTAGAAAAACGTATTGTTTTATCTTATTTTAGGTGTACATATCTCCTCACTAGGTGTTAGGATGTTCCCAAAAAAGTATAAGAATAATTTAGAAAAACCACCCAGGTTATAACTTTCAAGTAGCTTTGGGCAGACATCACCATCATACTTAAACTTCAAAGTATTGGTTTGAGAAAGTATATCTCTGGAGCTGTTACTAATATAAAACGTCCAAATTGCTTTAACTTTAAAACTATTTTTAAACGTTCTATTAGTTTTCAATTTACTTATATATATATATATATATATATATATATATATATATATATATATATATATATATATATATATATACGCATATTGATGTTTGATGTTAATACAGTTTTTTCAAATATTTATTCATTAAATAAATTTCAATGAATTATTTTTAAATTTTATTTGGAAGAAAAACGTTTCATAAAAGGGGCAAGGTTTAAAATAAGTGATAACATATGATTTCATTGAACAGCTGATTTTGTGTTGTCGGTTTCTTGGTAGAACAGCTGTTTCAACGGTTGTGTTACTTTGTTTACATTAATTGTAATTATTTGATCAAAAGTAACTGAAATAGAAATTTTCATTGTTAACCTAAGTAGGAATTGACTTTAGAAGACTTTAGTTAATTCATTTACTTTGCGGTTGAAGGTTCCTGTGAGGGATGTAAACACCCAATAGGGCGTAGAGGCACTCTCTCTACATACTTTAATATCTATCTTATTGTTCGATTATGCACTTCAAAAGCTACTTGGAAAGTAAATGAAAATCACCAGTTTGTCTATCTCAAAGCTTTCACGCCACAGTATCAGACATGGAATTAATATTATATAACAAAAGGTTAATATTTATTAGAAACACTCGAGGGTAATGGTTTGGATTTAAATGTAGCAGGTTGTGGGTTTTCACGGATGAGGGACCTTAAGGTAATAATTTAGTAGTGAGAGAGTTATTAGCACTAACAGAATATCAGCTCTAAGTAACAGATAACAGTTTCAGTAGAGTCTCAAAAATCCGAGTCCCGATTTTCCGAGCTTCCGTTAAATTCGAGCCTTTCTCTATTTGAGCCTATTTGATCTATTTCAAAAAGGAAATGATTCGGGCGTCCAAGTAATATTTATAGCCAAAATAAAATGAATCGGGCGTTTAATTACGATATATATATATATATATATATATATATATATATACATCATGCAAAGGTAATGAGTCAGGCTTCCTAGAGATGTTTATATTAATACGGTATTTTCCTCCCTCCCTATTCTGTTGTTCATTCTGTTGTGTCATTCAGTTTACTAGTGTTCTACAGATTTGTGTATTACCCAACTTCATCAGTTGTGTTTGAATGGAGTTATCAGTTAAGTTTAGATGTCTGACAGAAGGTTAATAGGCCATAAATATCTGTCTTTATTTAAGCTGTAAGGTTAGAGTCGACAAATATCTATTAAAAAAAAGCACAAATTTATAGTCTAGTGCGTGACATTTCAGAAAATAAACTCTCTTGAAGCAAACAAATTAATCAAACAATCACGACACTCATGATTAGCTAGACTGGTCTTTATTTCCGCTATTAATAAATGCAGATCGGGCTGTTACCACATTGGTCTGAAAAAAAAGGGTTTTACTGTATTAGGGTCCATTAGACGTCTCATTATTTTAACTGCTCAGAAACTTATTTCCCTGTAATCCAAGTTTTCGGTAATCCGAGGGAGTCTCGGTCTCAGTCACTTCGAATTATCGAGACTCTACTATATTATGCTATAAAAATTAAACTTCTAAATAATAACGGTTTATTAAAGGCACAAAAAAAACGATATTTAATTAAAAATGAAACAATATTTTGCAGCTAATTTAAAAAAAAAGACATTACCAACTTTATGTTTTTAAAATACAGTATTAGTCAAATAAGCAGATAAGTGATTTATTACCTATTTTGTAATTTATTAAACCAAGTTATAATTATGTAATTCATGTCCCATTCGTATAAAAATTCCACTGAACCTAAATATTGTCTTCGTTCTTTCCCTTATTCCTAGTTTGTGTTAGTTAATAAAATGTTTTTCAGTGGTTTTCATTACATATTTAGTAGTTTATTAAATTTACGTTTAATTTTGCTATTCAGTTAGACTTACATAACAATTTGTTTCACCTAAATCAAATTTTCATTTTTTCCTTTGATCCTAGTATGAGTAGGATTCTCAGCATTAAGCAGCAAAATGTAACGTTTGTCAGCTGCTCCCGCAGAGATACGCTATGCATCTCCTGTTAATTATCTACAACCCCTCCAGCATTCTAATTACAACTGGATTCCCTTGAAAATCCATTTCCAAGCGGAAGTTTATTTGAGTTTTAACAAATTTTATCTCTTTTATTCATATAGATAAACAAATTCTATCATTTCTTTTGCGAAACCCGCAAAAGTTATAATAATGCTATTGGCAAAAGGAATAAAAATAAAATATTCACTAAGTAATAAAAAAAAATCATTACTACAACATTCCTGTAACGGAACCTGAATTAGTGGTTAATAATTAAACAGTTATATTAAGGGGGAAATGGACAAAACAATTAGCTAGACAATTTCACACAAAAACTTCACAGAAATTTCAACTCAACTGGTTTTTAGACTGAACCCTTGACATCAAAGAGGATCTTCAACAAATGATACTAAGACACTGGCTCAATGCCAATATTGTTTTATTGGTTTACTATCCCCACTATACGCTATGGCTAACAGTTGTAATAAAGGTAGTGCATTTATGCAAAATATAAAACAGACTTATATAATTGTAAAAACCAATCTAAGCAATATTTTAATGCAGTGGATCCCTTCTTATAAGGGAATAAGCCCGCGGATAAATGTGCAAAAAAATACTAAAATTATTCAAAAACTATCAAACGTTTAATCACTGCATCCTAGAATAAAAACATTCTATTAACAAGGTTTTATGAAATATGATGAGGAAAGATTGAAGGACAAGTCTCATACTAGAATTGATCTGTTTGAGGTGGAGAGGACACTCATAAGATCATCTGTTGCTAGCATCCGACTGGCCACAAGACATGATTGTCTCACCAGACATCTCAGTAGAATGGAGATATTAACAGTGCAACAGGTCCACCATCTTGTCTGCAGTGGACTGGATAAGAAAAAACAACATCGAAGGGACTTACCTGGATTATATTGGGCGGTAAAATCTCAAATGGTGTAAACCAAGTAAGAGCTATTGGGAAAAGATAAAATAGAATTTAAAGAAATTAAAATAGCTAATAAAATAAATTTTAACACCATTACTTAGTGTGATATGGGACCTACAATAAGAAGACATACAGTAAACTTTCAACAATCCTGCCCTTCACCTATCCGGCCCCTTCAGTAATTCGGCGTTTTCGTCAAGGAAGAAAGATGTAAGCATAATCAATATGTAAACATAACTTGTATATTTTTCGCTGCATATCGATGTGAGTGACTGAATGCCCTTCACACCGCCCAGTTCTAGGGGCGTAGCTCCTTGATATACAAACGATTTCGAACCGTATGTTGCTGCAGAGTTATGTACGGTGACTTTCTGAAGTGAAAGTGAACAATGTCGGTGCAGTGTAAACGGAAACCTATTTACATATTTTTTTACCGTTAAATGTAAGGTAACTCTCTATTGTGAAGTACAGACATTTACCCTGGTTTTATCATTTCAAGTACATTACATGCCTATTTTCCTATGTTTGTTTTTGTCTTTTTCTATGGTTTTGGGCAATACACAAACATATTGTTCAGTTTCCATTGTGTTTTATTAGAACTTCCAGTAATCCGGCAGTATCTTTGATTGTATAGAGAAGTTCTAAGGACCGCTACATGTTTAGACAAATCACGGTTTTATCGTCAGGCTTTGTAGTATTTGTCAAGGAGATTGTTCTTAGTTAAGGAGTTTTTCAGAGTTTTCAGAGATCAGTATTAATGGTGATGGGATTCAACAACAATGGAATTCCTATTTCCAATTTGTTATATACACCAGGTTAAATTTAAAAGAAACTTTGTACCTAGCCTTTAAGATACCTCATCATATTATAATGATTTTTTTAGAACATGACCCTATATATCATTAAGGGACGACCACCCATTAGGGCCGAGGGGGAGAGGGTTCTCCAACTCAGCCGCAGAACAATGCACCCACTTCGGATTGCTGAGTTGAAGTGGCAATATCAGAACTGTTAAAGCATTGGCTATTCAGAAGCCTTCGTGAATGCACCAGATGATTGCAACGAAATCTGGGGCTGCTGATTTGCTCATGACAAAGTGTAATACTGAAGCCAATAGACAGTGAGTCATCCAAAACTGAGTCATCCAGGTCTACGTAGACTACACGGTTGCACAAGAGAAGGACATCAGGCGTATCCGGCAATGGACAAACAAGAGACCCAGTGGATGATACAGTGGCCCTAGAAAAATTTCTTAATTTAAGAACAAATTTATTGGTCTAAAATAAATTTGTAGTTTGTAAAATTAATTTTTAAGTGAATATTTTTAAAATTTGTTTACAATCAATTCAAATAATCAGACTGATAGGGTTTATTTTATATAGAAAACGTATAAATTTTCAAATTGATTTCTTAAATTATCTGAGCTACTCATTTAGCTACATTTTATTCGGCTTGCTTAGTAAATATTTTTTCCAGTAATAATTTAATATTGGAGGAAATCACGATTAATCCGTATTACATAAAACTCCCCATCACCCCTATTCTGCAGCAGCCACCTAAACGTGTTTCTACTGTTGGGAATTTTATCTTGAATAAATTCAACTACTGCCAGGTCTGGAGGGTTGTGGAAGGGGATGAATAATTAATGCGGACACAATTCCAGAAATGGCCAGCAGACATTGTGTACAATAGGCACTTTCTGCGGGGATGGTTAATCATGCCTCTATTTAAGCTTACTATTCATTTAAGATTTATTTTCAGTAGTCTCTTACCCTAAATTATTAATATTGTTTTATAAAAGTAATTTTTAAAAGAATAATAACATAAAAATAAAAAATTATATTTTATTTGTTTGAAATTTAAAGTATATTTTGTAGTCACATTATTAAGTATTATGATGTCTTTGGAGTAGTGGTTAAATAATGGGAAGGTGAAAGGAGGAAGGCTTAAAGTAGCTTGAACTATAAAAGCTTGAAGGGGTTTATGGACACTTACACTTGGTACAGAAAGGTTTTCATTAGAGTTTAATGGAAAGCAGAATATAAAAACTGTTATTCTTAAGGAGGTTAAAACTAAAAGCGTTGTAAATTATGCCTCATATTAACAAATAATTCCTCAGACTGTACGTTCCAAATATATTTTGTGTTTTTTCTTAAAATATATAACTTTAATGATTCTGTCTTTAAAAGAAAAACCGTACCCTATGTGATCTTAGTAATTTTTTTCAACCTGGCATGGTTGAAAAGTTATTGTTTAGAGACTATATCTGTGTTTCAACCAAACTGAGTCTGTTTAATCTGTGGACACCTACACGTTCGATGTATAGCTTGATATATATGCTATCAACTGCATATTTCTTACGAAAAGAGTGACGTCATTCTTCACAGCCCAACTAGGTCGCCATTTACACAGACCAAGACATGGCATTCCGTGAAACCCTAAAGTCACAACTACTTTTTAAAGTCGAACCAGCGCCGGCCTTAGGCTTTAGCATTAAGTCAACCAAGATTTCTTTCCGCGTTCTTGTAAAAAGAATATATCGTTCGATACACGTTTGTAAGGTGTTCTGCAGCTCGTATGATTGCCATACCTCGCGTGTCGCTTCGATCCGTGACGGAACACTTTTACCCTCTTGTATCGAAAATAGCTATTAAAAGAACAAGGTGATATATGAACAATTCTTTTCGTATTTTGTAACTTATTACACTCCTTCGAAAGAAACAAAAATTTCGCAATTGATTAATTTTTCGCTTATTAGTATAATCACTCTCTAATCACTGTTAGCAATACACTCTAGTACAATATAAATTTTATTAGATCGCAAATAAAATTGGAAGAAAAAATAACAAGGTCCAAATTTATCCACAGAAGTTTTTTTAGTTTTTTATAAAAAATAATAATTTTGGTGAGGAAATAAAAAATTCGGACCTTTTTCCATACCTACTCTCTATTGCATACACATTTTTGCTTATATTGTTTACTTCCTACGAGAATCTTTAAAATAAATTTCCTATAATTTTGAAAACCCTTGAGCGACCCTAAATGACCGGTTTCTTACGCCATCAGGTTCCGGCCGAGGTATTTGGCGTAAATACTGATATGAAGTCAGATAAGATTCAATGACGTTTTACAAATACACAATTACGTCAATAGTTTTTAAAATGTAATTTTAAAAATAACCCCGTAGCACTCATATAGTAAACATTAATAAGCTATTACTGCATTTTTTTAAAAAGCCATTGGACAAAGTAGAAAAAAATTAATAGAGCTGTTTACATTCTCAATTTTTTAAAACGAAATAAAAATTACATCAAATGGATTTAAAGCGTCTATATCTATCTTTCTGATATGTTCCAAACATGTCTTACTAACGATTTATGGTGCAAATTAAAATGCAAAATGAATTGTAACTAACTTATTTAAAGGTTTTCATTACTTGATAAGTAATAATGATATAAATTCAATTTATTAGAATTTTCCATTTTAAAATATTCTAATGTTGAAACTATTTCAGCTATCCATTGAAAGCACAGATTTCAACCAAGATACTTCTAAATATAGCGTTCTATAATGCAATTCATATTAGAACTTCAGAGTACAAATGTTCTAAGAGAAGAACGTCAACGTCTTGGCGCGTACTTATTTTCCAAAATGTAAATACAGTCATTAACGTAATACAGTTATGGACAGGACAAAGTAAATTTTACGTAGTAGTTTATATTTTTTAGATTAGTGTTAAAAAATTTTCCGTCAACATATAAAGTCCGTTACATTGATAGAAAGTCAAAATTAAATCTTCTACAATTTTAATTTTATAGTAAACAGGTATATTTAGTTCTTAACAAAACACAAAGTATTCGTAATTTACATAATTCTTCAAATGTACAAATGTAGTCTGTAAGTTATGAAAGCGAGTTTAACCGCTTGTTTCTATTAGCTATCATTTATTATTAAATTTAATGCTAAATATACATTGTTAAAACTCATCCCTGGAGAAATGTTTGCACAGAGAATATAAAACACTACTTTTCACTCGAGTATGCAAATGTTAAATGGGTCTCTAGAGGAGACTGAGAGACGCTGCGAGAGAGGAGAATGCCTCTCAGGTATTAAATGTTGGTAGCAATAACATTAAGTTCTCACTCAGTATATTGATAGGGTTTTTGTTGAAAACAATAAATTTTGCTATTTTAAACTTATTCGAAACAATCAGAAAATAAGTAGTTGTTGGAAGAAATATTCCAAAAAGTAGTTAAAATAATTTTCAATTCCATACTCTAAAATAAAAACTGTAACATTTTGTTTATTATTGGTATTTATTTATTTTTAATAATTATACACTTGAAGGGACCTTATTGGTGTAGAGTACATAGCTACAGCCTTTCTACTGTCTTCCCATCCTTACTACAGGATTAGCTTAGTAAATACCTACTTCTTAGTGGCACCCACCTGATGCTAAAACTTCTGATATCCTCTGGTGTACATAACTGCCAGCCAAACCACTTTTTCCTTGCAGCTCCCAAAGCAGTGCACTCACAGAGTACGTGGATTGAGCTTTCCTCTTGTTAGTAGTCGCATCTCTTGCACACCGGGGAACTAGTTCTTCCAATTTTATATTGGAACCCCCTCAGATTCCCATGGCCTGTTACCAGCTCTATAGTAAAGCCGAGATGAGGTCTACTAGAGGAGAGTAGTTCTTTGCCCCATAGTCCCGAGTGGCCCCACAGTTGCACCCCAAGGACGCATTCCCTTCTTCACTGCACAACCTGTCTATGTGCCGTGATCCTCTTGCGCCCCTCCTGAGGCGGCATGCCCACTACTCTCAGCAAAGGTCCTTGAGTTATACACCCTTGTTTTGCTAAGGCAACCGCTCTCTCATTCCATATCCAGCCAGAATGTCCTGGAATCCAGGTTAGGTTGACCGAATTATACTTACCCTAGAGTAGCTATAGTTCAGCCAGGAGCTTAGAGCTGGCACTAGCCTTACTTAAAGCTTTCAGAGCAGCCTGACTGTCCGAGCAAATCCAGATGGTCTTGCCTTTCTTGCCAGATCCTAATATATCCTCGACACATAGCTTGATCGCAAGCACCTCCACCTTTAAAACAGAGTTGTGATCTGCCAAGCTAAGACATAATCTGTCTTGTTGTCTCGGTCCACTAAAGCCGGCTCCCACTCCTTCCTTTATCTTGGACCCATCCGTGAACCAGATTTCACCATGTTTAGATCTACGCTCAGCCCATGTCTCTCTTGCATAAATATGGTTTTTGTAATTCTTTTCGCTTTATAAGATACAGCATCTTATCTTGAGGCTCTACACAGAGCTCCTTCATTAAATCACCAAATGTTTATGTCGTTTGCTACTTGTCTTCCGCAGCCCGGTACAACTTAGCCAGTATACAGGTTTCATTGCATCCATCCTAATTTGAAGGCCAAAGGAAGGAAAACCCAACATAACTCTATGGCCGCTCCTCCTCGTAGCTGTTATGCTTCCAAAGAAAAAACCCCTGCAAGCGGTCTAGCACTCTTCTACTTGTTTCTTTCAGTGCCCTGTCCCACCAGACGATTTAGGCAAAGACTAGCCTCGGCACCACGATGGCAGAATAAATACAGTTCATCTGACGTGGACCCAAACTCCATCTCATGCCTATCGTTCCCCTGTAGCTATAAACACTGTGGCTTTTAAACACTTATCCTCCAAATGCTCATGCCAGAGTAACTTCCTATCCAGAATAACTCCGAGATATTTAGCGCTTTCAACGTAGCCTATTTTGGTATTAATTTCCATAATCTTCAGCGATTTAGTTTTATATCGTCAAGTGAAGATGAGTGTCACAGATTTCTCTCCTTGAATGCATAGTGCTTTTTCCCTGAACCATGATTCCTTTACCTTGAGTCACTTTCGAAGTAGATCCCTGAGGACATCTTCAAATGGACTCCTAACAAGGATAGCTATGTCGTCCGTATATCCTACCACCTTAACACCCATTCCACTGAGCGTCCTTAGTAGGCCATCCACGGCATAGGGGATAATACCCCACCCTGCGAGCAGTCCTCCGAGACGATCCCACTTATGGTGCACCCTGTCCAGGATGCAGTACTTATACGGTTTTCCAAGGAACTCATAATCCAATTTATAATTCCATCAGAACTCCCGTGGTCCTTAGCTGCTCTCTTACCAGCCTAGAAGTACCATTAAAAGCCCCTTCCACATCACGAAAAGCCCCAATACATAGCCCTTTGTTTCTGATCTGACCGTCAATGAAGTTCACAACCAACAACAACGCAGTCTCCACTAACCTACTAGTTTGGTAGGCGTGTTAGTCCTGATAAAGCGGATACTGCTTTAGAGGTCCCTCCTTGAAATAGTAGTCCACCAGCCTTTCCTATTACATATGCCCTGTGCCCTCATGTTCCCCGCTGGCGTAGGTGCGGCCGACTGCAGCCAGACCCCTTATAGGGTTCCTGACCTGCGCAAGCGCTTGTAATGTGTGCCTCACATTAATGCACCTAATTAGGACCACTGAGGCGCTTTCACTGTGGTGCAAGTTCATCTGCAGGATCATTGCTTGAAGGTCAGCCATATCCAACTGACCCTTACACCTTCTCCTGATTATCCCTCTCTCCCTTCTCTTTCGGCTCCTTAGAGGTCTACCTAAATGTTACCTCTCCAGTCCCCATGAAAGCATTCCCATCTCTCGCCTTGAGAAGTCTGTCTGATGCCTCAACCAATCCTAGGCAGAGGAGGCTTGCAGGTTCCAGCTAAATGCACTGAAGGCTCTTCCACTTCGAAGTGTCCATTTCCGGATTCTGCATCCCCATGAGCTTGACCAACTGAGTGACCTCCCTTTAAGGTGGTCGAACGCC
>JBAIZL010000002.1:179317023-179407023 GCA_036971475.1 Prosapia bicincta
CAACATATTTCTTTAAGCACAGTATTCAAATGAATTGCAAAATAACATTTAAACGTAAAAACCTTTGAGAGAAGAAGCTTTTAGCGCGTACTCTAAATACCGCTTGGTGCGTACTTTAGTTCCCAGAATATAAAGCCAGACTATCTCTCAAGTATTAAAGTTATGTAGAGAACAAAGCCAGTTTTACAAGCTAACAATTTATATTCTTTAATATATGACGAACGTTAAAATACGAGTACATTAGGTTGCCATATAAAGGTAACGCCAAACAATTTTTTACGTTTTTAATTCAGTTACCGGGAGATTGTATTACAATTAGTAAAACCCTCGGATTCATAACGACAATGCCTTCAGAATGTATTCATTACAAAATGAATTCATTAAAAAATGTACACAGTATTACAATGTCAGTTAAAACTTTATGGAAAGAGTTTTAACGCTTGCTTTTGTATTTATCAGTTAATATTTTATTTCGTGACGGATATACATTGTTTAAACTCATCCCTGGAGAAATGTTTGCTCAGCGGCCACAGAGAATATAGAACACAGTTTTGCTCTCGAATGTACACATGTTAAATGTGTCTCCAGAGATACCTGAGGGAAGATAGGAAAGAGGGGAATGTCTCTCAGGCATTAAATGTTAGATTGTTAGTTAATAGTAAACTTCATAAGTTCATACGGAACATATTGTTAGGCTATTTGCTGCAAAAAAAATACTCTTGAATCTTACATAAAATGAAATTATCAAATCATAAATAGTAGTATTTGTTGAAAGAAATGTTAGAAATCATTGTTAAAATAATTTTAGGGTTAGCATGTGTGTTGTACACTAAAATATGAACACGAATATAATACTGGAATTTCTGAAGGGACTTAAAGAAATAAGAGCTCGTATTCATTATATTTTTACTACATTAAAATTATTTAATAGGTTATACCGCTACTTCTAGTATTTTGAACAGTTTAAACTTTTAGTGCGTTCATACTTTAAACAGTTTAAACTTTTGCAAGTTCAGTATTCTATCAGACCATGCATCTAACATCAGACTACTAAAAATGCATTTTTAACATATTTTTACTGGTTACAGCTACTAGAAGTTGAATCTTTTAACAATTGATGGTTTTAGCAGTTAATGGTTCTAACGATTAACGCTTCTAAAAATTATTGAGCCAAACAGTTTAATCTTCTATCAAACCATGATACCAACATTTCAATCTTTTATCGTCCATAATATCAACAGTTCAATCTTCTATCAGTCCATGATACTAACAGTTCAACCTTCTATCCTTCCATGATACCAACAGTTCAATCTTTTATCAGTCCACGATACTAACCGTTCAATCTTCTATCCGACCATTATACCAACAGTTCAATCTTCTATCAGTCCATGATACTAACAGTTCAATCTTCTATCAGCCCATGATACTAGCAGTTCAATCTTCTATCCGTCCATGATACCAACAGTTCAATCTTCTATCCTTCCATGATACCAACAGTTCAATCTTTTATCAGTTCACGATACTTCAATCTTCTATCCGACCATTATACCAACAGTTCAATCTTCTATCAGTCCATGATACTAACAGTTCAATCTTCTATCAGCCCATGATACTAGCAGTTCAATCTTCTATCCGTCCATGATACCAACAGTTCAATCTTCTATCCTTCCATGATACCAACAGTTCAATCTTTTATCAGTCCACGATACTAACCGTTCAATCTTCTATCCGACCATTATACCAACAGTTCAATCTTCTATCAGTCCATGATACTAACAGTTCAATCTTCTATCAGCCCATGATACTAACAGTTCAACCTTCTATCCTTCCATGATACCAACAGTTCAATCTTTTATCAGTCCACGATACTAACCGTTCAATCTTCTATCCGACCATTATACCAACAGTTCAATCTTCTATCAGTCCATGATACTAACAGTTCAATCTTCTATCAGCTCATGATACTAGCAGTTCAATCTTCTATCCGTCCATGATACCAACAGTTCAATCTTCTATCCGTCCATGGTACCAACAGTTCAATCTTCTATCCGTCCATGGTACCAACAGTTCAATCTTCTATTAGTCCATGATACCAACAGTTCAATCTTTATCAGTCCACGATACTAACCGTTCAATCTTATATCCGACCACTATACCAACAGTTCAATCTTCTATCAGTCCATGATACTAACAGTTCAATCTTCTATCAGCCCATGATACTAACAGTTCAACCTTCTATCCTTCCATGATACCAACAGTTCAATCTTTTATCAGTCCACGATACTAACCGTTCAATCTTCTATCCGACCACTATACCAACAGTTCAATCTTCTATCAGTCCATGATACTAACAGTTCAATCTTCTATCAGCTCATGATACTAGCAGTTCAATCTTCTATCCGTCCATGATACCAACAGTTCAATCTTCTATCCGTCCATGGTACCAACAGTTCAATCTTCTATTAGTCCATGATACCAACAGTTCAATCTTTATCAGTCCACGATACTAACCGTTCAATCTTATATCCGACCATTATACCAACAGTTCAATCTTCTATCAGTCCATGATACTAACAGTTCAATCTTCTATCAGCCCATGATACTAACAGTTCAACCTTCTATCCTTCCATGATACCAACAGTTCAATCTTTTATCAGTCCACGATACTAACCGTTCAATCTTCTATCCGACCATTATACCAACAGTTCAATCTTCTATCAGTCCATGATACTAAAAGTCCAATCTTCTATCAGCTCGTGATACTAGCAGTTCAATCTTCTATCCATCCATGATACCAACAGTTCAATCTTCTATCCGTCCATGGTACCAACAGTTCAATCTTCTATCCGTCCATGGTACCAACAGTTCAATCTTCTATTAGTCCATGATACCAACAGTTCTAACTTAAAAATTAGATATGTATAACTGTTCAAATTTTTAGTGATCACTGTTCCTGCTTTTAATCAATCTTTTAATCTATTAAGGATATAGAGTTCATTCTTATGCTTAGTTACTGCTACACGTCTAGCAGTTCTATCTTTTATCGGTCAATGCTTCTACCACATAAAACTTAACAGATCTGTTTTTAACAGTTCAGGTTTCTAGCAGTTCATTTTTTTAATCTTCTAAACAAAATATTACGTAAGGATTAATTTGCACTTTTAATAGTTCGTATTGCTAGAAATTAGTTCATCTACTATTTTTGCTTCTAATGTTTCATAAAATAGTAAATATTTTATTTAGTATTTATTGAACGGTCGATAAAGAAAACGTTTGTTCCAAAAAGAACATTTTTCCAGAAACCAAAGAAACTGTTTCAGTTCAAGGGTTCTGCTCATCCAAAGTTGTACATTTGTCTATATGTAGTAAATAGTTTCTGTAATAGCGTGGTAAGATTCTCTTTTAAAATATTCAATAGTTTTAATAAGGCATTGTTTTGAGTTAAGTGTAGTTTTGAGTACTACTTGTTTTCTATATTGCCCATTACACTAAGATTACTATAGGTTCTCAATGCTTTTATTGTAAATATCAAACACAACACATCAGTTATTATTACAACTGGATTCAACACTGTCATAAGTTCGTCATAAAATAAATAAAAGACATACACAAAACTCACAAACTAATCATTTATTGACTCATAATAACTGTTGTTTTGACCGGTGTGCGTGGCAACGCCCACACTATAAATAAAGAATTGTAACCTTACAATTGCAAAGAAACGCCGCCTAAGACATTCCTGGCAGCTCACGCGATGTCCGACGATCAAGAGGAAATTTAATGCGCAGATCGGCCTAGTCAAGGCGCTGATGAAATTTAATGTCATTCCACCTACTAATGGCAGGCCTATTTTGACTCCTTGGACGTCTCGGATGAATCAGTGTAGAAAGCAACCCGTCAGTTACTGTGGGAAAAGAGGTCAAGTCACCCACCCCGTGATGGTAGTGGCCTGGTATACTCTCCGTCCAACAAAGCCAAGGTCTTTGCTGACTCCTTGGAAATGCAGTTCTCTCCTCATCCGGGAATCGACGATCACTTTCCCTCCACCCTGGTGAACGAACATGTCCAAGGATAATTCGGCTGTGAGCCGGAATCAGAGGATCTTTGGTTCACTAGACAGGACATCATTGCCGCCATCCAGAAGCTGAAACCTAAAAAGGCACCCGGCCTTGACTCCTTTAACTCCATCGCCCTAAAACACTCCCCACCTCTCCTCATTTCATATCTTCGCCATATTTTCCACTCCTCCATCCCCCTCCACCACTTCCCCTCCTATTGGAAATCATCGAAGGTCATCCTCATTCCAAAACCGCGCAAACCTCGCTACAATCCGGACAGCTACCAACCGATCTCCCTTCTCCCGATCATATCAAAACTCTTTGAAAGACTCCTGCACCACTACATATTTCCCGTTCTAGATGGCGGCATTCGACAGGAGCGATTCGGCTTCCGGAGGGAGCACTCCAATACTCAGCACTATGTGAAGGCAGTGGATGCCTTCAATAAGAGACAGTCCAGCACTGCAGTCTTCCTTGATGTCAGCAAGGCCTTCGACCTTGTCTGGCATCCCAGACCCCTAGAAAAATTGGCCACCAGCCCCCTTCCTCCTTTCATTGTCTTCCTCCTCAGGTCTACATTTCTGACCAAAATTTCACAGTTTCTGCTGAAGGCAGCATGTCCTACTCCAGGCCGATCTCTGCCGGCGTGCCGCAGGGATCTGTACTGAGTCCTCTTCTATACCTTCTGTGCGTATGACGCCATGTTCTTTTGCAGCTCCTGGAGCCTTCCTAAGGCCTGCAGGACCATCCAAATGCAACTAGAAGCCTTATCGCCTTGGCTCCGTAAATGGAGAACGGCGGCCAACGCTGGCAAGTCAGAAGCGATATGCATCACTAGAAAATATCGGTCACAGACCATCACTCTCGACGGGGGGTTTATTGCATGGAGGACCTCAGTCAAGTACCTTAGCGTCATCCTCGACAAGCGTCTTTCCTTCTCACCCCACGTCAATTCCGTCCTATCCAAAGGGATAGTTACCCGTTTTGAGTTATTCCCCCTCCTGTCCCGCCATAATCCCCAACATTTAAAAGTAAAATACCTCATCTACCTCATGCTTATCTGTCCTGTCATTACCTACTCCGCACTAGTCTGATGGCCACTCTGCACCAAAACATCCAAGAAACGTCATGAAGCCTTCCAGGCACGATCGCTGAAGTTCATCTCAAACTCTCTCTTCTTTCTCACCAACCACATGCTCCTACCATGTCCGACTTTATACGTTCCCTCTCCACAAAACTCTTCGGCACAGCCGAAAGCTCCAAATACCCTCACATCCGTAACATCAGCGGTATGTCTGGACCCCCTCCCATCCCAAAATACTTCTGGACCCCCCATAACACTATTTTTCATGTCACCTCCTCTCTTTTCTTTCACTCCATTCTTCTAAGCTATGATTACACATTACTAAACTGTTATGTCACAACATCCGTATTACACACATGTTTACAGTATGTGCAAAAATGAAAATGTAACTAAAACAAAATGTCAGTCAGCCAGTCCCAAACTTAATAAATAAACGTTGTCTCCCAGTATAAAAACCGGATCCATCCCACCAAATAAAACGTCCTGCCGTGCAGAAACTGCCCCTCAGATCCAGCCCTAACCAAAAAGCCTTGATCCCATATTCCTACCCGCAGATAGTATCCCGTGACAGGCACTACAAAACCCAGGGGCCACCAAACCCCCTCCTTCTCTGACTGACTGACTAATTGACCTTCAGCATAGTTGTAAGTTAGAGTTTGTACTAGCAACACTCACTGATGATGATGACTTTGTCATTGAAATCCGTATGAGACAATAAATGATTAATTTGTGAGTCTTGTGTAGTCTTTTATTTGTTTTAACATAACCTCGCAAGCTAAGCTCAAAGAATAGTTGTATAGTCATAAAATTTTTGTTTTACAAAGTTTCTTTAAGAATGTAATCAGTTTTTGAAGGTTTTTCGCGTTCATTTGCTTTATTCCTGGAATAATATTGTCTAGTACAGGCAATTCTATAGAGTATTTCGAGGTATGTTTGATCGCACGTCATGGTCTCGTTATATTTTTGGCTAGTTCTTTTGGTCGGCTCTGTATGTAGACTACTATTTACAGTATTTTTACTTCCGTCAACATAAATTTTAAATAAACACATTTGCAGAAGAAAATCTCAATAAAATATCATTTGACGATACATCTAACTTTTGTACACAACAATAATGTAAACAGCAAAATTTTTAAAAACACTTTTAACGCTTCATCCAAATTCTCCGTTAATTATAAACAACGGAGAACCAATTTGTCAATGAAATTTATTTATTTATTGCCTCTTAATTAAAGCAATGAATATAACCAATACAAAATATACTAAGCAATTTAGAAACATCTAGACAATAGTCTATAAAAATAAAACATTGATTTAAAAAAGAGTCAAAACATGGTGTCAAGACAGAATTTAGCTCGAAACCGATTGACAATAGCTTGTGTTCTTATTTCGAATCGATATTTGAGGGCTATTCATTTATATATATATATATATATATGAAATATATGTTATATTACCAAAGATGTCTTCTATAAGGGTTGTATTCATTGGATTTTGCTTGGACGGAGAACTTTACTGCGTTGTCCTTACAACTTTAACCGAGATCCTTGGAAAGGTTGAAATGAAACGTTTTATTTGTATTTACATCTAACACCAATGCCATTGTAATAAAAAACTCACTCATTCAATGTAAATGAACATGCAACCTAATGTAATGAAGTTTATCATCGTTACTGATAACATCTTTTACCTAGGTAAATACCGGCTATACTCAGGATATCGTCATGACATGGTCAGTGCATACTCAGGACACATTCAAAATATAATGATAACTACTTCGATCATAACCAGAAGCTACTCAGGACATCGTCATGACATGGTCAGTGCATACTCAGGACGCATTCAAAATATAATGATAACTACTTCGATCATAACCAGAAGCTACTCAGGACATCGTCATGACATGGTCAGTGCATACTCAGGACACATTCAAAATATAATGATAACTACTTCGATCATAACCAGAAGCTACTTAGGACATCGTCATGACATGGTCAGTGCATACTCAGGACACATTCAAAATATAATGATAACTACTTCGATCATAACCAGAAGCAACTCAGGACATCGTCATGACATGGTCAGTGCATACTCAGGACACATTCAAAATATAACGATAACTACTTCGATCATAACCAGAAGCTACTCAGGACATCGTCATGACATGGTCAGTGCATACTCAGGACACATTCAAAATATAACGATAACTACTTCGATCATAACCAGAAGCTACTCAGGACATCGTCATGACATGGTCAGTGCATACTCAGGACACATTCAAAATATAACGATAACTACTTCGATCATAACCAGAAGCTACTCAGGACATCGTCATGACATGGTCAGTGCATACTCAGGACACATTCATAATATAATGATAACTACTTCGATCATAACCAGAAGCTACTCAGGTCATCGTCATGACATGGTCAGTGCATACTCAGGACACATTCAAAATATAATGATAACTACTTCGATCATAACCAGAAGCTACTCAGGTCATCGTCATGACATGGTCAGTGCATACTCAGGACACATTCAAAATATAATGATAACTACTTCGATCATAACCAGAAGCAACTCAGGACATCGTCATGACATGGTCAGTGCATACTCAGGACACATTCAAAATATAACGATAACTACTTCGATCATAACCAGAAGCTACTCAGGACATCGTCATGACATGGTCAGTGCATACTCAGGACACATTCAAAATATAACGATAACTACTTCGATCATAACCAGAAGCTACTCAGGACATCGTCATGACATGGTCAGTGCATACTCAGGACACATTCAAAATATAATGATAACTACTTCGATCATAACCAGAAGCTACTTAGGACATCGTCATGACATGGTCAGTGCATACTCAGGACACATTCAAAATATAATGATAACTACTTCGATCATAACCAGAAGCTACTCAGGTCATCGTCATGACATGGTCAGTGCATACTCAGGACACATTCAAAATATAATGATAACTACTTCGATGATAACCAGAAGCTACTCAGGACATCGTCATGACATGGTCAGTGCATACTCAGGACACATTCAAAATATAATGATAACTACTTCGATGATAACCAGAAGCTACTCAGGTCATCGTCATGACATGGTCAGTGCATACTCAGGACACATTCAAAATATAATGATAACTACTTCGATGATAACCAGAAGCTACTCAGGACATCGTCATGACATGGTCAGTGCATACTCAGGACACATTCAAAATATAATGATAACTACTTCGATGATAACCAGAAGCTACTCAGGACATCGTCATGACATGGTCAGTGCATACTCAGGACACATTCAAAATATAACGATAACTACGTCGATCATAACCAGAAGCTACTCAGGACATCGTCATGACATGGTCAGTGCATACTCAGGACACATTCAAAATATAACGATAACTACTTCGATCATAACCAGAAGCTACTCAGGACATCGTCATGACATGGTCAGTGCATACTCAGGACACATTCAAAATATAATGATAACTACTTCGATCATAACCAGAAGCTACTTAGGACATCGTCATGACATGGTCAGTGCATACTCAGGACACATTCAAAATATAATGATAACTACTTCGATCATAACCAGAAGCTACTCAGGTCATCGTCATGACATGGTCAGTGCATACTCAGGACACATTCAAAATATAATGATAACTACTTCGATGATAACCAGAAGCTACTCAGGACATCGTCATGACATGGTCAGTGCATACTCAGGACACATTCAAAATATAATGATAACTACTTCGATGATAACCAGAAGCTACTCAGGACATCGTCATGACATGGTCAGTGCATACTCAGGACACATTCAAAATATAATGATAACTACTTCGATGATAACCAGAAGCTACTCAGGACATCGTCATGACATGGTCAGTGCATACTCAGGACACATTCAAAATATAATGATAACTACTTCGATGATAACCAGAAGCTACTCAGGACATCGTCATGACATGGTCAGTGCATACTCAGGACACATTCAAAATATAATGATAACTACTTCGATCATAACCAGAAGCTACTCAGGTCATCGTCATGACATGGTCAATGCATACTCAGGACACATTCAAAATATAATGATAACTACTTCGATCATAACCAGAAGCTACTCAGGTCATCGTCATGACATGGTCAGTGCATACTCAGGACACATTCAAAATATAATGATAACTACTTCGATCATAACCAGAAGCTACTCAGGTCATCGTCATGACATGGTCAGTGCATACTCAGGACACATTCAAAATATAATGATAACTACTTCGATGATAACCAGAAGCTACTCAGGACATCGTCATGACATGGTCAGTGCATACTCAGGACACATTCAAAATATAATGATAACTACTTCGATGATAACCAGAAGCTACTCAGGACATCGTCATGACATGGTCAGTGCATACTCAGGACACATTCAAAATATAATGATAACTACTTCGATCATAACCAGAAGCTACTCAGGACAACGTCATGACATGGTCAGTGCATACTCAGGACACATTCAAAATATAATGATAACTACTTCGATCATAACCAGAAGCTACTCAGGACATCGTCATGACATGGTCAGTGTATACTCAGGACATATTCAAGATATAGACTACTCAGAGCATACTCAGGTCATATTAATGATGTAATCACAAACTACATCAAACATAATCAGACACCACTCAGAACATGGTCAGGATATAGTTCGGAGATATTTAGATCATCGACTTGACACGCTCAGGGCATACTCTGGATATACTCAAGATATAGTCTACTCATAACATACTCAGGACATATTCAAGATTTAATCATGACCTTCTTCGAATATAATCATAATATATTGAAATCATACTCAGGGTTTAATTAGGCCACACTAAAGGCATGCTCGGTGTTTACTCGGGACACAGGATATATTATTGTAGTCAGGATATTTAGGATATACACGAACTTGGTGAAATTTGTTAAAGGATATTAATCACATATTTAATATAGCTTACATTGAGGCAATCCTCAGGATATACATAAAGTTTACTCGGGATAAACTATCGATATCATGAGTAATTACTGTCATCGATTTCAATTATTCATTTTCACTGCCATATTAATACCTTAAACACCATAATTTCATCTTTTCGACTTCCCTAGCGGTCGGTGATGGTCAAAATAACAACGTCAGCCTACCTATACAATCCAGAATTGAATAAACGCCTACCAAGGCAACTGTACATTCAAATAGCTTAATTAAGATTATGCTTAGTGCTTTTTCAACAAAAGAAAGGAAAACTGAGGCAATAGGGAGGTTTTTACCTTGTTTATTCTCTACATAGCAATACAAGTGCTTTCAAAGGATTTATAAAGGGTAAAGACATTACTGTGCAAACCCTTTGTTATAGCTTACTTTAAAATGATTTAACAATAAAGGGTAAGTGCGCTGATTCAGAATAAGCAATTATACAGAACCACAGTTGTTATATTAAATAAAACGTAAATTGTTTACGTTCATATGCTGTTGTAAACTTGGAAAATGTTAGTGGTGAATATTTTCAAACATTCCAATGTAAGATTAATACATCAAAGAGTTACAAATTATTGTAAATTTTTTCAAAAAAAAATACTGTTTTCATAGACAGTGAAAATTATTATGCGACTCTTTAAAATTTTCAAACATGTCAGTAGTTGCGCAAAACGAAGAATCGTGATGAAAAAGTATATATGTGAAACAATACATATTTGATATGTTACGCCATATTCGGCATGTTATTGGATATAAAACTAATTATATATATATATATATATATATATATATATATATATATATATATATATATATTAAATATAAAATGTGTTTATAATAGTGTTTGAACTCACTAGAGTAAAGATTACAGGGAGAACTTATTAGCAAAAAGGACATCTTACTAAAGAAAGTATTTTACGATTTAGATCAAAACGAACAGGCTTTATTATTATCTAAGTTTAACAAACTCGGCTGCGCTTTTAAAGTCAAGTGTTCTGTTATGTGGTCTAAGAGAGTAAGTAATCTGTATTGAGTTTGTATATTTAATATGTTAGCATGTTGCGTTTTCGAACATTTCATATCTCATCTGTTTAGATGTTTATGGTTGAGGATGGTATAAGTGTCGGCTCTTTCCGTTCTGTGACTGCAAGTGACGTATCGAATATTTCATATGGTGTATGTTTTTTTTTGAATCTTTTATTGACAGCTAGATTACCCAATATATAATTTACAGTTTAGTATGTATATACCTGTTGATTGGAAATTATTTTTTCTCTTGTATTGTAATTTCTTGTTAGCTTTATGGATTATCATTTTAATTTTTGGGGTATTGTTTAAGTTTGAATATTTATAAATAAAGTAATGTGTACAAATATGATATTGATTTTCAAAGGAATAATCATTGAAATATTTCATTACTTTCTTTTTTTTTTAAATGAGATTTTAAAAAAGTTCATTTACTTAGATGTCACCTTCAATGTTCGAAAAAACTAAATACATAAATATGATGTGTAAATCTAATCACATCGTTATTGAAGGCGCTTGGTCGTTAAATTTGTTATTCATAAAAATCATTTGTCGTATTATTAGGAAATTATTTTTAAAAAAATATTACAATATCTTTAAGATCTGTTTTTTTTTAATTTAAACTATGTAGGCCTAGATATGTGTATATCTATGTACAAATGGTATTTAAAATTAAGTTTGATTATCTTAATTAGCATACTCCCAACCTGTTTCTTGCTAAAACCGCCCTTAATGCGGTCGTCTTGATAAGCATTACGCTTAAAAACTTTTGTTGCCATGAATATGTAGCCTCGAATAATTAAAGAACTGAAATCTATGCTTTCTAGTTAATTATATGTAACATATTTGTTAAAGACCTACGTTTTCACTACTAAAAAGTGATTTATTTTTCAGGTCTTTCAATGCAAATCAATTGTACTGCAACCTTCTCTTTGTTCTCCAATATTTTTTTTATCAGAATAAAGTCCTTAAATTTAAGGCAGCACAATTCTTTGTTTTTTTTAACCAAATTGAATTTCTATGTTTCCAATTAAAAGTAGAAGAAATTATTTCTCTTGCAGTTTCTCTTAAAGTATTAAGAGGTTTCCTTAACAAAGACTAACGTAGCTCTACTGTTTCTGACCCCTTTAAAATTGTTAAAAAAAAAGCAAACATTTAAAAGTGTTTTTAAAACTATATTCATGATGATGCTTTGTTGTTTTGAACATCAAAAGCCAATATGAGAATTATTTTCTTGTCGATGTTTAAATGGTCTTGAAAAGTAAATAAAAGTATCAATTCGTTAGTTTTGAATGAGATTATGACATGGCACGTACAAGCGGTCAAAAAGCATCATTTGGCTCACAGTTGCATCTAGTGCATTCGAGACGGAATAAACTTGATAAATCGTTTACGTATAAAGCAAAATCTTTAGGTTTCATGTTCATCGCTAAAAGGGTAGGATGGGAGTAACCCTTGATAAAGGGATGAACAAAGTGCAAAAATTATACACGTTATTTACAATAATTTGTAAAATAAACCCACTGAGTCTTATGCAAAACTAAAAATTATATACATATATATACAAAATATGTTTTCTTGTTTAATAATCTAAAACAACTAAGGTCATTCCAATACAAGAATTATTTATTAATTTATAATCAATATATTAAATTAAAAATTAATTCTTGTATTTGAATAACCTTATTTTGATATATATATATATATATATATATATATATATATATATATTAAAAATGGTGATATGTTGTCTTGTAATATAGTTAATAAATTAAAAATATTTCAAAAACAAGAATACTTTTAATGAATTTATTTATTCAAAGCTTTTCGCCGATAAAATAGTACCAGCATCTTCAGGAAAATAATTATCTAATAAAATATTTTTACAAAATTAAATCATATGTACTATAAAGAATCATATGTTTATAAGTATTGCACTTTATGTAAATTTTTCCATAACATCAATGACTTTATTCTTGATCAAGGCACCAAACTATTTATAAAGTCATTGATGTTATAGACAAATTTACATAAAGTGCAATACTTATAAACATATG
Organism: Prosapia bicincta; assembly: GCA_036971475.1. NCBI lineage: Eukaryota > Metazoa > Arthropoda > Insecta > Hemiptera > Cercopidae > Prosapia > Prosapia bicincta. The sequence continues at coordinate 179,330,289 of JBAIZL010000002.1, forward strand.
ATTCTTTTTAGTACATATGATTTAATTTTTGTAAAAATATTTTGTTAGATAATTATTTTCCTGAAGATGCTGATACTATTTTATCGGCGAAAAGCTTTGAATAAATATATTCATTAAAAGTATTGTTTTTGAAATATTTTTAATTTATTAATTATATATATGTATATATTGTTTTTGAAAAAAAAACAAGAGAAATACAAATACAAGAATACTTTATTATCTTTATATCTATATGCTCTAGTTTTAAGTTTATTCTTAGTTTGCCCAATAAAAACCTTTTTACAATAATCGAGTTCTAATCTATATACGCCGTTTTTTTCATACATATTAATAATTATTATTATTATTGTTCATTTTATTTATTTATTTATTTTTAGTTTTATATGTAAATTTAACGTTTGTACCCCTAAACAATTTTGTGATATTTTTTATTTCATTACCAGTAAATGTAAATGTAAATGATGTATACATTGGGTTTTAATATCATTATTTTTAAAAATTAAATTATTATGTTGTCTTTTTAAATATTATGATTAAGTTTACCTACAGTTTTTTCTATATTCACTCGTTCTCAATTGCTATTTGATAAATATTGTTTCTTTCTAATTTTATTTTCATTATTCGTAGGTATTTTATGCAATCTGTATAAAAAATAATAGGAATAATCAGGAATTTTTTGATTATAAGGATAATAGGAACTATTAGGTAATATTTGGTTTGTTAATGTTGGTTTACGATATATACTATACTCGAATTCATCATTATGTCTTGTTACTGTTATATCTAGAAAGTTGTTTTTTGTTATTTTTTTCCATTTCATAAGTAAAAATTATATTTTTGCTCATTTCATTTATTTTATTCAAAATAGTTACTAACTTTATACTATTATATATATATATGTATGTATAAACTGTCATCCACATATCTAAACCAACTACAGTTTTATCATATGTCTTTATGATATTATTTATTTTATCATCTATTTATTGTAAACATATTTCAGATATTATAATTGATAAAGGGGAGTCCATAGCTACTCCATCTTCTTGTTTTTTTAATTTTATCAATATATGACAAATAATTTTGATTTCATATTTTTAATTTATTTATGATTTCTAATATTAATTTTTTATCTTTCTCATTTCGTTCTAATTTAGATTTTATATACTGGAAAGTTTCTTTATAGGAATATTTGTGTACATATTTTTTCTATCTAATGATATTAATTATGTCTTATTATCATTATTAATTGTATATAATGTTTCAATAAGAACAATAGAATTAATTATGGTATGATTATAATTTAGTTTCATTTTATCTTTAACAATAAATTATATAAATTTAGATATTTTATAACAATGGGCGTTTATACAATTTATTAACGCCCTAATTGGTTCTCTATTTAATAATATATAATTGGTTTCTCTCTGTTATTTAATAAGTCCATTCCTAATTGGAATTTTTCATCATCATTTATATAATTATAAGTATTATTTTTAATAAATAATTTATAAAAATGTTTTATTAAATTGTTTATTTTATTTTGATATTTCATGGTTAATATTTATTTATTTTGATATTTCAAAAGATCAACTACAAAATAACAATCTTATTGAAGTAAAAGGTGATAAAAGGAATGCTACTTTTATTACTGCTGTAAACAAACATATACATGAAACAGAAAAATATATAAATGAAAATCATTTTAGTAAAATCGTAAAGATCCTATTACTTACTTTAATAATTTATTACTTATTACTTACTTATTATTTATTGCAGTAAATTAATAAATTTGACAATATTGTAATAGATTTGGGAACATTGTTTGTTGGATCTAGTTACACAGTTGTATGCTTGATTTTCTTTATTATTTCTGAATATGTTGTTACTGTTTGCCAACGAAAAGCTTTGAGTTGTATAATTCAATAATTCTTGTATTTGTATTTTTCTTGTTTTTTTCATTGTTACACAAGAATACGTATATATATATATATATATATATATATATATATATATATATATATATATATATATATATATACGTATATATACGTATATATATATATATATATATATATATATATATATATATATATATATATATATAGATAGATAGATAGATAGATAGATAGATAGATAGATAGATATAGATAGATAGATAGATAGTTTGCATTCTTTTAAATAAAGTACAAAATTCATCGAAAATCTTCGCGGAGAGGATATTTTGCATTACCTATCTCCAAAGACCCCAACATTTCCATATATGAAGAAGTGATCTGTTCTATATAGATCACCTCTAAAATTTTTAGGATTCTCTTAAATTCGTGATTTCCTCGCAGGTACTGTAGGTGCATGATTAAGGTAATGTACTCAAAAGGTTGATATTTAGTATTCTTAATTTCTATTGGGTACGCTATATAATAATCAAATAATATAAACAATGTAGATATAAAAGTGAAAAAGGTAAATAGAACGCCACAGTCGGCTTTGACATTCACTAAAACTAATTTATTAAAATAAAAAAAATTATGTTGCGTGAAAATTATTTAATCTTGTGAGCACACAACATTTTATTTTCATTGTTGAACATAAAATATATTGTCGCTGTGTGCAGGAAGCAAGAGAGTTTTTCTGTTGGAAAAGTGCCATTGTTTTTCTTATTCATTGCTGGAATTAACATAAAGTAAATCTTCGTATGCAAGCTGCTGGAGAAGCCAAATGTGTTTTCTTTTGGGAGTGCGTTAAAGACAATTGTTTTCATACATTTTGTTTGACCAAAAGTTGCATGGCGAATTTATCGACTTTATCTTCAGTGCGTATTTACAAAGCGTTTCAGAGAAATTTTACATTTTCAATAACATCTCCATTGTACAAAATAAATAAACCTTCCTCAGAAAACCGCCTTCAATTATTATTAATTTAATTCTAATTTTTATAAATATATTTTCAATAAAGTTCTAAATAACAAAGTTTATGAACTACAAAATAATGTTAATGAACTTAGAGACGCGGCGAGGAGAGAAGGCTCAACTCTCAACCCTAAAAGGAATATAAAGGGTCCTTAATCTTTTACATTCTGAAATATTATTATAAATTGGACAGTTTTGTGGACTTTCATATTATTTCAAACTTTCGTTAAGTAATTTACATATTGTAATTTAAAGATTATTTTCATATAACACGAGTTGATAGTTAGCTTAGTAAATATGCGTATACACTGTGCGTGAAAAGGAACCATACGCGTTCCCTTAGCGATGGGAAATAACATAAAACTTCCGAAGAAGGCCTAAGTGGACTATCTACGGCTTACATTCACGACAGAATAAGATAATGAAGCTCCTAATCGACTTTTAATGAAGCTTCATAGATTCAATATATTTTGTAGGCCTAGCTCAAAAACATGAAATATGTTTCTAAGACGTTTTACTCAAAGGTTTTAACCTAATTTCCTAAATATATATCACCCTATACACGGGCCAAATATTATTTTAGTATTCTTAACATTTTTAATGCATTCAAGGGAAGAATTAACTTAATTATTTTCCCGGCAATTTGAGTCAAATTTAAAGGTTAGAAAGACGTCGGGATAACAATCAAAATAGCATTTAATTTACATATACAAATACATCATAGGTTATAAATGTTATGTATGCCAGAAGTAATTCAAAATGTTTCAATTCATTTCAAGTTGTAAGAACTGTTAAATATAAACTAATATGTTTAAATAGTTGCAATAAATGTTATTAATAATCCTGCAAACTGTTAACGTATCTTCAGATCAAATTTATTTTGAAACAAAATAAAAGTTAGGAATATTTGAGTATAATGTTTAAATTATCATGTATATTATAGAGATAAAAGTAATTGCAATTAAATAAAATGTTTGAAGAAGAATTTTTTATAACATTGGGGTAAAAATGTAAATAGGTCTTATACGTATAGTAATAGTGATGCAGGTGTTTTAAAAAATTTGGCATACATAAAAAAGTGCTTGTAATATACGATTCTGTGTTATTTTAGCTATCATCATTATTTGTGGCAGTTTTATAATAAGTTTATTCTTGTAGTAATTTTAATACATAAACATGTTATATCGTCAGGTTCAATTAAAAATGAGAAATATGGGAGCAATATTAATAGCAAGCATTTTCAATCTAAAAAATACTAATTTCGAATACTCTTTTACACATTTAAAACACTTTTAGTAATCAAAATTTGATCCCAGTAAGCAACAATATTTTTAAAATAGAAAAGAATAAATTTGAGTCATAGAAGTGAAATTTACTCATTGTAAAAAATATTTTTGTTTTAATTTTTATTCATATAACTTCATATCTGAAGAAAGGATTTTGTTTAAATTTGATGCATTTTATGAAAAAAAACAAATATCTGTGTTTTCAATAGTAAATAAAATTTATATATTTTAAAAACTAGTAATAATTTGATAATGGTCAACAACCATTTAAAATTGTCTAAAACTCCATTCACTTTCCCCTTTAAATTATGGTAATTCAAACTGTCGAAGGGATCCCGAGGGAATATAAAATGAGATAGAAAACATAATAGTCGGTTTTAAAGGAAGTCAAGGGCCGAATTCCGCGGCAGATTTTATTCGACACAACACAGGTGCTTTTCAAGATATGTCTGGTAGTATCATATGTTCCATTCCTGCTTGTGTAGGTTCGGTGGCTCGGTATTCATCAATAGAGATTAGTATGTTAATGAGCTGTTAAGGTGCAGAACTGGTCCTTCGACAGGTGGAGGTGTACAAACAGCCGTTGCAGACTATATATCAGTTTTTTGTCATACAATATAAAAATATTAGAAATATTGGTAATAATTGTTTAGGTCTATAAATCCAATAAATATTTACTTTGGACTTCTATTCTGTTTAGCTACTGATCTCATTTTTGGGTTTGTCAACAAATCACTGCCGGTGTTTTGCAGCGAAACAAGCGAAAGGTTTTGAGCTGGTTTGGAAGAACGGAGCTTAATGACACTGCAGCGAAACAAGCGGAAAGTTTTGAGCTGGTTTGGAAGAACGGAGCTTAATGACACTGCAGCGAAACAAGCGGAAAGTTTTAGCTGGTTTGGAAGAACGGAGCTTAATGACACGAACCATGACATGAGACCATCTAAAAGACGGGTTATTACACCCAATCAACAACTGAAACCGAATTGAAGGGAGGCAAGCAAAAGCAATAATATTCTCGCGAAAAGGAAGACGAGAAGAAGAATTCACCTACGAATTTTCAATTTCAAAACAACAAATAAATTCTCACTTTGCGAACACCGACTTGTTTCTTACTTACTTACTTAGTAATGGCAAGTATTCATTTAATTACTAACTTTTTCCAACAGTGTAGTGATATAATTGCAAACAATAGTGTGTTTGCTTTTGTATTCTCTATAGTTTTGATTACTCCGTCCTACCCTACTGTACATCTCACCCCCAGTGACGTCACGTTAATAACACTGCTTTCACATCTAGGACACTGAGGAACAATAAAACCAAATTACCTTCTCCACGGCATTTTATTAGCAATGCTCCAGTTCTTCGATATGGCTTACTTGGGTTTAATATGGGCTATTTGGCTCCGAAATGTTTTGTTTCGTTTCGGATCCGTTTTGCAATAAAGCTCAAGATAAGCGAATCCTAAAGCTACGGTGGTCAAAGATAGGTTAGAAGTGAGCGTCTAGCGTTTGTGAAAGATAGCGTACATACTGTAGCATAGAAATATCTTATCTAAAGAGGTGTTTGAATAATTTTCTTGATTTGAGGGGAAAAATAATGACAAAGAAACGCTTTTAGATATTACTAAACTAAAAAATTTTTATTTAAAGAATTAATTATATTTATTTTTCCCTTATAGTTAAAGTCAGTTATTCTGACTATTATTAATTACAAATAAATGTAAAATATTGGTGTGTTTGAGGGTAATGACAGATCACAGACCAATTCATGCTTTTACAAAAACATTCAACGTTTCGATTTTCTATACGAAAATACTTTTCAAGAGCTATTAGTTGATTAATCTAATATTAAATGATAATTTACAGTTCATAACATTCATAAACAATATTTTTAACATAATTAAAATCTATTTGAATTTTGTTACATAAAACAATATTGTTTATGATTGTTGTAAACTATAAATTATGATTTAATACTAGATCAATAAATTTTCAGCTCTTGAAAAGGATTTTCGGATAGAAAATAGAAACGTAGAGTGTATTTGTAAAAGCATGAGTTAGTCTGTGATCTGTTCTTAACCTTAAACACGTTAAATAGTTATTAACAGGCATTAAATTAAGTTAAAGTAAAATGGTATTAAAACTAAAACTATTAATATTATTTTCGTATCTCTTGATATTCAATTTTGAACAAAATATATACTACATATATTTTTCGCTCTTTTTGGATTATTGTCAAACCTCTGCTAAATGAATTATAATATTTTAAAATATATATACACATGCAACCTGTACACACACACACGCGCGCGCGCACACACACACACACGCGCGCGCGCGCGCGCACACACACACACACACACACACACACACACACACCTTGTGTCCTTGATGACCAAGAGATAGGATCAGACGTAACATGCCGCTGTCCTTCGGGGACGCTAAATGCTTTCCCACGACTGCCTAGCATTGATACAAAATTTTAAAGCTGGAATGAGTGAAGATAGGCTGGGTTTGCTGAAGTTAGAGAACAAACCCAAATCATCAAATGTTTTAGGTCCTAGGTTTTGGTCACTTTTCTTCCTCATGTGAGGATCCAGATAAGAAGAATAATTGCTGGAAATGTGGAAAGATAGGCCACAAAAGTGATAAATGTGAGTCCAATGAGCCAGTAATACTACCTGAATAAATGCACTGCTTCCTGGCGCAATGTGATTATTATGTTGCGAAGAGAGGCGTTAACATGAGAATCCCCTAATCTTATTATTCTTACAACTTCAGTTTTATTAACGATCGTTCTTTGACATCTCAGACTATTTTTGTTTAACTAGGCCTAGGTCCATCGTGGTAGCCATTCACTATAACGCCCCTGCGTCTCACGTATGCCTACAAATCAATAGTCCTACCAAGATGAAAAACGTTCTTCTTCCTTCTGGGTCGACACACGTAGTCAAAACTCATATACATTACAATTGCCAATCATAGTTTACCTGACTTCACTGTTTGAAAAAAACGTACAGCTGCGATCCGCATTAATCAAGGCTGATCCCTTTTTCTGTAGAAACAGCTGTTTTTATTATAACATCAAACGTAAATCGTTACTAACTGTTGTAATTTTATAATAACTAACACAAAACACCAATTTACTACAATAATATTTTATTATTCTTCTTGTAGACTAGCTTTTGCTTGCAAAGCAACTAATCTCAGGAGGCAATTAAAAATAAAACAAGATTTTTTGTTTTTCTTTGCCTCTATAAATGGTTGATTTGCAATTGAAATTTAAAGGTCAGTAACGGTTCAACTCCATAAGGTCAATAAAGCATCTTTGTGGTAGTTCCGTGTTTATTATAATTTATTATTCGAAAATATATATATTTTTAAACTGTATTTAGAATATGCTCAAAAGGGCAAACAGTTTAAGAGAGATTAAAAAAAATATTTTGTTCTAAATACAAGTAAAGCATTATAACCATTAAGTAAATTGTAATAAATATAATGGATTATAAATAGTGTTTGACTGAATGCAATAAACTTAGAGCGTGGCTAGCGGAACGGGAAAACATTTTTTTTCGTTTAGTTTTGCCACAAGTCGAGGGCGCTGCTTTTGTTCCAGTAGCAAAAGTTTTCTTTAAAGTTGTGACAGCTGGAAAAAGTAACTTTGAAACGCTCGTGAATCATTTGTCTTCGGCACAGAGGGAATATTTTCTTTCTTCCTAACCATACTTCACTTATAAATTAAGTTTTTCATTCAACAATATTCTTTATGTTTTCACTTTGCATGTAAAAACAGCACTTTGCTCTTCTATTCATTGTAACACTATTCTTCCCTCATTAACCATTCCATAGTGCTATAAGCATGAAATCAAGGTGAGTGCCGACGCTGCCCATACTTGCGATGCTTTAGATTTAGCCAACACATTACACAGCACCTTATCTGAGAGTTTAGGTTGGTATTACAGCATCACAAAGGGTGGAATAGAAATGATGGTCGATTAGACATTCAATGTTCAGAACACTTCACTTAGTATATTCCTGTCCCTAGACCATCTATAGGATATGCTGATTGAAACGATTGAGAGAAGCCAAATATTAAAGAATAAGATGTAGTAATGGGGAGGGGGTAGCAAAACACATTGTAGGAATAGGTAAAATATGGTTGCAAGGTCTTGGGGGTGATTTATTACTCGCAACTTATACTTATTGTGAGTGATACGGACTTTGTTTCTGCACTTATTCTATAATTACGTTCAGCCATATTGGATAAGAAGGGCATGTATGCAGAAGGACTTTTGTGTTGATTTCAAAGATATTTTTGTAAGTGTTCTTCTCTTTTGGTGAAAGTCGAAAAATAATCACGTTTTATTTTAAGATTTCACAGTACAGGACGACGCTTAGCATTTATCGCTCTAAACGTGGCATCAAAGAAATTTAAAATTATTTTTTCAGAAGCCCTCCTCCCATATTCCTATCTGCAGCCAGAGTACGCGTTTAGCATAACCTGGAGGACCAAACCTTCTGCTTCCTGGCTGACAAGCTGACTTTCGCCAACTTAATCATTTCCACAGCTAATCGGATTCGGTTTAGAAATACAGTTGTTACGTGACAGAAGAGTGTTTGATAAAGAGAAATATCAGCTCTTCCTGGCGGGCTCCATATTACTCGGGATTATGTATTCCTAAAAAAACGATTCACTTTCTACCATTTAGCAACACATTAAAAATTTTAAAAGTGATAAAAAAAGGATTACTAACTTATTTTCCTTTCGTAGAGATGTTGTTAAAATTTAATAATACACGGTGTTTTCTAGTAAACATTTAGTGAAGCAAAAAAAGTCCAATCCTAAAACAACCAATCTCTTTAAATTATTACAAATAGCAAACAGGCTCTGTCTTTGACTCCAGAAGTGTGCTATACTACTTCTATCTAATCACACACGGTTAAACCATCAAGTAGACTAATAATAGCCGAACAGACACACAGACAGACAGACACACACACACACACACACACACACACACACAGTCACACACACACAACTGAAACGCACCAACGATACTAATGATATCACAGTATCTCTGAATCATTATTTAACGTCAGTATTTTTTTTCAAGAAGTTTTATATTTCACTAGAATTTTTTAACCCGTTATGAATATAATAAATTTAAAGTTTTATCAAAGTGTGAAGGGGAATTCCTAGTTTAGTGTCGCCTTAAGTCACCGACGTAAACATGTGGCAATTGTAAGCTACTGTTGGGAACATTTTGTCTTCAGCAGACACAGAGAATATATTTTTTTAAACCATTTTTCCCCATTCAAGATTTCTCCTACTATTTGAATGTTTTATATAATATATTAGTTTGTATTTTGTAGAGTTTATTGAAAGCAACAAAATAATATTAAGCTCTATCAATGGACTTCTCAACGGGGAGGAGCCGCCTGGATACAATACATATATCCAGAATACCAAAAGAACACGTGGATAATATATATTAATATATTAAATATGGTGATATGTTTTCTTGTAATATAGTTAATAAATTTAAAATATTTCAAAAACAAGAATACTTTTAATGAATATATTCATTAAAAGTATTCTTGTTTTTGAAATATTATTAATTTATTATATATATATATATATATATATATATATATATATATATATATATAAGTTACGTGTTATATTAAGCACGAAAGGTTTTTAAAAATGATTTTATTTTTACAAACCTTTGTTAATTACGAAACATTTAATTTTGAAATGGTTACAATAATTTAGCTTAATAAAAACAAATACAATTGATGTACATTCAATCGGAGTGAGAACGTCTGTATGATACAGAGGCGACTTGCACACTGCCGGGGCTCTGTTCTCACCACCTATATAATACAAAAGCTGCGTAAGCAGGAAACTTCCTAGCACGCATTTTATTATGAAAGGTTCACATAAATTGTTCACATAACTTATATATATCAATATATATATATATATATATATATATATATATATATATATATATATATATATATATATATATATCCAAAACACGTGAATATGTTCTGCGTAAAGGAGAAGGGAAGGAATTTTGTAAGTTTTCTTTTACTTTCGAGAATCTTCTTTTGTAACTTGTGACGTTCCTAACACTACCGGTGATTGAGAAGAGTTGATCATGAGCTTGAGTTGAATGGGCACCTTGCCAGCACAGAAAATGTTCAGGTTCCTTGACGGGAAGGGTTCTTGACATCAGAGTTATTCGGATCCGTACATCCCGCATCTAATAGGCCATATGGAACGGGACCGTAATTAACCTAATAAAATGACTTTTGTTTGATTTCATAAGTTGTAAAGAATAGCTTGTTACTTCCCTTCCTCAAGAAAACACTCTATTACCTTCAAGGTCAATTAAATTTACATTCAGATTTAAATATAATTATTTCATATACAAGGATCTTTAAACTAGTTCATTAGCAAATATATATATCGGTCCTGATAACCTATGGCTACCGATTACAATTTTCAATACTTAAACTATTTAAACATGTTATAACAAGTGACAGATATTCAATATTGGGGTACAATGTATACACGTTAAGGTCCACTTAGCCTAGTAGTAAAATACACTACGGACAGTAACAAAATTCTCTTTAAACCTACTATATCTAGTACCCACTCTTACTCAGTGGGGTATAGGGTCAGGTTATTGTACGCTAAGTGAGCAAGTCTCTTTAAGTCCAATATCTCTGCTTTGAACTCCTCTCCGTCAAAGGGTCTAATATATGACTTTAGTTACAATCCTGAACAACGTGGCAACTCACACAACTCAGGTCAAAAGAATTGAACAGCTGACAATGGACAATTGTCTACTACACAAAAATTCCAGCCCCACCTAATCTAGTGCTGCAAACGTGAATCCATCTAATCCAATACAAAACTTGCTACATATGAGTCTCATGACTATAAGACGGGCATTAAGTGTGGCCATCACCAATCGGGATATAACCTATCCAATTTGACCACCTAGAATTATATTGTCGTAATTGACCACATAAAATGGAACAATATAAAGTGTTTTGACGAACGCTTGTAGATAATGTTTTTACTTTCCGATTTCACACCTTCTTGTCATTGCTATCGATCCATCGTATACGAGCATGAGCCGGGGTAACATTACTCTTTAGTTATTCATTTCCATTGACGGAAACAGATTCGGTTTGGAAATACGTCTGTCGCGTGACACGGGCGTCATTAACGAAGATGAATGTCAGATCTGACTTTTCTTTTCTCAGGGGTGACATTAACTCACTCTGTGAAAGTTTTCTCAGTGATTCCCCATGAGTTCTCTCTGCGTTTGCAGTAAAACTAGAAGCAGAACGTCTATATACAAACGTTTTATATGTTTGTAAACTGAAAACAGTAAAAATATTCAGGGAAATAATTTTATAATTTAATGGTAGTTTTCAGATGGTTTCAGTAAATTGTCATATTCAGCTGAAAATGACTTAGTCTCTGAATATTAATTTTTTAATATTAGATGAAAATCGTCAACTCTTGTACTTTTAAGAACAAGTATTTAAAATATTTTTATACTTGGATAAAAATAAAACCATTTTAATTATTTCATATATGATACAAAAGATTGAAATTAATAAATACCTGTGTATAAATGATTTTTATAAATCCTATTACATATTTTCATATTATGTTTTCATAATAAAAACTTTCATCTATTTTTCGATAGTAATAAATATATTTTAATAATAAACAAGTAACATAACTTTTTTTAAAAATCTATTCCTACTTAGGTCAACAAAGAAAAATCTTATTTAATTTTTTTTTATTTTATAATTACAATTAACATAAATATGTAAATACATGTCAGAATAACAATATTAAGTGGCAAAACAGAAAGTGAATATCTTGCAATTTCTTTTCCATTTTCTTTTCAATGTGTTACGTTGGACTATCATTTCTGTTTGTTACTATTTATACGCTTTCTTTTTTTTTCGTCGCTCGCATTGTGATGTAGTTGTTTTCCGTTTTCCTTTCGCACTGTGTGTTTGCGAAGCTAGGATCGATACCGTTAATCCAGTTTTTTTGTTAATTTTCATTCATTTGTAATCCTAGAGTATTACTTATAATATTGTTTGGTAACCATGGTAACAATAAAAAGTTATGCAACCAGAGGGAGCAAAAGAAAAATGCAAATACATCTTTGAAAAGTACATTTCTAGCTATTGGAAAGTTGACTCAGTGCCAAAGCGCTAGACTTCAAACATAAAGATACTCAATTTGAATCCGATCTAGATCCTCCAAATCTTTATTTATTGAATAAATATCTGAAAAAACTGCATTAACAATAATTGTCATCCACTACAGGTTAAAATAACATGTGTTTGAACTTGATTGGGTGAATAAAAACGTATTTTATTAACGATTGAAAATTTGTGCGAGATATTTATAAGGAGAGTGTGAGCTAATCTGAGAGATTAATTTTGAAAGTAAAAGCTTAATCCTTACAGGCGTTCGACTCAAACTGACAATTTTAAATGTAGTTTAGGACGTTATTGAGCACCGGAACAGAGAATTGCTATGAATAGTCACTCTAACTGGGCGAGGAGATTGTTCTGGCAATAGATTGTATTCTGTACAAAAAACTTAGTAATACCCACTCCTGGTGCTAGAAAAAGTTGGTGATCTACTACGCCAATTGTTGGACACCCAAGTTGAGAGTATGCCTAATTCAGGTAAACGACTCTGCGATGCTAAAATTTCTCCTATTCCTAGCTCGAGGGGTTTAGTGAGTCCTTGCCTTAGTTCTTCCTGAACACCTTTTATTATCTATATTCTTTCTAGGGTTGTAACGGGTGGACACCACTGCATGACCCCCTGTCATGGTCTCCCAAGTTGAGTGACCCTACCCAGGTAAAGCTATAATACCTCCTTCCTATTCCATACCACAAGGTTTATGTTTTACGTACATTCACGATCCTGTCCTTGCCTTGGTGTACTGGCTGATAGATTTAAAACCACAAAAAATGCTTATACAGATTCTATAAATAACTTTAAAAGAATACTTTAGTTATAAAAAGACATGTTTTATTAATTAAAACTAGGTTTTGATGATCTTCTTTCGAATAATCATGGAGACTAAATATTCACGTTGCGTTTAATCAGCAATCTGATGATACAACTGATTAATTAACTTAAGTGAAAATTATTAATTTCCTTGCATTAGTTCACACTCTTCTTATATATGTCTAGTACACATTTTCAATCGTTAATAAAATACATTTTTATTACTCCGCTCAAGTTTAAAACTGTAGTAGATGACAATAGTTAGGGGTTTAGATCGGATTCAAACTGAATGACTTCATGATTGAAATTCAACACTTTGGCACTGAGCCAATTTGCCCACGGCCGGAAATGTATTTGTCAAATATTTATATGAACTTTTTGCCCGCAACTGGTTGTCTTCAATCTCCATCGTACAACCTTAAAAAATTGCCATGGTTACCTCACAATATCGTAAATTATGCTCTACGATTAAAAATGAATGAAAACCATAGATTAAACAAACAAACTGGCTTAATGGTATCGAACCTGGGCTTCACAAACGGACAATGCAAAATGAAAGCGAATAAATACAACCCAACGCAATCGACGATTAGACAAAGAAAAACTAAAGTGACAATAAAAGTTTGCAAGTGAAACAGAAGAGAGAAATGAAAGATTACAGGATACATCTCAAGTGCAGCGTGAAACTCGATTATTTGCTGATCTTCAAAGACATGTTCTATTAATAACACATAACAAAGACAACACGAATTACAACTACTAGATCTAGGTCATAGACATCATTAATAAAGAAAATGAGACACAAGAGCAGCGCAAAACACGATTACAAGATATTTGTCGTAGACATGAACTATCTAATAGAAAATGATACTAAAGAACAACACGAAGCTTGATAAGGAAGAGATCGTATTCAGCATTCTCATTGTAAATAAACAAATCGCTACATTCGAAAGAACCATTAACACATTCTGTAAAAGAACCTACCAAAAATTTTACCAATAATACTGTCGACGGCATCAACAGTACATAAGTTGCAAGGTAGGGCTTTAGATTATACAGTAATATATCTAGGACGAAAACTCTTCGCAGCAGGTCAAGCATATGCCGCCTTGAGTCGGGTGAAATCATTAGATTTATTATTAATTGAAAAAATGGACTTCTCGAAACTCACTGGAAAGGTTCCTCGCAATAATGAATACAAGAGATGGATAGATTGAGAAATTATATACCACCTTCAGCTTCATAAATTAAAAACGAAAACAAAGAAAGCGATTAAATAGTAACAGACAAAAATAATAGTCCAAAACCATATACAGAAAGAAAAATGGAAAATTCAAGGATATTCGCTTAATATTTTGGCACTTAATAATGTTATTCTGTCATTTATATATACGTATTTATAGTAATTGCAGCTATAAAATAAAATGAAACTTTTCTTTGTTGACCTCAGTAGGAATTGACTTTTATAAATGATATTTATGTTACGTGTTTTTTGATATTTTAGCAATTGCTTTCTAGCTCTCCGCAAGACTAATCATCAACTGTAAACGGCCTAACCGTCGAAGATAAATAATTTTGAAATAAGTTTAATAACTACTTGTGAATTGCATTGAGCTATTTATCAGAGTCTTGTTTATCTCGTATATTACTACATACAAGACGTCAAATTCATTTTATTAATATAACTTACATTGTACCCAGCAGAAAAACTTTCAAAGCTGATTTGTGTCAAATGAAGTTTGAGTCTGTATAAGTAAAAGATTATTTTGTTTCATTTAAACAGAAAATATCTCTTGGAACGCAAATGCGATAAACATTTACGGTAGTAGGTTTCGAAATGTGAGTGAAAATTGAAGATACGTGAAAGTCAATCAGAACTTCCCATCTTTATACATTTAGCTGTGAAGAAAATGAAACATTATCTTCAATAAACTTATAGTAGGTGTACAGAAACCGAACATTACCATAAAACACTACCTCAAGTGGAGGGTATAAGTAGTTAGGATTTATCACCTCAAAATTGAGTACAATGTCAGGTAAAACTGAAAGACCAAACCAAACTAGAACTAGAACCAAATTAGAAAATACATATTACAAAAAAACAATAAAATGATTTAAAATACAATCTTGAAGATATCATGATGTATGGATTAAGGAAGTTGCTAACACAGAAACAATACAAAGTAAAATTACAACTCTTGAAATAGAGTCTTCGAGAAAGAGTAATGTAATTTCGAAAATGTAAAGGAGCTCAAATAATCAAGTTCAAACTAGAATGGTAGCAGAAAAAGACGGGCTCAATTATATTTAAAAATAGGGACTGATGAACATTTAGAAGAACTAAATAAAAAGGAGAAGTCATTGACTTTTGAATGCAGTCTAGCGTAAAAAGGATGATAACAGAGAAGGACGACGAGACTACCATTCAGGGATGTATTAGATCAGGAGAGGATGACCGGATGAAGTAGCTGAAACAACAACATAGAAGGGGAGATGGGTTACTAGAGGACAGATGTACACAACCCTATTTATATAAAAATACTCTGTGCGCTGTCCTTGACCCTGTGTTCTTAGGAAAATTTGATATTACCTAGGAATTAATGAAAGGCACTAATTCATAAACAATACTAGAAACGTGTGATTCAAAAGTGAATCTGTTTTCATAGTTATTTATACATAATCTAATGAAACTGTTTCCAACAAACTGGTTTCGATGCAATTTAAAACCGGGACAATTGTAAATAATAGTGTAGGTTCATTAATCGGAAGACAAGAAAACAACTTAAAACAGTCTCTTGATAAAGTCATAAATTATGCTATTCTGAGATGGGATCTTCTGTCTGTCTTCTATTGACTAACTTAAAACAATTTAACAAAATGAATGAATGAGAAAATTACACTGTCAACTTCTAGCGAGTAAAAGCAAGCAAACAAAGGGATTTTTTGTACCAACAGTAAGAACTGCTTTGGGAAATATTTGACAATCTCAAAGTACAATCTAAAGGTTTTGTAATTTATTCATCAAGGAGTTGGGAGAAACAGTTGAAAGTAATTTTACGAAACGTATTTAAAAGTTTATTAAAGCAGAAAACCGTTTAGTGACAAAGCTTTAACGCTTTCACTGAATTAATTTCGAAATAAATCTTAAAGATGATCGCTTGTTCGGGGAAACAAACTATTTAAAACCAAACACAACTCGTTTGTAAATTTATTTCAGATATTATTTACTTAAATTTTATTTATTCTCTGTCAATAGAAATGTATTCTGTATAGAAATGTATTGTGTTTAAGGTTAAGGGTAGATCACAGACAGCATATTTTGAAAGAACTGAAAGTTTATTAATTTATATTGAGCCATAATCTACAGTTTTTCTGATCACAAATAAATATTTTAAAGTTACATCTGTTATTAATAAATATGTTAGAGTTTGGGTATGTGTCTGTGTTTTTGTAACACATTACTTTTGATCAAAACTTGACGTAACTATAAGAGCAATCTTCTAAATTTTAGTATTTATCAAAATAAGGTAAATATTTCTATTTAGATATATTGAAAGATTTGTTTATGAATATAAAAACTGTAAATTATGGCTTAATATTAAATTAATAAACTGTGAGCTCTTGAAAAGGATTTTGGGATAGAAAAACTAAACGTAGAGTGTAATTGTATTAACATGAATTGGACGGTGATTAATCACTAACCCTAAATACATCACATATTATTGTTATTTTATGCAAATTAAAAATTTTAATAAAAATAGTATCCTTAGAAAAGCTGAAACGGTAATTCTACAACAGTCTAGTCTTCTCGCTGAGAAATACCTGGGTATCAGAGATATTGGGGAAGTTAATTTGATCTAGTTCTAGTCTAGGAGATTTGGAAGTTCATTTACACGGTACATAACGGCCATTGATGATAACGCAGAATAAAATCGTACGGAAGAAATAATAATTACTGGGAGGGCGTCATTTTGTACATCAAATAAAGTTATTTTTGTAGTTTTGTGGTGTGCAACATAGGTTCTTTGTGTTCTTAAATAACATAGTTGCTTCTAAAACAGACAAAAGTGAGCAAAGAGGAAAACCAAAGTAGATAAATAAATGTAACTGAATTCAATCAACACTGGACAACTGGCGGTTTAGAGGAACACCTAAAGAAGTTAGCGTAGAAACGTGAAATGCTACAAGCTATATAATACGGTGGTTACTCTCAAGACATTTAATGATTACAGTGTTGGAATTCTTTTTTCTTTGGCCGTACTTTCATTTTTAACTACATTTAAAGTTCTCTTATTCATTTTGTTTGCTTCTTCCGTTTGTTAATGAGATAAAAGTGTCTTGTGGAAAAAGCGCAAGGCTCAGGCTTCAGATATCCTTCTTCCTGTTACTGGTAAAACTGTTTATGTATTCTCCCACAACAGGAAGCGGAAGTTAAAGTTTGAGTTAGGGTTCAACTATTGCATTGTGTTTACAGTTAAATAACCTTTGCTCTGCAATAACGCGGCTATGAATGTTTGCAAAGAGCAGCTGCCTTGCTGCTCAATCTTAAGATCGATTTGCCTTTAAAAAGAGACTTTATTTAAATATTATTATTCCTCTTCTTAAACTATCTAAAAAACAATAATTGTTTAAAAAATCGGTATTATTTTAAAAATGCCAATTTGTATATAGTGTCGATAGTCAAGATAAAACTGAGTCACAGTTGATAAGGTCGTGTGGTCTAGAAGCCTTGATGCACTGCAGCGGCTGCAGTGTGAATTACTCAATTACACTAGAGTCTCGAAATTATGAGTCCCGATATATCGAGCTTCTGTTAAATTCCAGCCCGACTTCGAGTCGTCTAAGTCGCGGGTTAATTCAGCTAAACCACCTGCATTTAAAAACATTTTCACGTCAGTATTGGAGGTTTCATATAATAACTGAGGTGCTAATTGGATGGATAGAGAACTACTCAAGTCATGACTATCCAAAAACTAACAAGATCCTGAGTCATAATACAACTGTTGACTATGTTATTGGTCCACAAGAAGAAACAGATTTGACTTATCAAGTAACTTCAAGGATGTGAAAATGTCAATGATATGGATGTAATAGTCCAGGTTCTAAAGGGGTTGAGCATCCACTGAAAGCCTAACGCAATTTTATTTCATTTTATTGTTCTGGGCACTTGGGTGTTTGTAAAAACGTATGTCGTCGCCCCCTCACGTGGTCGACATACCGGGGGGAAATAGGGAACATCGCAGGGAATGCGGGAATCTGTACATTGCGGGAACCATTGTATCTTTTAAACTATAAAAGATAGAAAAACCAAACAAATGTGTTTAAACTTACAGAGCTAGGGGCTTCAATAATTGTCCTTATGTGAAAATGGTTAACAATACTACCTACTGGGAACAACAATTTTTTTCCTAAAACCCTTAGTTTTTTTTTTGTTTTTTAGTATATTTCCGTTGGAAAATTAACGCATTGCTGTGAACGTAAACCGGAGACCAAGATGAAAGTTTCTATTAAGGTCTTTGGAGTTGAAAAAAATATTTTTTCAAATTTATATACACAAATATATACTAATATCACGATACTTTTCGTGTCCTAAATCACTGTTACTTTGGAACGAAACGTCCGATTTCGATCAAGTTTGGTAAACAGATGTAATTTGTTATTTGTAGGAACATTTAAATTAATAAGAAGAATCAATCAATCAGAAATTGACTTTTTGCCCGCCTTTTTTAAAACTAAAATAGAATGTTCCATTTTTTACCAAAAATGTTAAGTATTTCTGAAATGCATTTATAAAGATTAAAATGCAATCTCAAGGAAAACAATATTATATAAGATTTTTAGAGCATAATAAAAACTAATAAAATTATAGGGGATTATACTTTTATAATACACTATACAGTATAGGCCTACTTTCTTAGCAAAATACACGAACATACTGAATAGTGCCGCCGTACCGCCCAGAAGGAATATTTTAGATGTCAGTATTGATTAAAACCATTATTTCTTTAAATAAAGTATGGTTTGAAGGTTTTTTTACAAAGTTTAGAAAATGCTTTAGTGTAATTAGTTTATAGCTACTACTTACGGTTTGTGAACATTTGTTTTGTAGGACCTGGAATATAATTTGATAGGAGTAATATCAATGCATAGTGTATAAGACACCAATAAAGGTTTAAGCTAAATTTATTTAAAAGTTAATTTATTACATTCCGTTATAGTTTTTTTCCTACATCAAGTTGTGTAAATCTGTTTTTGCATTTTTCTTTTCATTTTGGAGCACGAACCATATGGTATAGAACAGTTTTTAAATTTTCACGGTGGAATCACAGTTTCTAGTACAACTGTTTTTAAACGATTACGATAATCCTTTTTAAAATTCTACAAGATTGCTTGGAATCGGTGTAAGTAGAGTTGTAGCCACGGAAGTGGCTTTTAAATTTCTATTAAATATTCAAGAAAAAGGAGAAAATGTATGTAAAAGCTCAATTAGGGTCATCGAGAAAACTAAAGCAATTTACTCTCCAATTGATAGAATTAGAATTTTGAGTATGTCATTATTTTCGGATGTGAAACACGCAGAAATAAAAAGAAAGATTGCTGTAACAAATGTTATCTCCTCCATAGTGGTAGTGACTCAAAGAATGTATGAGTCGCAAGAATTATTAAAAGGCGAACTTGTGGATTACACTCCACGTTTAGTAGACGAAAATGGCTACTTGAAGAAAGGAATGTGAATCTGATTAAATTAATGTAACTGACTCTGAGACTAGTTGTACCTAACATTTGCAAGACTTGTTACTTTACAACCAAGTACTCAACCTGAATGGAATAGGTCTAATACATTCTATACCAAATGCCATTTTGTCCAGATTCGAACATTTCCAGGATTTCTCTGACCACCAAATGTCAAAAGTAGAGAAAGTTCTAGAAAAGTTTTAAAAACTGCATTATGCATTGTTTATGACCGTTATAGTAAACATTGTTTATCTACATCAGTAAAAACAATTCAGAAATCGCTTTCAGAAGCAAAGGAAAATCACAATTAGTAGTGAAGATCCACAACGAATTTACTACAGAATGGGCGCGATACATTACATGACTAGGAAACAAGCGAAATCTTATCAAGTACGTTGGAGGGTAGTTAATAAAAAAAAGCAGTAAATGTTCGAAAAATATTTTACTAATCTGGAGAATTTGAAGATGAAAATGAATGCCAGAAACCTTAGTTCCACAGGACAAACTGTTCGTTCATGATAAACCATCTTGTTCGTGCTCCAAAAACGAAGGTTCATGATGTTTGTATTGTTATTGCAAAGAAAAATGCAGAAACAAGTTTAGACAACGGGATCTAGAAGAAGA
The DNA here is from genome assembly GCA_036971475.1 of Prosapia bicincta. Classification (NCBI taxonomy): domain Eukaryota; kingdom Metazoa; phylum Arthropoda; class Insecta; order Hemiptera; family Cercopidae; genus Prosapia; species Prosapia bicincta. The sequence goes on from JBAIZL010000002.1 coordinate 179,350,915, forward strand.
TTAACTAAATAAATTTAGCTTAAGCATTTATTGGTCTCTTATACACTATGCATTGATATTATTCCTATCAAATTCTATTCCAGGTCCTACAAAACAAATGTTCACAAACCGTAAGTAGTAGCTATAAACTAATTACACTAAAGCATTTTCTAAACTTTGTAAAAAAACCTTCAAACCATACTTTATTTAAAGAAATAATGGTTTTAATCAATACTGACATCTAAAATATTCCTTCTGGGCGGTACGGCGGCACTATTCAGTATGTTCGTGTATTTTGCTAAGAAAGTAGGCCTATACTGTATAGTGTATTATAAAAGTACAGTCCCCTATAATTTTTATTATTTTTTATTATACTCTAAAAATCTTATATAGTACTGTTTTCCTTCAGGTTGCATTTTAATCTTTATAAATGCATTTCAGAAATACTTGACATTTTTTGGTAAAAAATGGAAAATTATTTTTTAATTTTAAAAGAGGCGGGCGAAAAGTCAATTTCTGATTGATCGATTCTTTTTATTAACATACATATTCCTACAAATAACAAATTACATCTGTTTACCAAACGATCGAAATCGGACGTTTCGTTCCAAAGTTAAAATGATTTAGGACACGAAAAGTATCGTGATATTAGTATATATTTGTGTATATAAATTTGAAAAAATATTTTTTTTAACTCCAGAGACCTTAAAAGTAACTTTCATCTTGGTCTCCGGTTTACTTTTACCGCAATGCGTTAATTTTCCAACGGAAATTTACTAAAAAACCACAAAAAACCTAAATGTTTTAGGAAAAATAATTTTCCCCAGTAGGTATTATTGCTAGCCATTATTACATAGGGAGAATTATTGAAGCCCCTAGCTCTGTAAGTTTTAAAACATTTGTTTGGTTTTTCTATCTTTTTTAGTTTAAAAGATACAAAGGCTCCCGCAATGTACAGATTCCCGCATTCCCTGCGATGTTCCCTATCTTCCTCCGGTATGTCGATCACGTGAGGGGGCGACGACATATTTTTTTACAAACACCCAAGTGCTCAGAACAATAAAATGAAATAAAATTGCGTTAGGCTTTCAGTGGATGCTTAACTCCCTTTACATCTTGGATTATAAGTCAATGAGTGATTAAGGACAAACGTAAGTAACGATAACACAAGTTACGACTGTTGAAACTACTGAAGGCAGTGATGACAACAATAAAGATGAAGGGTCAAGACAGCACAAGAACGTAAAATTAGTCTCTGTAAAGAAACCCTTGGAAACTGGACTACGCTATATTGAACAACAGACAGCACACCAACAGATGTGTTTCTGCTAAGCCGTCTAAGCTACACCGTAGCACGAAAACAATCTAACTAGCAAACACGCTAAAGAGACATAACAACTTTTTCCAAAAAAATGTAGCCACGATGATGAACAAAGTATTCCAAAGCAAAATCACTTTACCTAAGTAGGCCTACTTTAATCAATAAAGCTCTATAAACGCATTATGTGCATTCTTAATTATAGGATTACGGATTATTAGAACTCTTACTTTCTCTAATGCACAGGAACGTATTTCCGTGTAATCCAAGATAGTCTCGGTCCCATCTACCTCGAATTATCGAGACTCTACTGTAGTTCAATGCAGATTGACATAATGGGCTCTATAAAGATGAAATGAAACTTCCCAGCTGGTTTTTGCGAATGTATTGGGTTGATCTTTCATAGAGAAATGGTTCAAACTACAGAGGTTTGTGTGTGAAGTACTAGAAGGGGCTTTTACTTAATATTTAAACTCACGAAATGTTCTCATAGTCAAATACGTCATTTATAAAGTTATAATTTGCACGGGTAATTATTAACACGAATTTTGTTGTAAAACACTTTCCTAAAATTAGAACTAAAATATGTACAATGCACGACGACAGGCGTTTGTGTGGGTGCGCCTGTGTGGATACAACCTATCACGGGCCGTAAATTTATATATTCAAGGGTATGTATGTATTTTTTTTTCGAAATGTAAAATCAATTGTTCAGTAACCTCAGTAGAAAAATCTCTTGTCTTTCGTTGGATCTACGTCCTATTTTGCGAAAGACCTCGATCTGACCGTGTATTATTTTAAGACTTCTGATAGATAAAGTAAATTCTAACGCCGCTACTACAGAGATGTTATATAGGGCCATTTCTGTACTCAGCAAGTTTATATAAATCCTAGAACGAAAAGTGTTATAATATTTCAAATATTTCAATTTCAAGAAGAAAGCAAATTGATATTGTTACATAATAATCATACAGTAATTACACAATTACTATAAAACTTAACAATTAGTCGCTACAAAAAAAAACATTCAGGTTTGAAAGTAAATAAAAAAACTAAGGTCATTTCTACAGTGATAAGCAATTATGTGGAGGCTCTACTTACATGAGATAGGCAAACCTCTGCTCCAAAGAGAACAACTGAAAACAGAAAAACAGATTTCCTTAATTAATGTCCACTTTGAGGGTAAAACCGAAAGTCAGCGTGTAGGCGTGGACGAAATTACATTATGAAACCAGCAGTACTTTGGTTCATTCAATCTGCAGACGTGATGTGGGATCGTAATTTCTTTGATGTAAGACAGTTGGAAAAAAAACGTCAATATGACTTACCTCGTTACGTTTAGCAAACTTTCAATATAGAAGTTTTCCTTTTCCGCATTCCCGACCCTTTACTTTTCCTTCCGTGACAAAATATTCGACTCTCGTCTTATAAAATTACCCATGAATTTCTTCAAAAAATTAATTTGTTTAATAATAATAAGTAAAAGGTGTAATTTGATTTTATTTGTTATTGGTTTTATACACTTGACGCTTGTGAGCATGCGTGCTGGTTTTACGGTGTAAGGACGTCCATGCAGCCAATGCAGTAAACTTTGAACCAATGAACTTTGCCCTCCGTTTTATTCCCCACACCTCGTTCTTTCCAATATAAATATTTCACACCTGCATCGCCTCCGCTCCCTGACTTCCTAAACCGTTTATGTTGTCAGGCGAGGTTTTCCTAACAATAAATATGCACAGTGGTTCTTTATTCAAACCCTTCGCATTTCTTTAAATTGCACTTGTAAACAATTTGTAGTATTTGGATTGCTGACAGAACACAATTCGGCATTGTTTGACTAGTTCCAAAAACTGACACTAGAGCATAATGAATTATTATGTTACGAAGGTAGTTCACCCTCACATCTAATTTTAACTGGTGATCGCATTCAAGGAGTACTCTTATTAATTGTGTTGTAAGTTTTTTATGGTAGGTCTATATGAGTATTTTCTTGAACAAGAATTTAAATTGTTTGATAATTTCCTAACTCTCAAATGAATATAATGAATATTGTTGAATATAATGGAGTCTATGGAAATAAATGAGAATTTTATTGCTGAAAAAACTTATGTAGGTAATTTAGTTTAATAGAGGACTGTGTTAACGATCTAATAGACTTTGATAAGGCTAGCAAAGTAGCTCGCAAAAAGCTTAGGATCTCAACACATTCAGCACGTCGGCGATATTGGTGATCTCATCAAACTACTGTATGTTTTTTCGTTAACTTCCACCTCTGACGAAAGTGGAATGCTATGCGGGTTGCATAGTTTGTCGTAGCATCTAATTATCGTGTCCGTTGTTTTCATCTCAATAATTCTACTTCTAACATATACAGGTTTATTGAGGATATCAAAATAGTGTATTAGACGTTAAAATATTGTTTTATTTATAGGGTCACAATTAAAAAAAAGAAATACAAATGATAAAATATTGTATGACAAATAATAAAACACAATAAAAAAGACAGAAAGAAAGACAATTTACATAAAAATCTAAGGTACCTACTACTAAAATATACTACATACTAAAATTAGCACTCAATTTTTAACTCGGAATGTTTGTGTCTGTTTATGTCATGTGTTTCACAAAGCGATAGAGATCGATAATGTAAACGCAGACATAGATAATGCATATGTCACATCTGAGAATATTTATATTCGAGATTAGCTGACATTTGTTTACTACAATCTTATGTTAACACATAAGGTTTTCGGGCGTCGAAGCATTTTGTCAATGATTCATATTTACAATAGTCTGTTCCCACCTCGAGTTGGTTCATTCACTCTAATAGTACAGTTATCGTTTATTCTTGCGTTAGTTCAGAAAGTTTAATTTATTTTTATGATCGTTGTTTTTACTGTATATTTTGCAGCGTTAAGTGGTTCAAACTATTATAAAACATTAAAATATACAAGTTAAACCAAATTAAATCTATTCATAAGACTCCCTGAAGCATTGTTTCAGTTGAACCATCAACAGTTAACTTGGGATGGTAGGATTTAAAAACTACTCAGGCACAATGTTCTTCAAACTCTTCTGAAGCACTGACGTAAAAATAAAATATTTATACAAACACGTATCGACACTAGAGAACTTTCAATTAGACTGGGAGTGAGCTTGCCGGTGCGCTCCCGTCTCTCAGAAGGTAAGCGGGGATCGCACCGGCACGCTTTCAGTGCCTCGTAAGAGAACCCCGCTAGCCGTGCTGAACGTGTTAAGTACTGAACATTCTGGTTTTTGAACTGTTTATTACATTAAAAAAATATACAATATTTCTTTAATGTCATAGACTCTTAGGGATGAACAACAAAGTCAGCTGTATCCTTCCTGCTCTTTCCGTTCTCAGTAAATAGTAGCACTGAATGCAACTTGAAATTATTAATACACTCATCTTCATTTCTGTTAGGAATATTTCTATGTGTTTGAGTACATTTTTCTTCCATTCCTAACTTTTCAATATTCTCTTCTTTTGACGCGTTCCGGAATAACTCCATTTTCAAAACTTTAATAGTACTGCTGAAACTAGAGTTGATGAGTGAGTAAGCCTCCATCTTGTGACATTAGAACAGACCTCATCCCATGACAACTAGTTGCATTACAGGAATTCGTATATCAATACATTAGCCTACGCTAATAAACTTTTTATTATTTTTTAATAAACAAATCTAACCTAGAATAAATCGTTTTGAACTATTTTTTAATGCAGCTATATTTTAATGAGGTACAACATACTGTTTTCTTGACCTAAGTGTTTTGCGTGATTTGTTTAAGGAATGTTATCCAATTTTCGAAAATGCTTAAATTGCCAATGTATCAGCTACAATGACTATATGAAGCAACTGTGGCGTAATGTTTATTTTTAAATAAATAAAACCTCTAAACCACAAATAACATTTTATTTAAACCTTATGTACATTTCGATTGCCCAGCAATCATCTTCAGAGGTATTTAAAAAATACAACTAACTTTAAACAACATAATACAACAAATATATAGCCATAAACCGACAACTACTTCGCCACGCCCCTTATTTAAAAAACTAGTACGACCAATCACGTTGCAGTAAATTCCCCCTCTACAACTTGGTCCGGTCTTCCCCCTCTCGTGGTGAAGAGTTACCGTTACAACTATTTCAATTTTACTAAAAAACAATAATATTCCTTATTAACAAAGTTATAACTATCTCCTAATTAATGAATATAACTGAGATTTAGGGATAGGCCCTTTATCACAATTTAATAAATTATTTTCGTCATATTTGTGAATGTACAAACTTTCAAAACTAAAAGACCTTTTGAATTAACAGTTTTCAATAATTTTAGATCATTTAATTCTAAAGTGTGTTTAGTGTTTAGAATATGTTCTGCAACACTAGATTTTTCAGGTCTTTGAAATTTTATATGGCTAATATGTTCATTTAATCTGGTTAATATTTTCCTTTTCGTTTGGCCAATATAAATTTTACTACATGAATTACAATTTATTTTATAAATCCCAGATTTATCTATCATCTTAATTTTATCTTTTGGGTTACCTAATACATTTTTTAAGCTATTTAAGCTTTTGTAAGCTATACTTTTAAATTTACCTGTTTAAAAACTTTATCTAGACCTTTTGTTAAATCCATATCAAACGGTAGGCTAATGAATTTATTTTTAACATTTTCTTTTTGTGTTATTAAGGTAGTAGAATCGTTTCTAAACTTTTTTAATTTTTGTTTCCTCAATATATTATCTATTATTTTAGGATCATATCCATTGAATTTAGCGATCTCTTTAATTCTGGCCAACTCACATTTAAATCTATTTTTATGCAATGGAATAGTAATTAATATATTAACCATAGTGTTAAAAGCTGCTAATTTATGGGATTTGCAATGGTTAGAATCTACCGGGATATATCTATCATTATTTGTATGTTTCCTATATAACACAAAAAGAAAATGTTAAAAATAAATTCATTAGCCTACCATTTGATATGGATTTAACAAAAGGTCTAGATAAAGTTTTTAAACAGGTAAATTTAAAAGTAGCTTACAAAAGCTTAAATAGCTTTAAAAATGTATTAGGTAACCCAAAAGATAAAATTAAGATGATAGATAAATCTGGGATTTATAAAATAAATTGTAATTCATGTAGTAAAATTTATATTGGCCAAACGAAAAGGAAAATATTAACCAGATTTAATGAACATATTAGCCATATAAAATTTCAAAGACCTGAAAAATTTAGTGTTGCAGAACATATTCTAAACACTAAACACACTTTAGAATTAAATGATCTAAAATTATTGAAAACTGTTAATTCAAAAGGTCTTTTGAATAGTTTTGAAAGTTTGTACATTCACAAATATGACGAAAATAATTTATTAAATTGTGATAAAGGGCCTATCCCTAAATCTCAGTTATATTCATTAATTAGGAGATAGTTATAACTTTGTTAATAAGGAATATTATTGTTTTTTAGTAAAATTGAAATAGTTGTAACGGTAACTCTTCACCACGAGAGGGGGAAGACCGGACCAAGTTGTAGAGGGGGAATTTACTGCAACGTGATTGGTCGTACTAGTTTTTTAAATAAGGGGCGTGGCGAAGTAGTTGCCGGTTTATGCCTATATATTTGTTGTATTATGTTGTTTAAAGTTAGTTGTATTTTTTAAATACCTCTGAATATGATTGCTGGGCAATCGAAATGTACATAAGGTTTAAATAAAATGTTATTTGTGGTTTAGAGGTTTTATTTATTTAAAAATATCAGCTACAAGATTCATTATTTTTCCTGTGTACTTAAATTATTAAATGTTTTCAAGTAAAATTGTTGTTGTAATATCATTTGTGAATGGCGACAATCTAACCACCGTAAACGTTTATGAAATTTAAAATAACATTACTCTTTGCAAATAAAATATATCTAACCCAAAAAATGTTTACTTTTGGACATAAAAACTTCAAGATTTCCAGTTAGCAGCCAAATTTTAATTTATTAGGATAATTTATAAATATAAGTTTTTCATATTTCATTTTTATTAATATGATTATAAAACTATAATGATTCTGTTGGTTAACTTATTTTATTTTCCGTTGCAGTTTAATACGTCAAGTTAGGATATTCAATTTTTAATGGGTCACATTGGTTTTGTCCTACTGCAACGGTTTTGGCAACAACCTATGTTAAACTAAACTGGCAATCGCTTACAGGCGCCAACAGGCTGTAATCAATCTCTAATACAAAATCACCACACAGCCGCAAATCAATGACAGATATTGTGTGGTATTGCCAGCGTGAGCTGCATTGTTTATTATTTGGGCTGTATGTGACTTCTACCGTAAACTAGGTGCCAATATATGAACGTTTTTAAGTAGGCTATAGTTTAAAATATTTATATGGCTGGTACAATAAAAACTTTAATATATATATATATATATATATATATATATATATATATATACTGTATACATAAAACTAAAAAATCATAAAAACACTACACTCAAGAGAAAATAGAAATCTTTAAAAGACAGAAAACTTCACTCATTACAGGTTTAAAGGTGTTAGGTTTAAATGAGTTATATTACAAAGTATCGGGTTAGAAATTCAGTTGGGTTGTAAAATAAATAATTATTAGTTTCTTAAAGTAGGCTGATCGGAAGCTTTGTATATATTTTTGTGTATGTGTGTGTGTGTGTGTGTGTGTGTGTGTGTGTGTGTGTGTGTGTGTGTGTGTGTGTGTGTGTGTGTGTGTGTGTGTGTGTGTGTGGTAGTGTGGATTAATAGTTAACACACACACACAAACACACACCGGAGTACATACGTCCATTTTCCAGTGCATAAAATCGCATTTCCGAAGTTTTGTTAGAATCTCATCTAGCACTGGCGAGGGGAACCCAACAATTGCGATTTTATGCACTGCAAAATGAACGAATGTACTCCGGATATTAACTATTCATCATGTTTTTCATCAGTGAAGGAATACGTATCAGCATATATGTAATACATATCAATAATCTTGATTAGTTTTTCTGGTAGCCTTTCGAAAATATATGCAATTGATCCATATTCAAGCGTAACCTGGTTAATGTTGGAGATGCTTGAATTCATTTCAAAAGAAATAATTAAAAGAATTAAAAAGTATACGAAAATTAAACCTGTACGTTTAATCAGATGTTTCAAATTCAAATTTATCCATACATGATAATAATATTAATTATACATTTCCAATTATTAAAAAAATTGTGCAATTAAACAAAAACTGCTATAATTATCAATTTAAGAACACCTACTTATTTATGAAAATAAAATAATCAATTGACAATTCCCAACGAACACCAGAAAAACCAGTTATTAAATAAACAAATAAACCTACCCCCAATACGAAATACATTCAGTAATAAAAACTAAAACATTTCCATCAATAACATTTACAACAGGATTTGTAGTAATCCAATCCGTTTTAAGGTAACAACCAGATGCAGTACGCTTGAAAATGAAATTACTTCACAGCTTTCGAAAGCCTACTTAAGGAATATATATTTCTTATACACATATATAACGAGTATTTTTTTCTTTTCTATATATAAATAATTAATACCTAATGCAATAAGTTCTGGAAATATGTTTTAAGGTAGGACTGAGATTTGCTAAATATTTGTTTCATAATCAATATATATATTTCATAAATAAGAAAACTTATAAAAACAAGTAATATGAAAACAAATTTCGTCGATTCCTTCTCAGGTCAAAAGTTAAAAACATTATTTGAGTTAGTTTTTATTAAATATTTATAATTAATAAAAATAAAGTAACGTAACCTAGGCGTTAAAACAGCTGTTATACCACATGACCTATAACACAAAATCAGTTTATTAGTCAGTAAATTGAGTTGAACGCCTGTAAGGAAGCTTTTACCGTTAAATTTAATCAATAAATTCCTTCTCTATTCACTCTCCTGTTATATATCGTGTACAAATCTTCAATCGTTAACAAAATACCGTTTTTATTCATCCAATCAAGTTCAAATACACTTTTTTAACCTATAGTGGTTGACAATTGATGTTAATACAGTTTTTTTCAAATATTTATTCAATCATTAAATTATAAATATCTGGGGGGACTATCGGGATTCGAACTGAGAATCTTCGTATTCGGAGTCTAACGCACTTTGACACTACGCCAACTTTCCAGTACCTAGTTTTTATTTCTCAAAGATGAATACGACTTGTAATACATTAATCTGTTGCCATGATTATCAAACAATATCAAAAATAGTAGTCTGAGGTTAAAAATGAATGTAAAGAATAAAATAAAGAAACAAACTGGAAATAAGTAAACAATGATACATTTCTTTTATGACACCGGTAGGATCAAATTTACTTGAAACATTTTTTTAAATAATATTTGTTTAATAAAATCATATGTTATCACTTATTTTTTTACACAAATAGGAACAAATTACTAAATTGCACACCTTGCCACTTTTCCGAAATGTGTATCTCTCATATAAAACTAAAAATAAATAATTAAATTTAATTAATGAAAAAAAAACTGTATTAACATCAAGGGTCATACACTACAAGTTTAAAAAATGCAATTAAACTTGAGTGGATGAATAAAAAGTACTAAAAGGAATTCAATAATGGTTCCATGCTTTTAATTGATTTAATATATTGACATAGTGGAGATTCTAATTCGCCAGGCAAAAGATAAGAAACTATTCATAAAGTTAAAAATATAAATCACTGAAATAAATAAGTCGTGAAGAAATACATTTATTAAATCTATTTAATACTTTCTCATATAATATTTAAAGTTTGTATTTAAATCACTCAACACTATAAATCGAATCCCCCCACTCCTCCCTTTAATCGCAATTTAAAAAAACTTCTCTTTCCTCTTCCACAAATACCTCTCTCCATTCGTCATTAAATTCATTATCTATTATACTACTACAATTTTTTTCTTTTTTCCTTAATGTCAAAATGTATCACTATTAAAAAGTCGCATAAACATTGTAATATCCTTAAATGTCGGTCTAAGCAATACTCTCCTTCCAAAACACTAATGTAAAACTCATATTTTTAGCTCAACCATGTTCTGGGACATTAACACTGTCGGTAACATAAACTCTACAAACATTGACTTGTTAATAAATGTATTTTCAAACTAAAATATTCAGAGCGTTATTGGCGATCTATATCTTCAGTGTTCGTCGTGATGGGATTTATTAGTTAATTTCTTGCTTCATTAATTTTAAATTGAACTTTAGAGAAACAGAGTTATTGTTTAATGCTTGAACAAGACATGGATGACGAATGTTTATAGTAAAGTAGAGAGAAGCTGTGTTGTAGAGTTGATGAAACACTAAAGAGGTATTCTAATGGTGATATAAAACTTTTAGAGGACAGACCGTTCCGGTTCACTAGAAATTACCTTACGATACTCCAATTAGAAATGAGATAGTGTTCAAATATATATATATATATATATATATATATATATATATATATATATATATATATATATATATATATATATATATATATCAGACCGGCGCGTAGGACTAGTCAAGTTCAACCTATAACAAACATTAAAGAAAAGAAATGCAAAGCAATTTTAAGAACAATGTCCTCATTTGTAACATAAGATATATTTGTGACAGATGCAAGCGAACCTTTCACTTGAGTCACGTCCCTGCTCCCAGTACAGAGTGATCATTACGCACTTTCCTCAGTCTTACTTGTACGCATCCCTGTCCGTCGCACACCTTAGGTACACTGATAGTCACCTTCTTATCTCTGCATATACTTAGGTTTACCTCGATAGGTTTACAGAAAGTACCATCATTATGATCTCAGTAGATCATTATGTTCCTCCCTTAATCTTACCTTAACGCGGCCATGTCTTTTTCCTACACCTTAGGGTTATTGATAGTCACCTATTTATCACTCCTATACACCTAGGTTTACTTCAGGTAAGCGACTCTTTCATGCGAGTCATTTTCCTGCAACCATTACAAGGCCAACATTATGTTATTTCCTCATTCCTACTTGTACGCTTCACTGTGCTTCTTCCTACACCTTAGGATAACTGATAGTCACCTCCTTATCATTCCTACCCACCTAGGTTTACTTCAGGTACACGACCCTTTATCTCGAGTTATTGTCCTGAGACCATTACAAGGCCAACATTATGTTATTTCCTCATTCTTACTTGTACGCTTCACTGTGCTTCTTCTTACACCTTAGGATAACTGATAGTCACCTCCTTATCATTCCTCACACCTAGGTTTACTTCAGGTACGCGACCCTTTATGCGAGTCATTTTCCTGCAACCATTACAATGCCAACATTATGTTATTTCCTTATTCTTACTTGTACGCTTCCCTGTGCTTCTTTCTACACCTTAGGATAACTGATAGTCCCCTCCTTATCATTCCTCCCACCTAGGTTTACTTCAGGTACGCGACCCTTTATCTCGAGTTATTGTCCTGAGACCATTACAATGCCAACATTATGTTATTTCCTTATTCTTACTTGTACGCTTCCCTGTGCTTCTTTCTACACCTTAGGATAACTAATAGTCCCCTCCTTATCATTCCTCCCACCTAGGTTTACTTCAGGTACGCGACCCTTTATGCGAGTCATTTTCCTGCAACCATTACAAGGCCAACATTATGTTATTTCCTTATTCTTACTTGTACGCTTCCCTGTGCTTCTTTCTACACCTTAGGATAACTAATAGTCCCCTCCTTATCATTCCTCCCACCTAGGTTTACTTCAGGTACGCGACCCTTTATGCGAGTCATTTTCCTGCAACCATTACAAGGCCAACATTATGTTATTTCCTCATTCCTACTTGTACGCTTCACTGTGCTTCTTCCTACACCTTAGGATAACTGATAGTCACCTCCTTATCATTCCTACCCACCTAGGTTTACTTCAGGTACACGACCCTTTATCTCGAGTTATTGTCCTGAGACCATTACAATGCCAACATTATGTTATTTCCTTATTCTTACTTGTACGCTTCCCTGTGCTTCTTTCTACACCTTAGGATAACTGATAGTCCCCTCCTTATCATTCCTCCCACCTAGGTTTACTTCAGGTACGCGACCCTTTATCTCGAGTTATTGTCCTGAGACCATTACAATGCCAACATTATGTTATTTCCTTATTCTTACTTGTACGCTTCCCTGTGCTTCTTTCTACACCTTAGGATAACTAATAGTCCCCTCCTTATCATTCCTCCCACCTAGGTTTACTTCAGGTACGCGACCCTTTATGCGAGTCATTTTCCTGCAACCATTACAAGGCCAACATTATGTTATTTCCTTATTCTTACTTGTACGCTTCCCTGTGCTTCTTTCTACACCTTAGGATAACTGATAGTCCCCTCCTTATCATTCCTCCCACCTAGGTTTACTTCAGGTACGCGACCCTTTATGCGAGTCATTTTCCTGCAACCATTACAAGGCCAACATTATGTTATTTCCTTATTCTTACTTGTACGCTTCCCTGTGCTTCTTTCTACACCTTAGGATAACTAATAGTCCCCTCCTTATCATTCCTCCCACCTAGGTTTACTTCAGGTACGCGACCCTTTATGCGAGTCATTTTCCTGCAACCATTACAAGGCCAACATTATGTTATTTCCTTATTCCTACTTGTACGCTTCACTGTGCTTCTTCTTACACCTTAGGATAACTAATAGTCCCCTCCTTATCATTCCTCCCACCTAGGTTTACTTCAGGTACGCGACCCTTTATCTCGAGTTATTGTCCTGAGACCATTACAAGGCCAACATTATGTTATTTCCTCATTCCTACTTGTACGCTTCACTGTGCTTCTTCCTACACCTTAGGATAACTGATAGTCACCTCTTTATCATTCCTACCCACCTAGGTTTACTTCAGGTACGCGACCCTTTATCTCGAGTTATTGTCCTGAGACCATTACAATACCAACATTATGTTCCTTTCCTAGTCCTACTTGTACGCTTCCTTGTCTTTCTTTCCACTACGAGGTAGTCTCCTCCTTATCACTATTAATATTGTAGGTTTATTAACGTAACTCTACCTTTCACTAGAATCATTAACCCTGCTCTTAATACAATGCAATTATTATGTTTCTTTATTATTTATTACTATACTCTATTCTACAGTTTTTTTCATTTCTATCAAATATTTGAAAAGTCAAGATAATTATATATTAAGCTTGTTACCACATACAAACAGGCTACGTTAATATTGTTTGCATTTTTAAAGAACAATATGACGTATTTGGTAAGGTTCTTTTTATATGTTTACGTACTTTTCAAATTTTCAAAAAAATGTTTAAATATGATTAGGGTAAGACTATTAACCTAATTAGTGCGGATGCTAGTAGAGAACTCATTATGAAAACAGTTGCAGATGGCTGCAAGTGAATATGTACATTCGAGTCAGCCCAGTTAGGCGACCAGTCCGTAAGACAAGTTACATCATACAGGCTATAATGATGCTGGCGATATCATTGAAACTTACAGAAAGTTCATATAGAATTTTAGTGGTTTGTATTACAATTCACGCTACTCTTTCAAGTATTCCTGAACGGGTCATACAAATTTAAAGAAGGACGAAAATCATCAGGTTTCCTATTTGTAATTAAAAATAAAACATATTATAAACACACAATCTAGAAGTCAATAAATGCCTATGCCTCACAACTTTGGTGTAGGTCCTAAAATAAAAGATTTCTGTTATCGGTTGTTGTAGTCAAGGCAATAGATTTTTTTATTTAATGGGAATTAAATTGCAATAAAACACGTGAGAACTGTAGAGGCGCCTCAGTTCATCCCGTATACTTAAAATTTAATATACTTCATCCCTGAATCTAAGCGGAAACAAGGAACGAAGGAGAGGGTAATATTGTACGGTTATTGCGTATGTGCTCGCTTTACACGATAAAATTAATTATTTATAACGAACAATTAATTAAATTTCCCTGTTAAAGGTGTTTCACTTTAATTATTCAATTTAATTAGCAAGAACAGTTTTAAGAAAAAATAAATTATTGTAAATAGTTTTATTAAGTAAATAGTTAAGTCAAGAGAAGCTTGAAGACTATTGAAATTATTTCGACAAATGAAGAAAGTTAAAGATAGAAATTTTTATCCCTCAGAGTTAATACCATAATAATTGCCTTCGCAAATCTCTCCATATTACCAAGAACATGAAACACATTCAATTGTTGAAACTATAACTGGGAGAACAAGATTTGCGTTACAAAAAAAGAACAATAAAGAATCAAGTCCCGAAGATATACATACATTGTTGATAAGAGAAAACCCCACGGTTGTAATAAAAGAACCTCAAAATATGAAAAAATAATTAATGAATGTAAATTATGGCTCCGTACTTGAGCTTTACTCGTATCAAAGGTAGGAAATACGATTCTATTAACTACAGAACATTATATGACTTATCGACATACCTGTATGTCGGTTTTACAAGGGTATATTACAACAATAAACGAACAGGTTTAAGCTTCTAAGAAACGCAGGGGCTTTCTTCTGCAACGACCATGAGCAGAAAATATCTTCCATAAACCAACGATTCCAGAAGAGAATAAAGTGTATCGTAAAAATTCGAATAGTATTTTGTCAATGGTAGTAAGTCAGAGATGGAGGGGTTTTTGTGCCCCCCGAGGTTAAGCAGCGTCTGTCTGCCGCGACACTGGCTGCTGGTAGGAATGTGGGAACAGGACTTTTGGTAAATGCTATACCTCCTGAAATTCTAATATACCGACCAATAAATAACTTAAGGAGAGCTATGTCGATGAATAGAATCAATATGTCCTACTCTATAGAAATCTTTCTGTGGTAAAAATAAAAGTACAATTAAAAGAGTAGAAACTATTCGCATTTAAAGGTAATACATCACATTAACAAGTTTGCTGTCCCGGCATTTGAAATATTCAAAGTCGAATTTGTTAAGATTAGAACAAAGAAGAGGGGAAATAGGGAATAATGACAGACAGAGTAAGAGAGTCAGTCGGATTAAGTAATATTAATGCAAAGAAGAATAACCTCTATATTTTTTCAAACCATTGATTGTACTGTAGGTAGTGTTTTATTTATGACATTTTGAAAAATGTCAAAATCATGATTGTAAATTTTATGAAATAAAAAACACAATAGACGTTATAGAAATTATAGAAATTATCTTTCGAGAAAAGGTTATCAACTTGTATATGTTCTAAATAAAACTATACAGGATCTAATGAACCTAGAAGAATCATTCATAATAAAATATAAAAAAGGGAATTGGTTTTTCTCAACTCTTCAATTTCATGGGAAGAATGGACGAGATAAAAATACACATTAGAACCTGGAATATGGGGGAGGAATAGAAGAAGGAAAAGGGGGAACCCTAGACTAAACAGATCCATCCTGCAATGGGTAGAGGAAATCAGAGAGAATACTTGCGTTACATATAACAGTGGATTTGTAGACGAAGTATAGAGGCCGAATATATTTTCTTGTAGTTTTAGACGGATCGGCCAGTACAGCTATCATCTCCTAGGGAAGGATTGTGAATAGAAAACATAAGATGAAGGTACCCCCACCCCCGTAAAAGAAATAGATATATTACAGTGGCGGCACGTGTCTTGGTTCACATAACTGAAGTGGGTCTTCTCTCTATCAAGGTGATAAAAGTATGTCTAATGGTTTTACCCTTTGGTAAGGAAAAGATTAAGAAAGGGTAGCTGAAATGGGGGCTCGAAAAATGCGTACAGCGAAATGAGAGAACAACAGCAATTTACGAGGCTAAGCGATAAATTTGATAAGTGAAAAAGGCCTCCATTTGATAAGTTGCGTTTGATAAGTGTACAAACCCGACTCCAATTCTCGCCCCAGGTTATCTACCCCTAAACTATTTGCAAATAACTTTCACGGTTTTGTATTTTTTTTGTCAAAACGGGTCAAAAAAGGGTTTTCCACTTTCTCAGTGGTCACTTTGCTTTTAACTGTCGTGGTGATATTATCATTTTAAACACGCCAAAATGTTAGCGCAACACATCTCTATCATTTTGCCAGTCCAAAGCCTGGAAAAAGTGTAATTTAAATCATGTTTAATAGATAAAGTTTTTAAGGATCTCCACCCCCGAGAAACTAAGCAACACCTATGTTTAGCTCAGAGGTAAACTCATCTGTGTAGTTCAATGATTTTAAAAGATTCGTGTTCGCCTAAAGGTTGTACGCATTTTTCGCCTGTCACAATATTCTGACGTCACAGCTTACTTTCACCGTCTGTCAAAACTTAATCATGTACCCATCTTTCCATGGTGTACGCATCTTTCGTGTATACCCTGAAATTAGGTAAGACTATGAAAATGTGAAACAGGCATAATGATCTCCTATGATTAGGAAAGTTACTGCAGCGCGTGGGCAAGGTCGTCTACCAGGAGAGGTTGAAGGGAGGGGTTTTCTGCCGCTACCTGGTTGCAAGTGCGTGGCGTTGTCAGATATTAGTGGAAGGGTCACGATTATACTGAATAAAACTACAGATGCCACAATAAAGCATAGTTCAAAGCAATACCGAAGTAAAAATGTTATGAGTAGACAAGCCAAACTCACTAGTCACTCGATTCAGTCATTTAAAAGCATTTACTCAAGTAAAAAGTATTTATGTCTCAAATATTCATTAATTTCTCGGAAGTAGATCCTCCTATTCTGCCACAACAAACACAATTTGATACAATTTATTGCTTAATGAGCTTTGCAGAAAATAATTCACGAAACTGGAGGTGTAAGGAGGAGACATAGCTTAACTCGCACCATCAAAGTGATATTTAAATTAGTTAGCTTGCGCAACCTATGACTCACAAATGTAATATATTGAACAAATTTATTACCCAAACGATATCTACGTTACGGTTTAGTATTGGACATAAATTTCTACCAATGCTTAAAGGACGAAATTTGTGTAATCATCCAACAAGATAATTATTTTTTCTGCAAATTATTATTTAGAAATATTCATTAAATTGAGGACTTCAAATAGCAAAGCTAAAGCTTTAGAAAAATTAGGTTAACTTTGTATTTAATTAAAAGCTCATATTGATACAATAAAGTGATATTATGCTACGTAATCATTAACATAAATAATGATGATGTTCACAATAAACCTTATTAGACAAATGTATAAACATTCTAAACAAATATTCTTTGAGCTTAGCTTGTGAGGTTATGTTAAAAACAAATAAAAACATACACAAAACTCACAAATTAATCATTTATTTACTCATACGCGTTTTAATGACAAAGTCATCATCATCAGTGAGTGTTGCTACTACCAACTCAAACATACAACTAAGTTAATTGTAAGTTAGAGTTTGTAGTAGTAACACTCACTGATGATGATGAGTTGGTCATTGAAACGCGTATGAGTAAATAAATGATTAATTTGTGAGTTTTGTGTATGTTTTTATTTGTTTTTATAAACATTCTGTTAAAAATATGTCTTTTCTAATTTTACATTTTCACTCTATAAAATTTAAAATAAATACAATAGTTATTGATTTATACTTATTTTAATATTACTGAACATTTAATAATTTTTTCAAAAGTTTCAAATGTCTGCAAGCGGTGTATCTTCTTGTAAACATTGGACGTTGAAATAGTCACTTGAATTTATGTGTAATAAACTATATTTCAACATAGCGTGTTCCCAAGGATTAGCAATATCCATTCACAAGCCCTACGTAGACCCACTCTTTACTGGAGTCATATTAAGGTGTCTGTCCTCTACAAACCTTTGTACTAAGAAAAATGTGGAAATATAGGGGTCTGGGTAGCCTTTACCCGAAACTCGGTGCAAGCTACATAAAGCAATGAATAGATAACAGATAAATGCATAGAATTAAAATTAATACCACTTTCCTGAATTACGTTTTTCATTTACTTTTTTCTCAGATCAATATCTTTTAAGCTTCTTTAAGGCTAATATTTTATTTACTTCAGGTAAAGTTGAGAGTACTCAAAGTAAAAATGTAAAGAACGCCAACACGTTCTCGAGAAGGTAACTTTCCACATTAATTAGCAGGCAAAATGAATGCCGTTAGTGAGATTACGACAAATGCTATCCCACTGCTCATGTTATCAAGACTTCCATTTCTAATGATAGCATTAGGGAAGACCATCAATCACGCTTAGTTTGTTAACCACCCTTTCAAAATAAAGACCATTTGTGAAGACACTGATAAAGATGGTTCAGTAGCTTTGAAATACTTCTAATAGTGTTTTAGAAATGTAATTGAATTAAGAGTTTAAATAAAGCTTAAAGAATTGTGTGCTAAGTTTACCATAAATACAGTTTTCCTTAGTAAAGTACAATTGCAGCTGTTTATTATCAATTTGAACTTTAGGCTACTTCCCTAAAACCCGTATAAACGTTGTAGAGCTTTCTAGGTCGTATTACATTCAAAAACACATTCAATTATTTAGTGAAAACAGACTGGTTAAAGTTTAAAACAAAAGTTCCATCGTAAGAACAGTGCTTGAAAGTTATTTTACTTTAAACTTATTTTTCAATCTGAATTAATTTATTTAGATACATTTCTAATTTAAAGTGAAACTTCATTCGAGTCCTGTGACGTAACTAAAATTTTATATGATTCATTTTACCATTTCATAAAGTTTCCTTTATCCAACTTTGTAATTTACTTGTTACTAATAATGTACAACACAACTCTGTATAAACACAATCCCACCCGAACATCCAACCCTCAATAAAACAATCAACCTCTCTCCTTCATTGTTACTAATTAAAGGGAAGTTTTGTGTACAGTTACGCTGTACAAATTGTCCAACTCTTTTGTTGGTTCGGAGACTCAACTATTCTCTGTCGTGTTATTATAGACGTCGATGTAAATGATGTTTTTTTTTCTAGAGTCGTCATGAGAATTTTATAAATCTGTATGTTTTTTTATCTACAATTTCAATTTGTTTGATAAAACTAAACCACTAAGCCGAAATGTACCAAAACGTCCAGACGAAATGCGGGAAATTTTCAAGAGTAAAGTAAAAATTGAGAAAAAAGGACATATGGGATGGAGGGTTTACATTACCTATTGAAAGAAGGATATGTGAATATCCATTTAACAATGCTAAATATAAAGCGTTTGGGTGAGTTTGTATAATAGTCCAATATACTCTTATCTCTCTCTCTCTCTCTCTCTCTCTCTCTCTCTCTCTCTCTCTCTCTCTCTCTTCTATTCATAGAGAGAGAGGTGGAGAGGTCCAGCAACGCTGGAGAGAGTATGCCTCTGTAACGCTTGTGAGACTGGGAAAGTCTCCTTCCCATAACCAAAGATTTTCCATCCCTTCCTTTATCCGCAATCTTTGTAGGTCGACCGATCTACAATCATTGTCATATCGACCGATTCCTTTCAAACAAAGAAGAAGCGTAATTACATTTGCGTGTTGCACTTCTACGATTGTATTTTGTACTTTAAATTTGTTTTTTTTAATCTTGGCGCTCTTTAGTTTTACTTACGATGAACGGTTATCTTCCAACCTGACAAGCAACTATGGTAACATCTCGAGCTATTTTGGTACGCGCTTTGCTTTTGGAGTACTTGAACCCACCCCTCTCTATTCATATCACTAACTGTTCAGAGAATAATATCGGAGCAGATTATTATTGTTTTTAAAATAAAAATAAAAGGTTTGAGAAAACATTTGTGTAAAGAAAATATACGTATCATTCAGAAAAGCTGGCTAGTATTGAAGGTAGACCGGGTTATATTCGTTCAGACACTCTTAGAAATTATTCTTCTAATACAAAACGTAAATTAGGTTAAATAGTCAAAAAGACAGGTTTTTATGTTAAGTTTAAGTGTAAAATAGAAACAATTTTTGAAACAAATCATTTGTACTTTCCTTGAATTTTGTAGTCCATTACGTTCGGTGAATCTTATTAATCACTTAAACAATAGTTTATGACTATCCGAACTTTAAATTTAGTAAATTTGTTAAAACTTACTGAGACAGAACGTTTTAGATCGCTATTTATCGATCTTCATCAGTGTCTTCTGCTTCTCCAAGCTGATGACGGATGAAGATCGGCACATAGCGATCAAAAACGTTCTGTCTCAGTAAGTTTTAACAAATTTACTAAATTTAAAGTTCGGATAGTCATAAACTATTGTTTAAGTGATTAATTGTATTTTCCCTCGCAATTCAGTTATTTAATCTCACCCAAGACAACAATTATTTTGCTAAAGGAATAAAAATAATTTTAAAAGTATGTAAAATTTAATATAAAAATTACCTTACCTTGTTTGTAGTAAACAAACTCTGAATAAAGCACTCACACACGTACTGCGTTAACAAGGTTCGGCCGTCGAATAAAGGCACCGGCAAGTGACCAAAGTTCTAGTGCGCATGGCCAGGGATGGAGCACGCGTACCTTACCGCCTTCAAGAACTTGTTATCGTGAAGGCCATCTGTCAACTTACAGCTGTTAATGATCGTGCTTTGTTTTGGTTTGATTTAGACAGCAAGTCTGACATGCAGTCTTGTTTACAAGGTACACGCTTTCTGTAATAAAGACTAAATCCATATCCTTCCGTAGCAGATCTGGAATTTAAGTAGTCCATTTTTTCTTCCTGGCGAAAAACCAATTGTGGTCATCATCGCCAAACAACAACTGAGACAAACACGTAATATTTTAGGTAAACAAAATAATAAAATAAAATTTAAATAAAACAAAAAATTACAAAACAAACAAAATGTAAACATAGCAATAATAATGTAAAATTAAATGTGTAACAATAAATATATAACAATAAAGAGATACTTAACAATAAATAACAAAAAAACACAATAAATTTTAAGTAGTCCAACATTACTAATAGAAGCTATAATTAAAACGTCTTTAGAAATAAACCTTTTTAAAACGTTTGTTTTTTTAACGTGTTTTCTTATTACCGTATTGGTCCATACATTAGAAGACTCTTTTCCTGAAATAAAATTCTGTAAATCTCTAAAAATAGAACCTCTTACATGCACAGCAGAAGATTTAATATTACTCTCCCAACAGGGCTTGAGAGCACATTCTGGTGCGGCACAGTTCGCTTGCTCGTTCCGTTCAGTTAGAATGTGGTTCATTATAGACAGAGTAAATATGGCAAACCGTAATGTATTAGATTGTGTTGAAAAACAAGGAACCTGTCAAGAAAATAGTTTCTTTTGAGGGCAACTGACTTCTTACAAGCAATCATTCTCTAGCACAGGGGTTCCCAAATTGTTTGGCACCTCGCCCTCACCTCTTGAAATGAAATCATCCCACGCCCCCTCCACTTTAGACTATAAACAAATGGTATGGGCATATGAAAAAGAATCAAATATTATATATGTATATATAAAATTTATATATATTGATTATTTAAACAATTTATTTATCTATATATACGTTTACAAGAAACATGGAATAACTTTCTAGTTTTAATTTGCAAGGTAAATTTTAACTAAGAGAAAAATCTGTTAGTGATATGCTTGAGCTTGCATTTTATACACCAGCATGCCTATTTCACTAAAGGCATTTGTATTTTAGTAAGAGCACAACCCAAATTATTAGCAACATCAAGTTTGTTCGTACTGTAATAAATATTTTTAATTTATCTTATTAAAACACTTGTAAACATTTTACAACTTGCCTATAGTAGCACTTACTTATATTTGTTGAGGAGATGTGTCCCATTGTGAATTCAGACAGTAAGTGATCTCAAGTTTTTCGTAGGTTAGGGTAGGGGTGGGATGTTATGGTGAAGGTATGGTTGTAATTTGGTGGGTATTAGGAGTTATTATGTCGAAAAGTGTGTGTGAGTTATAATGTAGTTGGGCGTTGTGTATGTGTGTGTTGGGTATACTTTCGAAGGTTTGTATATTTTGTATTGTTCGGTTGTGTAACGTTGGTTATTTTTCTATATTGTTTATGAAGAATTTGTAGGTTGGATGTTATGTCTATGTGGTCATGTTCGGTGGATATGATATGCTCAGCGAAGTTTGATTGGTAGTTATTTTTTGTTAGTGCGTTTATATGTTCTTAGTAGCGTGTGTAAAATGACCTCCCTATCTGGCCTATGTAAAATATGGGCATGAAGTGAGCTCAGTTACGGTCTGAGTTGACAATGGAGCACATCTCCCGAAACGGCCGACCTCAACAAATATAGGCTAAGTAAGTGCTACTATAGGCAAGTTGTAAAATATTTACAAGTGTTTTAGTGAAACTAGTGGCTCACGTGAAGATGGATTCACTAATATGTATCTTATTGTTTTCAACTGGTCTCACGCCCAGTTTAGGAACCCAAGCTCTAGCACCAATGGGCCCAATAAAACATCTATGACAACTTTCTTTGAGTAGGTGCTAAACGGCTAGAGAAATATTATAACTGAGTGGATTTAAATGTATTTTTTAAAAAAATGTTACAAATGATGTGGATAGGCATACAAATTTTTGTATTTTGTGTTTTCAAAATTCAGTGTAATAAGGAAGTTAATTTTATGTTTTGCAAATAACTTGTCTTCTATTTGTGCTCAATAAAGGAAGTCTTTAAGGAAGAATTTTTACAGGAAGGTAAGGGTAGATTTATTGCATCATCAGAAAATGTCAGCTCATGTTTTTGCTTATTCTTTCAACAACCTAAAAATTACCCAGACATTTTTCTAACCAGACATTTTGTTTTTTGTGCCATGATGTTTTTTGGTGATATTTCATGATCATGTTATATCCGATTTTTGAATATGCGCAAAATCTTTTACAAATGTTCTAAACAATAACACTCTATGCAAATTTAACTGTAACAAATCCAACATGTAAAAATGTTTATTGAACTAAATACCGAAATTTTAGTCAATTTAAAATATTTAAAACCCCGCCCCAGACAAAGTTTCCATGAAAACACGGAAACATAATGATAACATTTTAACTCACAAACGTTTCCATGAATAATAAAAATCATTAAATGTTTTAGATGTCATAAATTTTCAAATCGAAGTTTTACAAGCTACAATTGCTCCTCTAATTTTGTTTTCAGTGCTACTCCAAACATAATTTATGGGTTTAGCTATTTAATTTATGCAATGGCTAATTGTAGGTCAGAGTAATAAACTGTGCTTAACCAACGCCATGTTCACTCTGTGTTAATGGACATCGTAACTTTTGCTCTGATGTAAATTACTCGTTTGCTACGTAAACATATATAGATTCATCAACATTTATGATGCTAAAACAATTACTGGGAGAGAGAGAGGGTGAAGGAAATAGAGCCAAAAACGTAAAACTAGTAAATCAGCATCTACAATAAAGAAAAAATTATAAGATTGATTACTTGGAAACAATAAATTTCTTCATATTGCTTAAAGCTTTTGAAAGCGTTATACAGTAGGATTAAACATTTTATTAAATAAAATGGATAGAACGACTTCAGCTTTTACCCTGGCTTAGAGTAAAAGCACCTACAAGAATAATATCACTAGTGCCATCTCGCATTTATTTTATTTCCATGCATCTATCCGCCAACACAGAACTACTTCAGCTCCAATCCCCTGGCTTAGAGTAAGGGCTCCTACAAGAATAATATCACTAGTGCCATCTCGCATTTATTTTATTTCCATGGATCTATCCGCCAACACAGAACGACTTCAGCTCCAATCCCCTGGCTTAGAGTAAAAGCACCTACAAGAATAATATTACTAGTGCCATCTCGCATTTATTTTATTTCCATGCATCTATCCGCCAACACAGAACTACTTCAGCTCCAATCCCCTGTTTACAGTAAGGGCTCCTACAAGAATATTATCACTAGTGCCATCTCGTATGTATTTTATTTCCATGCATCTATCCGCCAACACAGAACTACTTCAGCTCCAATCCCCTGACTTAGAGTAAGGGCTCCAACAAGAATAATATCACTAGTGCCATCTCGTATGTATTTTATTTCCATGCATCTATCCGCCAAAATAGAATGACTTCAGCTCCAATCCCCTGTTTACAGTAAGGGCTCCTACAAGAATATTATCACTAGTGCCATCTCGTATGTATTTTATTTCCATGCATCTATCCGCCAACACAGAACTACTTCAGCTCCAATCCCCTGACTTAGAGTAAGGGCTCCAACAAGAATAATATCACTATTGCCATCTCGTATGTATTTTATTTCCACGCATCTATCCGCCAACATAGAATGACTTCAGCTCCAATCCCCTGTTTACAGTAAGGGCTCCTACAAGAATAATATTACTAGTGCCAACTCGTATCTATTTTATTTCCATGCATCTATCCGCCAACATAGAATGACTTCAGATCCAATCCCCTGGCTTAGAGTAAAGGCTCCTACAAGAATTAGTGCCATCTCGTATGTATTTTATTTCCATGCAACTATTCGCCAACATAGAATGACTTCAGCTCCAATCCCCTGTTTACAGTAAGAGCTCCTACAAAAAAAAATATTACTAGTGCCAACTCGTATGTATTTTATTTCCTTGCATGTATCCACCAACATAGAACGACCTCAGCTCTAATCCTCAGGCTTAGAGTAAGGGCTCCTACAAGAATAATATTACTAGTGCCATCTCGTATGTATTTTATTTCCATGCATCTATCCGCCAACATAGAATGACTTCAGCTCCAATCCCCTGTTTACAGTAAGGGCTCCTACAAAAATAATATTACTAGTGCCAACTCGTATGTATTTTATTTCCTTGCATGTATCCACCAACATAGAACGACCTCTGCTCCAATCCCCTGGCTTAGAGTAAGGGCTCCTACAAGAATAATATTACTAGTGCCAACTCGTATGTATTTTATTTCCATGCATCTATCCGCCAACATAGAATGACTTCAGCTCCAATCCCCTGGCTTAGAGTAAAGGCTCGTACAAGAATTAGTGCCATCTCGTATGTATTTTATTTCCATGCATCTATCCGCCAACATAGAATGACTTCAGCTCCAATCCCCTGTTTACAGTAAGGGCTCCTACAAAAATAATATTACTAGTGCCAACTCGTATGTATTTTATTTCCTTGCATGTATCCACCAACATAGAACGACCTCAGCTCCAATCCCCTGGCTTAGAGTAAGGGCTCCTACAAGAATAATATCACTAGTGCCATCTCGTATGTATTTTATTTCTATGCATCTATCCGCCAACATAGAATGGCTTCAGCTCCAATCCCCTGGCTTAGAGTAAAGGCTCCTACAAGAATAATATTACTAGTGCCAACTGGTATGTATTTTATTTCCGTGCATGTATCCACCAACACAGAACGACTTCAGCTCTAATCCCCTGACTTAGAGTAAGGGCTCCTACAAGAATAATAATACTAGTGCCAACTGGTATGTATTTTATTTCCGTGCATGTATCCACCAACACAGAACGACTTCAGCTCATATCCCCTGGCTTAGAGTAAGGGCTCCTACAAGAATAATGTTACTAGTGCCAACTCGTATGTATTTTATTTCCGTGCATGTATCCACCAACACAGAACTACTTCAGCTCCAATCCCATGGCTTAGAGTAATGTCTCCTACAAGAATAATATTACTAGTGCCATCTCGTAGGTATTTTATTTCCGTGCATGTATCCTCCAACACAGAACGACGTCAGCTACAATCCCCTGGCTTAGGGTAATGGCTCCTACATGAATAATATTGCTAGTGCCATCTCGTATTTATTATATTTCCGTGCATGAACACGCCTACGTAAAATTATGTTGCCAGTTTATATCTGAAATTAAGTTAACCTGTTTGGGGGACGACATATCACGTTTTTTCAATAGTACTTCCATAATGGCCATGCAGCTTAAATTTAATAAATGACTCACTATTCGTAATAATAATAATTAGTTGTTCTAATAATAAATTGCATCCGGTGGAGAAAATAATATGATTGGAGGATTAAATTAAATGTTTTAACAAGTTAAAACAGTTAGACAAATTCTAATTTTAACAAATAGTACTAAGGAACATTTCACGACAGAATGGCATAATTTTTTATTCTTTATCTGAGTTGTTCTAGAAGAAACTTAGAGCTAGCCCTTTGACAAACTCACGACGGAAGCCAATACTATTATTAGCTATTAGGGTTTCGTCCGAACAGGAGAATATAAGATGCTTAGACCTCTGTCGTCTTGATAGTCCACAATTGACAAACTCTTTCCCTTCAAATAGATAGTAGTTAAATTTTCAAGTCTATTCAGTAGAATTTATCTGAGATGTTTCAGAAGAAGCCTCTTCTCAGATTTCTTACCTTCATTTAGGACTTCATCCTCTTGGCAGCTTGTAATTAACCCTATTCAACTTTTAACTCTAATCATTGCACCGTAAAGGTTCAAGGGAGTTCAGTAGAATTTATATGATTCTTTATCCCAGACAATCGAAAAAGGTTTTGTTTAATCTTCTTGACTGGTTCACAAGGACAATAACCCTCTCTTTAACTATTGCCCATATATATATATATATTTATTTATTTATTTATATGTTGCTATATATATATATATATCAGGTACTATTACAGTGCTTGTGTAGTTATGGTATAAACTTTAACAAATTCTTTTTCACACTTTTTTTATTTCTCTTTAAAAGAAGCAAGACATTCTAGAACCCTGTCTGAGTCCTTAATTAAAATAAAATTGAATTACAATGCTGCAAGTTGGCTTTAATTTGGTTACTGGGCTGGCAATGTTTCTTTACCTTTTGTTCCCTGAAACTAGATTAAACTTTATCTGGGTCGAGTTAAGTTTTAACCTTAAAGAGGAATGACAAGTTCAGCATTAATCATGGAGTGAGTTAGCTTTTAGAAATGCATTGCATTTGGAAAGAAAATAAGGTTGAGTGTTTAACAAGACTTACAAGTAAATCAAGTTACTTCGGGGACATTATCCCTAAAATTATTCATGCTTTAGGCACAAAACCCTAAAATGTTTATCCAGTGTACAAATGTAAATGTTAAAACCCTGCGTATACTCATTGAAAATTCATTTTTATACTCATTTGAAAACTAGGCGTCGTTTCATATTTAAAGGAAAGGTTGATTGAGGTTCACTGCATGATTACAATTGCCCAACTTATCAAGAAAGACAATTTAATTCAATCTATTTCCTAAAACTTCTACGTATGAGGGGAAACTGTTAGAAACGGTGGTGATTAGTCAAAGTTGTCCTCTAGGCTCTTGTTATTTATCAACAGATATAGATAACCTTCAGTACAATTCCCTAAACCTATTATCGTGATAAGGAGGGAGTAGTGATTAGAAAAAACTGTTCGCTTAGAGTTCACGGTTGTACTTATCAAGAGAGAGGTGCATCCCTATCATTTCCTTTCCATAATGAAAAGGATGGACTTGTTGACAAAGTAGTGAGTAGTAGTAAAAGCTCTTGATTATGGCTATTGAACCTACATAGACAGAAGCATATACCAAATATATCTACCGTCGACTAATATTTCCTTCCACCTATTACTAGTAATGCTAACGTTCGGATACGGTTGTGATTATGTAAATTATGTCCCCTTAAGCCCTAGCTATTGAATTTTTCAAGAGATATACATAGCTTTAATATATCATACCTATAATTCCCATGTCAAAAGAGTGACTTTAAAGCACTGATTTTGTACAATCTGTGCGTTTAAGCCTAAGGTAAAGCAATCCGCCCGGCTTTCGGCGGGACAGTCCCGCTTTTTAGGTTAGTGTCCCGCTGTCCCCAGATTTACTCGGGGGACGCTATTATATCCCGCTTTGGCAGGAAAAAGATAAACAAATAAACGTCCCGCTTTAAATATTATTTAATATTATATCCCAAAATAAAATGTTCTTGACTGATTCTTTCACAATATAAAAGCAACAAGGACATTGCATACACTTAAACAAATCGTTTATTTGGTTCCTTGTAAATTATACCTGCATCGTGGATTTTTGTAGTTTTGGATTGGCAATTCTGCTAATTAACTAATCTGTTATCGCGTAACATAGGTTATTTCAGTGAGTGTTTCACAAACTTGTCTACATAGTTTTCCAATTATTTTCTCCTCGCGGTCGAACAGTACACTTCATTCAGTTGATTTTACAGTGTAACTTACAATATTTTCAATTGTTAAATGTGTATTTTTGTTTGTTTCATTATTAATAAATTAATTTAACTGATGGTCCGATAGTGTAATTGTGCTACTTTTACTACCTTAACAGTAAAGTTTTTCCTATGCTTATTTCTGTAAATTTAAGTGCTAAAATAGATAAAATAATGAGTTTAGGACGTTTAGTTGTGTCAATTTAGAAAATATCTTTCACGCGGTATCGGAGTGGGGGACCCCCTGACCCTCCTAATGTGTGTCCCGCTTTGAGGTCATTACAAATATGGTCACCTTAGTTTAAGCCTAGTTATTGAACATGTCAAGAGCGATTCTTATGCTAAAATAACCCTACTTCTTTTCACCTCCGTGTGTCTACCGTGAAAAGAAATACGAAAACACAGCTGAAGTATTAAACATTATCGACTTGATTATTAAACCCATGAAGCCCTGATTTTACCAGAAAATGTAAAGGACTACACATGTTTCTTACATAATCCTATTTCAAATTCTTCACCACTTCATTTTTTCTCTTCCGTAAGAAGAATAACGTGTAGACAAGGTAGTGATTAAATGTGTGAGGTTTTTGATCATATTGCAAATAATTTACAAAAATGGTTTTAAAACTATTACTGTAGAGTTAAATCGGCAAGACGGATGTTTAACTTTATCGTGAAAATAATTGTTTATTTTATAGTAGCATTCAGTTTCTCGTTACTTGCTTTCATCAAAGCAAAAACTCTGATTTTGTTTAAAGACAAACCTAAATTTCATCTCTAAATATTCTGTGAACTTACAAAACATCTTTAAATCATATTTAAAGACTTAATAAATATTTCTCTTTCCGTGAAACATTTAAAAATAATGTTTCAAAGCTCGTAATTTACTGATTACAAACATCACTGTAATTGAGTGGTTGACAGATATTTTTGACTACACTTATTGCCATAGCTGAAGCACACCAACTTATATTGCATGCTACATAGCTCGATAGCTATTCGACTCTTGCACACCACGCTCCATCCACCACCAGCAGTATCTTACCGTCTGGGCTCTCACACAGTTACTCCATTCCAGTAAGTAAGCAATACTGAGGACGACAGCGCAATTCAAGCTATTGTCTGTGTAAAAATAAACGTAAGAGAAATGTAGTGGGAGTATGCGGACCACGTAACCGTGTGCTAGGCCTTGCGCATACTACCACTTCTGAAAACATGTTACATATAGACAATGTTAGATACATCAACAGCTTCTGCATCCGATATGTATACATATATTTCAAGAATGTTTATTTCATACCAAAGCAAATTTATCTAATATCGACCGCCTCATACAAGTCATTGCTTTGACAGTCCTTATCATGTTTTAGGAAAGTATGTATAATGACAATCTACCCCCCCCCCCCCTCCCGTCTCGCCTACTGCGATCTCTCAAGGCCAAGTGACGGCTACGTGGTCCCTTCTATAACTAGAACTATCGCACCCCTAAACAGCAAGTTATGTGGCATGCATTATAGTTTGTGCGTCACTAAAGTGTGAAATTTCATACCTCCTAGTCGTGTACTGCTCTGAGACTATTCAGGACATTATTCCTACGAATTTAAGATTATATCGTTAGCCCTAACTGTAAATATTTCCTTATACTTCCTCCAGCACTGGCTTCGACTAACTTTATGTTTGACCGATCATCATAAATACAACAGAATATTTTTAGTCATTTCTAAACACAAAGTCTAAAATTATTCATCAAAAAATATTTACCTTCGATATATATATCTGGTCGGTAGTCGACAAATCTTTTTCTATTGGGTTACAGGATGTTTCAGCTTGAATGGGTTGTGTTTGCCATTTAACGTCGTGTTGTGTTATTCTGTTGTTATGTAACTTTATATAACTTTCAATCACATTAGGAAATGAAACATACGCTTTATAGTGTTTATATTGACAATTCACATCTAGGGCGCTTATTTCAACCTTTTACGTGAACTTCACATATTGTTCTTATAACTCCATTTAGACCTTCATGGGGAGCTATGTACAGAACTTTTATGTTTTATGAAGATGCAGCTAAGTGTTGGAGTTTACGTCTTCGTGAGGCTGTAAACTCGTCATTTCTAACTAAAGTAAACTGAGCCCATAACGTGCTATTATAGAAGGTAATCTAGCACAGGCAATTGACTCAAAACCTGTATCGTAACAAAAGTTATTGTGTCTCTTTAATGAAACAAACTGAAAATTGATTTTATTCGATTCCTTCTATTAGTTCGCACTCCTTTTAAATTCATCTTGTTCAAATTTTCTATCGTTAACAAAAACTTTTTATTCATTCACCCAATTTCATTTAGTCTCCCTTCATTAGAGGGAGTATTAGAGGTTTGTTTTTTTATAATCGAAACTAGAGACATATCCTCTGATGTCTTTGCCTATATACTGATACCTATCTGTAAGAAATTTTAATTTGTTCGCTGTGTAACTTTGTGTTAGTTTGTTACCTGTGTTACCTAAATATTTTTCCGTATAGTAGGAAAAAATCTTTTATAACCCTTGTTAAACAAGTTCCTTGTTTGTTGCACAAAATAAGTACAGTATATACATTTTTTAGATAAATTGTTATTTGGCTCAAATGGGAACATCTTAAGGCCATTTAATTAAAGACGAACAATAGTCTTGAAAAGATAGACAGATTGAAAATGATACATGATAAAATGATTTGATAAACAACAGAATCTATTGATAGTAGAAGCATAAAAAGAAACAAACAATATCAGAAAAAAATTATTTGGTTGGAGAAAAACAAGAAGTCAAAACAAACGAATGATAGAGAGAGTAAAATAAAAAATAGGTAAAACGGAGCTGAAAAGTTGTATGACGTCAATAGGTAAAAATGTAAAAATGCATGACGATGAAACACAGTTTTTCCTAATAATAACTCATTAATTAAATTTAATGAATTAATTTTTAGTTTTATATGGGAGATCACTAAAAAAGGCAAGGTATACAATTTAGTTATTATTATTTTTAATACATAATACATTTGGCGTAACATAAGTGATAACATGATTTTTAAAACAGCTGATTTTATTTTATAGGCTATGTGGTAGAACAACTGTTTAAACGCATAGGTTATGTTACTCTATGTATATAAATTGTAATTATTTAATGAAAAGTAACTAAAATAAATTTTTCCTTTGTTGACCTACACAGAACTTTTATTGAAAAATGTTTTGTTTATATTACTTGTTCAATAATTGAATTTATACAAAATGTTGAGACCTATAGGCAGACATAACGGAACAATAATAAAGCCAAGCCAATTGTTTAATATGTATTCTATAAACATAAAATTATGCTTACTTATATATTCATCCCAATAAGAGATCGTTCCAATGAATATATTCAGCTGTTAATAAACGGAATTTTAAATGACAGAGTATTGGTCTGCATAATTAATTGAACTTTAAACTGAAATTCAGTGATTTAGAGAGATAAACCCGTTGGATTGTTTAATCTGTAACTGACAGTGGACCATCTATGCTTGCACTGCTATCATACAAACACATGCCTAATTATATCCAGTAGGTTAATCCTTTTATTCGTCAGTTAAAGTGGCCACTTTATTTAATATCATGCTTCGTCAATAAATAGTTTTCTTGTTAATTCCTTTTTTCTCGATTTAAGATTGATTCGTTCTTTTACTGATCCTTAAAACAGTCCCTAAAAAGCGAATGAGTTGGAATTATGAATAAACTCATTTGAGTGTCATCAGAGAAATTCTAAATAATTACTTGATTGTTAGTGTAACATGAAGAATGTTTCAATCAAATTGTACTTCTTAAACAGACTCGCCCAGCAGTCTGAAATACAACGTCGTTTCAATTTAATCAGTTTCCCAAAGCCACCTAAATTGCACAGTAACGTTTACAGCTTTCTGGATATTAAACCGCAAAAATTTCACTCCGTACAGCTCGGATTGGAATTACCGTTTTATAACGTCATAAATATTCACTGGGTTGGGAGTATCAGAGTACAAAGGGGTTGTTGCGATCAACCAATGAAACAAAACATATGGTGTGTTGGTAGCAATGAACGTTAACGGTGTCGGAACGATTATATGGCTTCACATTTGTATTAAAACAGAGGTTATATAGCATTTACTGCTTTACAACGTTCTAAAAATATTAATTTTATTATTAAGAACATCAGTTACATATAGTTCTGAAAATTTAATTTCATATACAAATAATAACTAAAATTATACAAATAATTTATTGCTAGAAACTGAAATAGTTTAAGGAAACAGAAGTATTTCGTAGGATGTCTTAATTTGGCTATTGTGATATAACCGAAAGTGTTTCATCGTCATGTATTTTTATATTTTTACCTAAGTCATACAACTTTTTAGCTCCGTTTTACCTATTTTTTATTTTACCCTCTCTATCATTCTTTTGTTTTGACTTCTTGTTCTTCTCCATCCATTTCTATAAGTAATTTTTTTCTGATATTGTTTGTTTATTCTTATGCTTCTACTCTCAATAGATTCTGTTGTTGATCAAATCATTTTATCATGTGACATTTTCAATCTGAGTATCTTTTTCAAGACTATTGTTCGTATTTAATTAAATGGCCTTAAGGTGTTTCCATTTGAGACAAATAACAATTTATCTGAAAAATATATATCTACTGTATTTATTTTGTACAACGAATAAGGACCTTGTTTAACAAGGGTCATAAAATATTTCTTCCTACTAAACGGAAAAAATGTTTAGGTAACACAGGTAACAAACTAACAGTGCAGATGTAACTAGCAACACAAAGCTATACAGTGAACAAATTAAAATTTCTTACAGATAAGTATCAGTATGTAGACAAAGACATCTATCAGGGAGATATGTGTCTAGTTTCGATTATAAAAAAAGCAAATCTCCAATACTCCGCTAATGAAGAGAGACTAAATACTTTAAATAAAAATAGACAAGCCCAGATGAAGCTAGTGAGAGGTAAATGCAGGTTCGGCAGCTCTGAGTAATGCCTATATAATGATAGATGTATCGCGTTTTACTACTACTAAATGTATATGTCTTGAAAGTGTCTGTCTAGTATGTCGTCATTTCCGCTGGTCTATACGCCCTACTAATCTACATGTTATGTTAGTGTAGGTACTATAATTCTATACTTTCCTGGTAGTCTATACATACCGCAAGTCTATAAACCCCTCCAGTTTATACGTCCCTGTAGTCCATATTCCTGGTTAGTGTACGTCCTATAAATCTATACTTTCCGCTAGTCTATACGTCCCGCCAGTCTATGTGTCCTGCAAGACTATAAGTCTGTTGTCTATACGTCCCGCGAAGCTATACGACTTCCAAATCTATACGTTACAGTGTCTATACATCCCTCTAGACTTTTACTCTCCGAAACTCTATAAATCCCCCATGTCTATACGTATCGCTATTCTATAAGTACCGGTTGTCCAAATGCTCCTCTAGTGTATACGTTTCCCAAGTCTATACGTCACGATATTCTATAAGTTTTGTTAGTCTAAACGTTCCGCAGGTCTATACGTTTTGTTAGAATAAACGTCCGGCCGTTCTATACATCTTGAAAGTCTATACGTGTAGCTAGGCTATACGTATTTTGTTAGTATTTACATCCTGTATGTCTATACAACTCGCTAGTCTATACATCTCGCTAGTCTACACGACCTGCAAGTCTATACATCCTACACGTCTTTACGTTCCGCTAAGCTATAAGATCTCTAAGTCTGTACCTCTTTACGCAAGATGTACAGGCAGAAGGTACATACCAATCTAGGCAACTTTTCTATACCAGACAGGTGGTATAGACTGCAAGTCTGAACCTCCCTCTAGTCTATACCACCTGCATTTCTGCATGTCCCACTAATCTATAAGACCTGCAGGTTTGTACGTCCCGCTAGTCTATATGACCTGAAAGTCTGTAAATCCCGCTAGTCTACAACACCTGCAAGTCTGTATATCCCGCTACTCTACACGATTTGCAGGTCTGTAAATCTCGCTAGTCTGCAACACCTGCAAGTCTGTAAATCCCGCTAGTCTACACGACAAATCCCGCTAATTTAACTGTACTACCCGCTAGTCAAATATTCATTTTTCAAACATTCAATTTTTTTAATTGTTATCCTACGCTAGATTCCATTTTTTTTTTATTACAATCAAAGTAATTAAAAATAATTTAAAAACTAAATTTGAATTGAAATATTAACTGAAATGTGTTTAAAGTGAACTATAATACGGTTCAAGATTCAAATATCCGACACGGTTTGGACCAAATGTTGGGGTTCAGACCAAGGTTTAAGATAATATTACAAAATTAAATAAATTAATGCATAGTCTCTGGTAGAAGTACCACCCGTAACTAAGAGAATTAATTAAATATGAGTGATTGCACAAAATAACAAAAATGGGTGATCAAAGCTAAAACAACACAAGTTTAATAAACCAATAAAGCCTGGAAGCAGGTCGTTATAAATCAGTCATTAGCAGTTCAGGGTCACTGTAACACTTAATGATGGCTGATTAGAGAATGATATAACAAGTTCTAATATCGAGATACAAAGAAGAACTTGTTATAAAGAAGGGGGAAATATAACACATGTTTGTCTTTATTTTCTAAATAGGTCAACTGCTGCACTCGGGGTTGCATTAACAGTTAGTTTACCACTAGTCTAACAAAATAAGGACACTAAGATTTGGTAATTAAACATAAAGTAAGAATATTTAAAAGGTTGTAACGAAAGACTACATGGTTATAGGTTAACTTTTACGAACTACACTTTTAACTAATTGATGCGGTTATTTCTTTATCTATTGCGTGACGTGAAGTTGTTGCGGCTTGAAGTACTTCTTGCAGGTAGTTTCATGAGGAGATACTTTCTGGTGAAGTGGTTTTGACTTTAAAACTTAAGTGTTGTCGTGAGGGGTTGTTACTCAATCGGCCATCTTGGACTCATAACAGTTGGAAGGGTACGTTATAGCGGTCAGGAAAACAGAACAAAATAAAGAGTACTTTTATGATCACAAAATAAATTCATAAGCATAGGACACCCTCGTGACAACCGAATATCGTCACGAGCACTGGATACCTTAGCATTTACAGAATAATATCTAGGACCCAAAGCTACTTTGTGTGATAACTTCCTGGGTGCATAATATCTTTAGGTTCACAAAATAACTTAAGGCGCACAGTAAGCCTTCGTGATTATAAAATAACTTCACGAGCACAAAATCTTTTCGTTATCACAGAACAATGCTTGCGTAAAGGAAAACATTTTCCTGACAATATAAATCGGCTACCATATTATAAAATCTTTATCACAGAAACATTCTTGAGCACAAAGTGCCTTCATAATCACAGGATACCTTTGTGACTTCATGATAACTTGATCTTGTGAGGTTACGTTACGTTCCTTATCACAACTAAAAGTATTTGTTAGTGTTATTTCGACAACCAGTTGGAATAAGTTTCTTTGCAGTATTTTATTCTTTGTTCTTTATAAACCTTGTGCGCCATCTATTGTAATCATCTTATTTGGTAAACCAGCCTAAATAAAAGACATAATAAAGGAAGAATGTGTCTTGACAATAAAAGAAAACCTAAACGTATAATCCATTGCATTTATAAGATTGTGAATGAGATTATAAACAACATCTTTAGTCTAGTATAATTAAAACCATCCATTTTGAAGTAGTTTTTGTTCATTATAACTTTCTTTTAATTTCTCATCATTGGGAAATTCACTTTATACAGATTCATTTATAACTAGATTTATCTGTTGATTAAGAAAGTTTTATTGAAAGCCATGTTCGAGTAAACTGGCCCTGTTGTTCAGTTTTAATTACAACAAGTCGTTTTGAACATTTCCTCTCAAATTATAAACAAACTTAAATTAAAGTTTCCACATTATTATTTCCAATGTTATAAAATAATTAAATAGAAGTATTAAATAGTAATTCTATCTTAGTTTGACAAACTCGCTGAAGAAATGTAGACAATTTCATCTTGGAAGAGTAATCAGGTTTCTATGAACGTGGCAGACAGTGAGTCTAATTCAGTAACATATCCCGTTTACGCCCCTACCAGAGGAAAATACCTGTTTCAGACTTATTTTAATTTCACTTCTCTTTTTTTCAATTTCCTTTACGTTTGGCACGTATATATACCCCCTTGTTTTCTAATAAACAAGATACATAAATTGTTTTAAAACTGTCAATTCCTACTTAAATCAACAAAAAAAATTATCAATGTTTTATTTATTTTATAATAACAAAATATTATAAACATGTGTATACATATGTCAGAATGAGAATATTAATCTATGGTAAAATAGAAAGCGAATTTTCTTGCAATTTTCCATTTTCTTTTCAATGTATAGTATTGGCCTCGTATTTTTATTTCTTACTTTTTAAAAGTTTTTTTGTCGTTTCTTTTGTGTTGTAGATTTTTTGTTTTTCTTTCGCATTGTCAGTTTGTGAAGCAAGGGTCGATACCGTTAATCCAGTTTGTGCGTTTGTTTAATTCCTTTCATTCATTTTTAATGCTGTAGCATTATTTATGATATTGTGTGGAAACCCTGGCAAAGAATTAAAATTATACAATGAAGGTTTTTTTTATATAGCTCTTTGAAAAGTTCGTTTTTAGTTGTGGAAAGCCAGTTCAGTG
This sequence comes from Prosapia bicincta, assembly GCA_036971475.1. Classification (NCBI taxonomy): domain Eukaryota; kingdom Metazoa; phylum Arthropoda; class Insecta; order Hemiptera; family Cercopidae; genus Prosapia; species Prosapia bicincta. Next base: position 179,388,045 of record JBAIZL010000002.1, read on the forward strand.
ATGTAACGCGCTAGATTGTTAACATAAAGATTCTCAGTACAAGATACTTTGTACAGCCTTTGTCCTACTTCAACACTAAATAAGTTTGTTGAGTATGTTATTTCCTGCTTTATATCTCATTTTTTCCTTTTCTATACAAAATTTCCTTTCGCGTCAGGAACGCAGTGAACTGAAAGCGATGCTGTGGCATATTCGATCTATCTATGTAACGAATGGCAGCTTGAGTCCAATTAAAATTGCCGGCGCTGGGTTTGTAAAGGCTTGCTTAACTAACAAGTCTCTATTCACTCCATAACTAATTCTAGTGTTGCTTTCAAAACCTAACCTACATAGCTGTGTAGTGTTCATAACACAGCTTCAAAATAGACACACAAAGATTGATGTTGTACATTCATCTACGTGTGTTCATTAATAGAAATCTAACCACATACAATGTATTGAAGCAGAATAGAATTAGGCATTTTATCTACCTTTAGAATTGAAAATAAATTTAACAGACAATGTGGAAAATATTTTTAATATTCTGAAATATATATATATATATATATATATATATATATATATATATATATATATATATTAATATAGTGATATGTTTTCATGTAATATAGTTAATAAATTTAAAATATTTCAAAAAAAGAATACTTTTAATGATTATATTTATTCAAAGCTTTTCGCCGATAAAATAGTACCAGCATCTTCAGGAAAATAATTATCTAATCGGATTATGAAGATGCTGGTACTATTTTATCGGCGAAAAGCTTTGAATAAATATATTCATTAAAAGTATTCTTGTTTTTGAAATATTTTTAATTTAATAATTATATTTATATATATATATAGACTATATATATATATATATATATATATATATATATATATATATATATATATATATATATACATACATATATGTAGTATATATGTATAATATAGTATATGTATACATAGTATACTATAGTATATGTATTATAGTATATGTATATATAGTCAAATACATGTAGTATACACTAACGAAAACATAAAACCTTATGTTTGTAGTCCTAAATTCTTTTATCGATTTCAGTTTAAATAATCAACACAAATGACCTTTCATATTATAAATTGTAAAATAAACAATTTTAAAAATTAAATTAAACCTCGATTTTTAAATTGTTACACTCTGGACCAGTTTTTTTAAAATTTTTTGTCTTATAAATGGTACCCCAAATGCTATCACTTAAAAATATGTAGGCGTTCATGAGCAAATTTAACACTTGCAAGTGTTGCATTGCCTATGTAGCGCCGTAAAAACTTCCTACACGTCTGATCGCATTGTTCGTGCCTTTTTGTCATTTATTAGTGATCTATCTCAACACAGACATTAGTGTTTCGAAAAAAATGCTTTCTCTCTTAAAGTGTTAAAGTTAAAATTTTTTGATAAGAAGTCCTCTTACACATTAACCTAATCAGTAATCAGTGTTCATTTTTGTCTCCTTAGATACGAACGAGGTAATAAGAACTTAAGGTAGGATTATCTTAAGTATATGAAATGAATACAAATATTTCAAATATAAAGAATTCTGTCAACATATTTACCTAATAAGTAACATGTACGCTCCATACCTCCTTCAAAGGTATAGATACGAATTATATGTATGTTTACGTTACGGACATGTTTGTCTTGAAAGGTTAAATAACCAATAATTTCTTGGACATATTTAAATAACAAGTAACGTCTCGATTCCTTATCACCTTCAAAGAAACACGGACAGGTAGAGAATTATGGGTTGAAATGTTTTAGGAACATGGGTTGTCTTTAAAAATTCAAATATCAATAATTTCTCCAACATATTTACCTACTCAGTAACGAGCTGATTCGTTATCCCCTTCAAAGACGAAAATACCGAAAAATAGATAAATATATGCTAGGGACATCCATCCCTAGCTCAATGTCCTTAGTAATCAAGAATTACTCAGCCGGCGTTTGTAATTACAGGGATCTAATATGGATGGGGGTTGCGAATCATTCGTATTATTCAGCAAAGATATTCATTTTATTTAATATCTTTAATAATCATAAGGTTTTTGAACTGAAAGTACTTAATAACCATAATTTTTACACTTTACCATACTTAAAAGGTAGATATCGATGAAGAATGGGTTTAGAGAGTGGATTAAGGTAAATGTACGCAACTCACAATAATCCAAGATTACTTAGACCATTCATCTCATCACTATCATATACTCACTTTATCCGTATTTCACCTTATCTCTATCTTATAAATGGAAAAAGTAGGAAATTAAAAATAAGTACTATATCATGGATATGCATATCTCTTGATAACTTCAACAATCAAGATTTTCTTCAACTATATTTACCTAATCATAAGTGTGTCTGACCTTCCTGCTCTAACATTGTGATAAGGGCGAACAAGTGAATCATATTTCTAGGACGAGGTAGGCCATTATAGATATTATCTATCACTATATATCCCTATTCCTACTCAGTATTAAGTCAAGAGACAAACGTCTCTATTTCCAATTTTATTAACTAAGAATATGGTGACAAAGTTTACCTAGCTACTAGCACGTTAATAAAACAGGTATTTTATATGGGCATCAAGCAAATAATATTTGCTTATTAACATAAAAGTTATTATAAAACCATTAATTGTTCAACTTGAAGTGTAAGTTTATAGCCAGATCCAGGGTTATAAAAGCGTCCCATATATCTCGTCACAGCTGCTGTGTCCCCGTCACGTCCCCTTGCATACACACTTGGTACATCCATTACATGAACTTTAAAACTACAGCAGTATATTAGGAAACATTTTCAGATCAGTTTTTTTAATATTTTGAAACTCGACTACATCAGTGTCTAAGGTCAATATCTAGTCACCAAACAACTTTAACCATGGGTGAAAATTCAATAAGTGAAATTCCATCTCCACTTTTCGATTTTTTTAGTGTTTTCTGAGAACATGCTTGACTTATTAAAAGAGAATAAAAAAGGGGTTTCTGATACAGTCAACCATGTTACATAAAACAGCTGATCCATGCGGCACTTTCAAAGCCTGTTATCTGGGTATGGCAAATGCATTAAGAGGGGAGTTGTGTGAACAATAAACCGAGGCTCCTGCTCTAAAGAGACTTTTTAATGCACTATATATTAAAAATTTTATAATAATAATTGATAAATAAAAATTCCAAAGAAATTGGATAAGAAAATAAATAGTAACGAAAGAATAAATGTCAAACGAAGTTACTGTAAGTCAGCCGTGAAAAAAGGGGGATAAAATTCTGAAAAACTGCCTTTCATAACGAAATAACTAACTGAAAATATTTAGGACAAATACTTTCATGATGCTCCATCGCGAAAAAACCAGAACAAATATGGGGCTTTTAAAAAACAAATCATGTTTAAAATATTGAAAATTTTGCAGTGACACATAGGAAAGGAAATTGTTATCGGGCTTAACAGTAAAATTTACCTCGCGGTTCTCCCCCCTCATCAATAATTTCAACCGACTATTACTCTAAAGCAAAATTTCCAAGGAAAATCCTCCACGTGCCCAGTTCTAAAACCCCTGTCGTTAAATCTAAATCTCTGAGCAACGTAAGGATGAAGCACAAAGTGGTGGTTCAGGGAAACTCCTGATAAGGTTTTTATAGCTACCCCTACCCCAGTCTACTTTATTGTGATATTTACCCCGCTGGGAAGGATATACCTTTATTAGTATGCAAAATTTCATCCATATTATTAAATAAGATATACATCTCCTCATGTGTCTAGGCACTTGGCCTAGCATCCAATGGGAAGAACACTTTAGATAACTAGAAAACATTACAATTATGTACATTCATGTGATACTTGGGGAATGGTTATTCTACTTACTTACAATTTATTCCCTTCAACTTAACGTTCACTGTTACCAAATTTGGTAAATCTTTAGCATCGTTACAATATTTTTTCTAATGGCTATTCAATCTTTTTTTAATGTGAAGGCGCATCTGAATTAGACGTTGGAGCGCAGGCGCCAATTGACAAAATAATGATCTTATGAAATAGGAATGCATAATAATAATCACATCACCGACAACAACAACAATAATAATAATATTTTGACCTTTGAGCGTTAGAGCAGAAATTAATTAAAATAATAACTCCGGCTAAACAAAGCTGTCTCTCGCACATAATAACAAGCTGTGCACGAGAACACTGATATTGTAATTAACGCACTGTTTGAACTTGTAACAAAACTGTTTCATTGTTTAAACGAGGTAAAAACTATAATGTAGCGTGCAACATTAGTACAACATAAAAGTTTTAAAACAATTTTAAATATATTGTAGTAAAATGAAACTAAATTGAGTGTACAATGTGAAAGAAGATACCAGTTGATCAAGATTATCAAATTTGTTGAATTCATTAAAATTGTGATTTTTGTATGAGGTCAAAAAAGAGTCGAAACCACCATGGCAGCCGTTTACATTGCTCACCGTAAACATTTATTTGAGTCATCTAGAATCAAACCGCACTTTCTTCCACTCAGATAATTTTTTAGAATAGTCAAAAAACCTCTAAAGAATTTATTAAAGAACTTATTTCTGCAACAAACTGGATGCAGAAGCATGTCCATCACGAAATTTCCTACAAGATTCATGTATATAATTTCAATTTATTAAAAAAATTTGATAAATTGCACTTTGACTCTATAGGACTCATTTGTCCATTGCAATTTTATGATTCTAGTTATCTGTCACACTGTAAGCTCTTGGTACAAACTACGTCCTACAAACAAAAACATTGTCTTTTGCAAGATAAGACGGAATGATATTTGCTGTATATAGTATTAGGTGTTGCTTAATAAACGAGAAACACGATTTATTACTGTGTTGTGTGTGTGTGTGTGTGTGTGTGTGTGTGTGTGTGTGTGTGTGTGTGTGTGTGTGTGTGTGTGTGTGTGTGTGTGTGTGTGTGTGTGTGTGTGTGTGTGTGTGTGTCCACGTTGAAGCGGCCAATTTCCCGTTTAATTTGGAACAAACAGCAATAATTCAGTTTTTAACAGGCAAGCTTGGAATTAGGCCAATGTTAAAGTGAAATTAGATATTTTAGAAAATAAATTATAAGTGAGCCGACAGGTTAAATACTAAAATTAACAAAGAAGTTTGATGTGACAGTTAGTGCACCGTTGCAAGAGGATTGAGCGTGATCCAAACTAACTAGTTGTTACTTGAACAATATACAAAGTTCAGATCAAGCTGTGATTTCAAATGTAGGATTCTATTTCTAATATGTTTAAAAACAATAATATGTTTTTTTAAATACTTGATCCCGAAGGACAAGATAAAATAATCCCATCTTAATTAAAATAAAACCGAGTTTTTACATAATACAGTTGTAATAGAAAAAGTATTAAAAAAACAATAATTTAAGAAGCAATAAATATGGTAACACGGGAAAATTTAACTTAAAGTCAATAAACTAGTGTTAAATTGTAAATAAGACAAAATAATAAAATTGTGAAGTGCGATTGAATAACATAAAATTTATAAAACGGAAACGTCGTACGAATAGTACAACTGATTGATATTTCATAAAAAGATATGAAACTAAAATGATCAAGTATGTGAACGCTTTTTAAACTAACCGATCATTATTCAAAATGTATAGAAAATTATTAGTTTCTTAAAAATTTCTATTATAAACTCTTTCAGTAGTGGTAAGAATGAAGAGCCTTCATTTCACTTAAATTAAATGCTTTTTCGGAATTAGAATTAGAAGACAGATTCAACCGACCGTTGTAGGCTAGATTATACGTATATCTGGCTCCTGCCTCGAGCGATGCTGGACAAATTCTTAACTAGAACCCGCTGAAGAGTAAAACGTCTAGTCTACCGTGATTCTAATAAATTTTATATTATTTATTAAACAATTCAGGCTTATTTATAGACTCTTACGATGTTCTCTATGCAGGGTACTACGACTGATAACGAGTAAATAAACTTAAGTCTTTTTTTTGCTAAATGATGCTAAAATTAGTATTTTATAAAAAGTTATTATTCCTGGAATTTTTAGTAGTCGAGCCCCAGAATTATTACCAATATTATTATATTTATAAGTATTCAACCCTAGTTTAAAATGAACGTTTTTTATATAAAAATTAACCGATATTTTTTTAGTACTAGTGACAAACCCGCACAAATTACATAAGCATAGGTTCCCAATTAGCATTTGTAAGTTTGTAATTAACTAACAGTACATGGTTTAACAGATCCCTTTAATTAAAGCTCTCTAGAATAAAATATCCTTAAAAAATTAAAAACTCTTCGAGTATATGCTAATTGATTGGACGATTTTAGGAATTATTTCCTGGCAGGTCAAAGTTGGAATTTTACACGTTCCGATTTTCAGATCATTATCTTGCACGGCCCAAACGGTGAGTAGTGAGGAAGTTGATGATGGAGGAGTATTGGGAGATATAAAACTGGTGCAAGGGGGACGTTTAGAAGAGGGAAAAGGTAAGAGGAGTGTTAAATTGGTTAGAAGAATAGAAAGAGTTAATAAGAGTAAAAAGGGGACATAAAGAAAAGGGGAGAAACAAATTAGTAAAATTAATAAACAAAATAATAGAGATATTTCACTCACGAATGGTTTTTAAAAAAATCCCCAACTGTACCTTATTTGAATGTCATGTAAATAAAACTTTGGGCACTTTAAGAATAAGAAGAATTGCTAGAAACAATATATAATTGTTGTACGGAATCAAACATACCACCAACGCCATTCGACCCCAACATAAATGAAAACGTTCTATTTTATGTTAAAAATTTCGGCTGTAATTGTTGTTTAGATTTAATTAGTTATTAAATAAATTACTTTATACCCTCCTGAGGTGAAATATGTTCGGTGAGAATTCTTAAATCTTGAATTTATTGCAATATAATACTAATTTTCTTTATTAAATTTTATTTATTTCTCTTTCTATTAGTTTTCTTTAAACATTTTTTTTTTAATTTTAATAGTTACGTAGTTATTACGATTCACAAGACGGACAAGCCTCTCTAAGTACATTGTTTCTTTCAACTTTTCCTATTGCTAGGTAAATCCAGTTCCCAAAAACCCAATTCATTTATCACCAAAGTCCATTATTTCCCAAATAGAGGCACTGGTAATTTACCACCTTTGTAACACAATTTATTTATTTATGCTACACTAAACTGCAACTGAGAGCGCCCAAATCATGTCATCTGGCGGCCGAATGGGGTACTACGTCAGTGAAGCGCTGCAGATGTGTAGATAATGATGCCTAAATCGTTTTAAAGTGACTACCTCGTGTTTCCGAGTACTAGCCATGATTTAGGCTTTTCCTATTTTCGAGGCTGATTTGGTGTCGCCTACTAAATACAAAAATTATTGATAGGAAACCCTATCAAAAGATCTTATAAATTAGGTTTTGCATGATCAACGTTTATTTACTTTAGGTGTGTCGGCCAAAATTTAAATACATATGTCGACTTTAAAGAAACTTATAAAGCATCAACGCACACATGAGTGAACCTTTTTTCGTTTGTCTCTATCTTGGGTTTTTGATTCATTTAAGGGTTTAAATCCCTGACCAGTAAAATTTTCTTTAAATTGATGAATATCGAATTTTTGTTAAATATATGTTTACAGGTTCCTTTATTACGACCATTTAATTAAAACTAAATTTCATTGGCATGATAATATTAAATTAATAATGTGAAGTTATAACATTAAATAATATTGTAATTGGTTGTCATAAGGTTATACTACTACGTTCATGCGTATTGTGTGATTTCATCTATTTTCTACAGATAAAATTATACTGATAAAGCTTTTTATAAAGTTATGTTACGTCACTAAGCTAAAACATACTCTCGGACATTTATTAATACCACTTAATTGACGTCGTAATGTTTACCATTGAAAAAGGTAGACTAACAGATTAATAATAATATGCAACAATGTAACATTATTTTAGTCAATAAAATAATATTATTATTTTATCACCATTCAAAAACAAATCGAAACAAATCGAAATTTAAAATTTTTTTTAAATTGTAAATTTGTTCATTAAACAATTTATATAAAAAAATGGTAAAGGTATCAGATTCCTAACTGAGATGCGCAAAGGATGCGCGGAAGGTTAATAGTTGCGATGTAACCATAATTATTGCCCACTTCAGCATGAGCTGTCCGAGGAAGAAGATTATTTTTTAAAATCAATTAAATTCAAGGGAAAAGGGATTATGGAAAATATGATCTATTGAAGTTTCTTTTAAAACAGAAGCAATGTTTGGTTAAACTTTTTTATGTAAAGTGTTTAAAATGAGTTCTTAAAGTATAATTTTATTTTTACTCTAAATAAAGTAATGAATTAGATCTCATGATGATACATCCAGGCCAATTCTAAACAGGAACATGGCGGAAGGCACAAACAGAAACGATCAACTCTACAAACGTTTTGCAGCTAAGTGATAAAACAATTTGGTACAATCTTTCACTTCAGAATTGAATTCATATAAATACCTCGTAGGTTTAATGTTGTTACAACTTTAGGTCGGGTAAATAGTAAAAATCCTAAATTTTGTATTACTATCCGAATATTATAAATAAAGGATTAAGCCACATGGTGTTATAAATTATATTTTTCAAATGCCAATTTTTAGATTCATAATATGTAAAATACATTTAATTAATGAAACAACCTTAGTAGATATCTCATATCTGTATCACAAATTCATTAATTGTACAATTGTTCAAATTGGTTAACTTCATAATTAAAGAGATTTAATATTTTAAAACGAGTGTAATTAGTAAATAATTTTCTTTAGTTCAATTTTCGTTTATATTTCAAACTCATAAATGATATTTTTTTTATTTTGTATTTTACTAAATAGTGTCTTTTGAAACACACCACTTATTAATCCAATTGTGGGATCTGAAATCCCTTCTGAAAGTCTTGACTGAGCCTCATCTGAGCCATCTTGGAACAAGTGATAGAGAATAACACGGGCTTCTCATTCCAATACAAGACTTCCACAATTTATCCAATCCAAACATGTTCCAAGAAAACATCATGGTTGATATTTTGAGGCGGGTTGTACTGTCTCGCACTTCGACCTTTTTTAATTGTAATTCATTTTATCACTCATAAGAAATCTTTAGCCACCGCTGATTTCAAGACATATTAATTACAATTGAAGAGTCTTCTACAAGAGGTAACAGCATTTACTACCAGGCTCTCTTCAGACAAACCACGGCTACCAACAGTGCAGCAAGAGGTCATCAAATGATTTCTAGGCTTGAGAAAGGTCTAATTTTCAATGTCTTGGAATAAATAATACTTTGAATTTGTATTTTATTTTAAAATGTTTTCACAAGTTAGAAGGTTATTCAAAACTCAAACCAAGACACTAATATTTCATCAAGTCACAACCAAACAACTGTTATATATTTGGTCAAGAAAGTTTTTTTTAAATACCTTTGCATAATTTTTAGATATACATTTGGATTACTCATTAGAAATTCATAAAAGTTACATTAAATTTTTGGTCCATCTCTAATTTCACATTTAATGTACTTACCTATAGAAAAGTAGTCGATTTTAAATTTGCAAACAATATGTGTTATGTTTGAACACAATTCAAACTGATTTTCATTAATTCTTTTATCACTTCGTCTTCAAGCAGAGTATCTTCAGTACGTAACTTAGTATATAATTATAGGTTGTGTGCCAAATATTTTAAGTAATAAGGGACCACATTAGAATGTTAATTAGTGGCATAATGGTATCCATTAATGTGACCCACGAAAACATAAATACTTCTTGGGAGTGTACAATATTTACCAGAAGCAAATTAGTGTGTGTATCTATTTGTGTGTGTGTGTGTGTGTGTGTGTGTGTGTGTGTGTGTGTGTGTGTGTGTGTGTGTGTGTGTGTGTGTGTGTGTGTGTGTGTGTGTGTGTGTGTGTGTGTGTGTGTGTGTGTGTGTGTGTGTGTGTGTGTGTGTGTGTGTGTGTGTGTGTGTGTGTGTGTGTGTGAGTGTGTGTGTGTGTGTGTGTGTGTGTGTGTGTGTGTTTGAGTGTATGTGTGTGCGCACACACACATATATCTGTGATTGTAAGAGTCTACCGCACTTACTGTACTCCGTACTGCCGTATATCGGTTGAATTATTTCTGGAAAACTTACAATGAGCATATCTTACCAATTTATGCTTAGAAACTAACTGCTTTACATAATGTTCCCAATTCTACTGACGTATAAATAATATAAGTATTTGAATAAATAAACTTCGATTAAATTTTAAACCCGAACATAGTAGCTTTAATATGATTGGTTGTACTCTAAATGAATCAGTAAATACAAATAATTAAAAGACATTTGTAATTGATCGGACATAATTAAACGCAGAGAAGACATAGCACCTTACACTAAAAATATATTACAAAAGCTCGAATAAATGTCATGAAACTCAAAGTAGAATTTTATAAAAAGATTTATATAATTCAATCCAAATACCAATGATTCGTACGTAAACTCTTGACCAAATTTTGACCTATTGAGACAAATATAAATTTTTAATTCAAGTAGTAATAAAAAGCTTTGTGACAGCATATCGACCTTTAAAACTTACATGAATAACTTATTTTATGTAAATAACATATTTTACTGAACCTTTTTATAATAATTATTGCTTTGACGAATTCTAGATTTAATAAAAATAACTTTTCCAATCATCCAAAGTGTTTTGACATTTATATTAGTCTTTCCAATTTCTTCAAGATGGCCCTGATCTGATCTCCCATCATCTCAAGAAGGTAGCTCAGGGATATCGAAACGGTAACGTTAGCAGAGGCGGAGCTACCAAGCTAATTGGTTTCAGGATATTGACCATGTACCAAAATATCTTTCACCCGCGGTAGGTCAGCAAAATTAGGAGGACGATGATTTAAAGGGAAATCGTTATCTTAGTTAGGCCCCTGTAGCTGGAAATCGTGAATATATTTTTATAAAAGCTTGCTAAAGTCCGAAATAAATCTCCCTTTGTCATTCCTCCATCTTGCGATAACAGACTGAACTGTCATTGATGATATAATCATTGTGCTTTAGAACAGTCCTCCTCCTCACTGGGGTTCCAGTAATGCAATCCAGAATATCTTGAAAATGTCGAATATTTTTATAAAAGCTTGCTAAAGTCCGAAATAAATCTCCCTTTGTCATTCCTCCATCTTGCGATAACAGACTGAACTGTCATTGTTGATATAATCATTGTGCTTTAGAACAGTCCTCCTCCTCACTGGGGTTCCAGTAATGCAATCCAGAATATCTTGAAAATGTCGAATATTTTTATAAAAGCTTGCTAAAGTCCGAAATAAATCTCCCTTTGTCATTCCTCCATCTTGCGATAACAGACTGAACTGTCATTGTTGATATAATCATTGTGCTTTAGAACAGTCCTCCTCCTCACTGGGGTTCCAGTAATGCAATCCAGAATATCTTGAAAATGTCGAATATTTTTATAAAAGCTTGCTAAAGTCCGAAATAAATCTCCGTTTGTCATTCCTCCATCTTGCGATGACAGCCTGATCGTTGGCATCAACATGATCACTGTGCTTTATAATAGTCTTAATATTAAAACTTCTCAAATATAAAAACGTCATGAAATTCTTGCTTCTTTCACAATTAACCTATAACATTTGTATAGAACAATAATTAAATTGATTATTTTGTTTTTTCCATTGAAACTGTATTTTCATATCTCTTTTTCCATGAAGAAAATTAAACTGAGATCCAGATAAATAAAATATTGCAGTAATGAAATAAGCAATTTATTATTTTCACCAGACCCCACTTCATAACGCAAAGCGTAGACTCCGTGCGCACATTAAAGTAGAGTATTTTTTAATGAACATTTTCCCTTTTGCCTGTCTTTACGTTTATTAAATATGAAGTCGCTTGTCTGAAATATATATAAAGCTATTCAAAGCATGACACTATAATTAAAAAAAGCATGCCATTACAGTCTATTTCAAAAAATTTTAAATGACTTGAAACTAATTGAAAAAACATATTTTCTTAACTTTACTTAATGAAAATTGTTTTATTTTGGTGTAACTAAACCAATAATTGTTTGTGCTTCATGTTTCCAATGTTTTAACTAATCGATGTTAGGAAAGGACAATTGAATTCTCAATGTATTATATTTAGTATTTGATCGCCTCTTGATTAAAGCATAATTTCTGGTGACAGGAACCATTGCCAAAGCAAAATACGGATTTAACTTTTTTTTACATCGGTAACATAATAACGAAAAGAGCAATATTATGCAATAGTTTACGGTACAGCCATTTATACAGCGCTCACACACGCACCCTTTCTTTCTTTCACACACACGCGCGCGCGTAAGCACACACACACACTGCAACGTCCTCCCCTCTGCCGAATAATATATTTATCATATATTTATATATCTGCTGCTCACACCGTTTTGTGTACCGTGTTCAGATCCCTAAATTTTGTCTTGTGTTCCCGCGTAAAGTACCACGCCCAAATGCAAGTCTATTCCCGCTGACATCTAGCTTAACGATTGTATGACCTCCCCTAAGTTGGTTGGCAGGTTTGTTAGGTCTGTATTTAGTCACACATGCCAGTAAAATAGTCAGCTGGAAAGAAACAACATTTATATGAACACACAAAATATTCAAAGAATCTTACCACTTCATGAGATCTGCAGACACAGCAAGGAGACGTGCAAAATATGATCATGTTTAAGATACCTATTTTAAAAGGCTCCTGTGTTCTTTAAACATGATCTGCCAGTAGAAATCGTCTCTGGGCTTCAATACAGAAAACCAACTAATTTTTAGAATAGCTCAATAAAATTGTTCTCAGGAGAGAACTCGTTTGAAAAAACATTAGGTTCTGAATTTTATATATATTTATTAATTTATATTTTATATATTTATTAATTAATGAAATTTAATTAAAACTGTACTCTGATTTTATAATCATTATTTATCAGTTGGAAAAACTAAAAGGTTTTATTGGTTGTTCAACACAGGATAAATTCAAATACTGTAAGTTTTTATAATGCATTTAATTATTGATTTTAAACTAAACTAATTTTTTTCAAATAAAACATATTTAGCTCTCTCTTTATCTGCACAAATTATTAATTAAAAGCTCGTTAATTTTCACATATTTAAAACCTACATTTCATATGCAATTCATTAATTACATTTACATATTTTTTTAAAAAAATTATTTCCAAATCTAACATGATAAAATACTTTATCTTCTTATTTCAAGATTGAATTGGTAAATTGACATTTTATTATAAATAATTTTAAAATATATACGATTCAATAAATCTGGTCTTCTTGAAAATGATTGGCTTATGGCCAAAACCACTTTGTAAATTTAATATTATTATTCATTATTTCAACAATTTTGTTATACTAATTAATTTTATTACTTAAAAGATTTATTTAATTATCCAACATAGAATGAAGTCATTGTTTAAGTTTAATTGGTAATTTGAATTTAATAAATTTAACTGACTAAATTTGACGTTAATTCGTATATAATAGAGAAAATGACTTGCCAAGGATTTCCCTGCCGGTCCTGGAGTCCTCTCGTCTGGATTCCCTGGTCCCTGGACATCGGAAGTTGCCATCCCTGGTCAGGCGATGGAAGTCTTTCTCCATTTCCGCGTGCTGGAGGCTGAGTCTGGAGCCCTTGTCCATGGATGGAAGTAGACGGCAGGAACGTGGCTATTTTGGTCCCAACTGGCCTGGTGATGATTGTCCTAGGCGCTGACCGACATAACGACCGTTAGCACCTCGTATTAAAAATTTTTTACAGACTGCCTTACAGGTCCATTAGTTCCTGTATTTATTGCGGCTATGTCACCCTTCCCCTCCCCTCTCAGCTCGTCGCTATCTCCATGCTTGTTTCTTGTACGGGCGGGTTGGACAACGTATTAGTTCTAACCTGCATAATTTTGTTATGTGTTTTAGAACACTGAAAAATGTCTATTATTTTTAAATGGCTGTAACTTTTTTGTTATTTGAGTTTTTTAAATTCTGTTTTCACTACTGTTTATTATGGATTATTCTGGTCATTTCAAAATGTCGATGATAGTTCTACGTGGCTTAGTTCTCAAGTTAGCATTTTTCGGCACTTAGAAAATTTTTCACTTCACTCTCGTTTGTCAAATTTAGTTAGTTATTACAATTCCATGCTATTATAATTTTTAATTTGTCTTAATAATACTTATTCAAAATTTTAATGACTTCTTGATTCTTTACTATGTTTATTATACCATAAATTAAAACCTTATTATTTAAATATTAAAATTGTTATTTAAAAAATAAGAAATTATTAATTTCTTAATTGAAACGTTAATTCAGACCGTTTCAACACACATACACACTATTTGTAGAAGAAGAATATACTGGGTACAACTACATTTAATTTATTTATACTGGTGAGAAATAATACATAGACATAATATCACGCGATGAAACGGATAAGGGAAATTGCAAGTAAGTTGTTGAGAGAAAAGCGTTTTCCTCTAGAAACAAACAACGTCTCGTGGGCTTGAAGTAAAATACAGAGACGTTAACAACAATCCCCACATCTTCTGCTGTTGACGTTAATGTGGTATTTATATTCCGTGAAAATACGTCGCGACAACAATGCGCAATGTATGTAGGAAACAACCTGAAATCTGCTTTCCTGAAATTACACATAAGCTTTAAAAATATGTTTGCCCATTTTTTTATGTGCTGTTGTTTTAAGTTTAAGATGCACGTAGCTAATTTATCGTTTATTTAACATATTTTTTGAAAAAAAATTATTACAATTTTATTTTGTAAGCCAATAAATGTAAACAAATATGTAATATGTAAAATGTATGTAAAAGTAAGCAAAAAATCCAAAAGTGTGTTATACAAAGTTCATAGAGCCATTTGTTTAGAAAAAATATTCATACTTAAAATAATACTGTGCATTTAAAATTTCGTAAACGTAAAACTGTTCACTTTTGGATTGTGTACTTGTCTTTATTTGCTTCCGGAAACTTATAGAAATATAGTGATTGTGTGACTTTTAACGCATTGTCAAACTGTATAAGAATACGTTATAAAGAAAACTTTAAGAAAACTTTTCTAGATACTTAGACAATGCCTCAAGGTGAGAAACTATTTCAGCGTGAAACCAAAGCGGGGTTAACTTTTACCTCAGCTGTACTGAACCCTGGATTTACACCGGAAGTGTGCGACCAAACTTTCACATCACGACTACATGATCATATTCTCATCTAGCATAATTACTAAATTCTCAAATAGCTAAATTACGAGATTTTCAACAGGTTAAATGGCAATACTCTTATCCAACAATATAGCTATATTCTCTGTATCAATATGAATAGGTTAGCTGCAAGCAAAATGACTAAATTGTCAACTAGCTAAATTACACGATTCACGAAATTACGCGATTCTCACGTGGATGATTGAAAATATCTCATCTAGCAAGAACACCAGAAAATGTTGTAGAACACTAGATTCTCAACTAGCTAAATTACAGTATTCTCATAAGGCAGAATGGCAATACTCTCGCTTAAAAAAATGACTAGATTCTCAACTAGCTAAATGTCAAAAATTATCGTCTCACTAAAGAACAACATTCCTAACTATCTCGATGACATTGTTTCTAGAAGGTTAAAAAGAAACAATCTCATCTACGTAAATTGTAAGGTCCTGATTTTACTCAAAGACTTTATGATTATTAGCTAAATCAAAAGATTCTTTTGCTGAAATGTTACTAGATTGTCATCTCGCGGATGAAAAAAAATGGAGAACATAGCTGCCGAGGGACCAATCTAAGAAGAGCTAGAAAGAACTGTGTTACGCTTCCGATTAGCCACAGGGCATGTTTATCTACAAGTCAACTCCACCGTATTAGCCTAGCTGCTGATGAAACTTGCCCATTGTTCTATCTTTCTTCGGGACTGTGAGGCTGTAACGAGTCCTAATGACGATATCACCGATCGTTAAACTAATGAGAGACGTCGAATGGCAAAGAGTTGCGTACGGGAGTTGGATAAAAGTGAAATGCTAAATGACTTAGACCCTTATAACAGGTAACATTTTTATTTAGCTAAATAACTCGATTTTCATCCATCAAAATGACAAAAACTCTTGTCTTCGAAAATAGCAAGCTTCTAATCTAACTAAAAGATTTTAGCTAAATCCAAAAACAAAGCTCATGCAGTAGGTAATTATTTAATATTATAATTTTAACATTTCTTTCCCCCTACGGTTTTGCGGTTCCACTACCACTAGTTTTAGTTACACTCCAAAGGACTTATAGCAACTTGGACTGAAAACTTTTTTTGTATAGAACTATATAGTTCTTATTATTCCTTAGTCTAAGAGGTGATTGGTGTTGCTATGTTTAAATAAAAATAGTTAATTAAAGATAATTGCCACGTTTTTCTGTAAATTTCAGTTGTAAATTTCATAAGATTAATTCATTGATTCTCTAAAATAAACGATGTCTACAAAGGAGCAGTATTTTATTTATGTTTTTAATATGTAAAGACAAAAACACATTCGTTGAGAAACATGTTTTCAATTAATTAAACATATATAATACTGACAAAGTAATCCGTCTTTTACAGATCTTTTGAATTTTTTTGAAATTAATATTCCTTAACAGCGTTCCTACATTAACCGACAACTCATAAATACAAGGTAACACGTGTGTTATCTGCTGTATAGGTCATTAACTTGACGCGCAACGTAACATCAGCATATCTTCTATGGAGCTACGTAATCGAAGCGTCGTAAGTACTGAAAAATGTTTTAAAACACACTTTATATTTTAAGATGGCACTTAATGGCAGTTACGCGTAACATTATTCCATTAGAAACACGTAAATTAGGTCGTAAGTAGCGATATATCTTGTTTTAGTCGTACAATTAATGACGTGGCCCTTAGGAGCTAGTGTTAACGATCCAAGGCATACCCCTACATGAATGATATATTTTGACAATGAGAAAATGCATAGTTTAAAATTTATCACTTGAAAAATATTGATTTAACATCAACCACAACAATTTATGTTTTAGTTTGATATAATTAAATAAATAGCTAACCAAACGTTGTTCAGTTTTAGATTCGCAGACGAACAGATTGTGACAGCGCAGGCGTTTCTAATGAAAAGGTTATACTTGGAATATCATAAACAAGAATTATAAGTATTAACTGAATTATAAGTATTATAAGAATTAACTGAAAAATAGTATTTGGTAATAACCAAAAGTGCTCGATTCTATCTTTGGGTAATGAGGTCATGGAAATCGACAAAGTAAAACTGTTTATTACCTGAAAAATTATTTTAGAATTATAATAATATCAGAATTTTAGGTAACTCAACAGGTTTATCTGTATACAGCCATCTTCAGATAGTAGTAAAAAGTTATCTACTGATCATACAAATAGAATCTTGTAAATCAAAAGCATGTTTTCTGAGGCTTTGAAGGTGTTAAGTATATCTTAATGCGTTCGTCGTACTCGTAAAATCAAGGTTAGGTCCTTGCAATGTAGAGAGCTTGTTTACATATCATCTTTTAAATACTTCTTGCAAAATCAAAGCTGTTAAATGGTTCATTTCTTCTTCCATGATAAAATCTTGAACAATCATTACGAGTATATATAAACAAACCATCAAATACGATTTACACGCTATAAAACTAAGTACATGAATTGAGCAGAATTAGTTATATTTATTTCAAATATAAAATTATAGGCCTGGCTCTAAATAATAAATAGCCTATTAAAAAATTGTATTTAATAATATATTTACGTAGCCTGCTATCAGCTGATTATGAAATCCAATGTAGTCGGACTTTATTTTAATTTATCTCTCATTTTATTTTTAGAATTTATAATTTCTATTAGAAATGATTTTATATTAAACTATCAATTAATTTTAAAATACTATAAGTCACTAAAACGTGCCTAGATTCTCCTTATTTCTTCTATTAGCTCACACTCTCCTGATATATATCTGTACAAAATTTCAATCGTTAATACTTTTTATTCATTCAATCAAGCTCAAATATAATGTTTTAAACTTGTAGTGGATGACACCTTATGTTAATAGAGTTTTTCAATTCCTTCTATTAGCTCACACTCTCCTGATATATATCTTGTACCAAATTTCAATCGTTAATACTTTTTATTCAATCACTCAAGCTCAAATATAATTTTTTAAACTTGTAGTAGATGACACGATGTTAATTGAGTTTTTCAATTCCTTCTGTTAGCTCAAACTCTCCTTATATATCTTGTACAAATTTTCAATTGTTAATAAAATACTTTTTTATTCATCCAATCAAGTTCAAATACATTTTTAAAACCCGTAGTAAGGACAATAAATGATCAATATTTATTAATGTTATTACAGTTTTTTTCAAATATTTATTCAATGATTAAATTATACAAATTTGGAGGGTCTAGGTTGGATTCCAACTGAATATCATCATATCCGAAGCCTAGAGCTTTGGCACTGAGTCAACTTTCTCATAGGAAGAAACGTACATTTTAAAGAAGTATATGATTTTTTTTGCCACCATCTATTTTTTGTTGAAACCTTTATTGTACAACCTTAAATTGTTGCAATGGTTACCACACAGTTTTATAGAAAATTATCTAAGATTAAAAATGAATGAAAAGAATAAAATAAACAATCTAACTGGATTAACGGTATCGAACCTTGCTTCACAAACGGACAATGCGAAAGGAGAGCGAAAAGAAAATACAACACAATGCAAGTGACTAGAAAAAGGAAGCGTATAAATAGTAACAATCAAAAATAATAGTACAACACCCTACATAGAAAGGAAAATGGAAAATTGCAAGGAAATTTGCTTTCTATTTTGCCACATAATATTCTTAA
>JBAIZL010000002.1:179414523-179597023 GCA_036971475.1 Prosapia bicincta
TAATTGGGGAAAACGTTAGGCTATTGGTTATTTGAAATAAAGTAAAAGGATATTTAAAACTTGAGCCTTCTTGCTGAAAACATTTTTTTTATATCTATAGCTTACTTGTGCTTAGTATTATATTGTAAATTCCACTTGAACATTTACTTATATTGCGCTTATAATACACATTTACATAGATTATGAGTAGGGCCTCTTAACTTGGTGCACTACCAATTGAAAAGCTTCATGGCCATCGGGCTCCAGAATACACACGACAACAACAACACTAAACATACACGGTTTTCATCAAAAATTATGAAAATTCAAATTAATTTTTTATTATAATTTTTTTTAAATAATAATATTTGATGATGTAGAAAGGGCTCAGGAATACGGAAGAAATTAAAACCTAGTGCTGAAGTCCCAAAACATAAAAATACAAAGTATGTAACGTGGTGGATAAATTGTTATAATTCTTAATGTATTTATAATGTTGAATATTGCAGTAATTCGTTACACAATTAGTTATTTGACCTGCAATGTCAAAAATTTAATTGAACATAAGAATGGTGCGTCCAATAAATAATTTAAACAACAAATATGAATTTAAATAAATCAAGTTTTGCTGCACAAAAAATATGAAATACAAAACAAAATTACATTTGAAATGTTTATGCTACTTTATGTTTTTCCAATAATTGTTTTACATACTTAAATTTATAAGAACTTTATATTGTTAAAAAAATCTATGGCATGGCATGATATCCACATGAGATTGCTTATACGTTATTTAAAATACATTTCAATTTATCTATTCGACATTAAAAATGTTGCTATTACACCACACAAATGAATTTACACTTCCCACATTTCAAAAAAAAAGAAACTTGCATTATTATGCCGTGACCAGTTAAAGTTTAAAAGTTAAATTTTGCTTTTTCCATCACTATATGTCTAAAATTATAACTTATCTGTGTTATAACAAACGATGTAGAAAACGTGGCTCCGGATTCAGGTCTCGCCATTCTGCATTTTGGATTGACGTTGCTTGGGATTTGGAATCTCGCCCGGTGTTGTATCTTAGCGTATCAACATTTCTTCAAACAAACAAAATAAATTTTAAATAAGCTTTTACATAATTAACATTTTAAAATAAAACCATCCCTTTTGGTCTTCTCATGTTGAGACGTCTGTATTGGTCTACATTTCGCTAAAAAAAAGAATTACTTGAAGCAACCACGCGAGTTTTTTCAACTTCTGCGCAAGTTACTGCGCATCTTGCAAAATCAGGTTTTTGTATATGGATATCTGTCTCAGCAAGGACCTTTATTTTATAATTTACAATTTTTGTTAATTTTATTTTACATTTTAAAATTAATATCTCGTTTTGTTTTCTGAATCTGATTTAATATCCAACATTGCCTAAAATAATGTTACAAGTATTCGGTTAGAGAGATATATTTTTATTTTAAATAAAGTTTACTAATTCCCGAAGTAAGCACTTTACGCATGAATGTGACATAAAACTTTAAAGTGACAATTTTATAAAACTGTCTCTATGTTTCGTTTCCAAAATTATACCGAAATGGAGCTACTAATCCCCAATGCACGAATTCAGGTGGGTTGCTTGTTTATCGCTGTTTGCACATATGGAACCGGCCTCGCGAGGTATGGTCGAAAGTCACTTACCCTGAGCGAACAGTGTTGGCTAGTTCGAGCGTCGAGCGGTCACTAAAGCCTGTCCGTGACTCGTCTCTCGCCCGCCTTCGCTGCTCAGCACATTCGCTAATAGTTTTCGTAATCTTTTGAAGTATTTCAAATCTTGTTGATATTGAATAGTGTATAAATTTAAAACCGTAAAGTATATATAGCAGTAATATGTAAATTATACATTTAATATGAATTTTAACCCATCTAGGAAACGCAATAATATCCAATTTTGGTGTTTCGCCCTATAAAAAAAATTATTTAGAATAAAATGTCAAATACGAACTATGTCCAGCAAACTCCTTGTAACAATGGTGACTTGAAAGTTTGCGTAAGAACGATATTCAAAGTCAAACGGAAGGAGTTATTGATAACATGTACAATTTTGTGAAAAAAACTAGCAGATCCGGAGTTTTTAAAAAGTGTAAACTTTAATGATAGTCAGATGGTAGCTTCAATGATGACTGGGGTTAGTTCAAGATCGGTTCAAAGGTGTATGTCTGAAGATAAGAACGCTCTGCCAATAAAGAGGTTTT
Source organism: Prosapia bicincta (assembly GCA_036971475.1). Classification (NCBI taxonomy): domain Eukaryota; kingdom Metazoa; phylum Arthropoda; class Insecta; order Hemiptera; family Cercopidae; genus Prosapia; species Prosapia bicincta. The sequence goes on from JBAIZL010000002.1 coordinate 179,416,749, forward strand.
TATATCAAGGGATAGAGTTTATTTGGATGAAACGTTGGGGAACCAAAACCTTACCAAAAAATATATTTGGTAGAACTCTGACAAAAACCGCGGCTATTTAGGTATTAGGCTATCATAGCGACAAAAATATAGGTGTTTATTAAAACATTTAAAACATCTCATATATTTTGCAGAAAACTAGAAACCTCATAAATCTGTTGACTCTCGATTTGGATATTCTCAACAATGTTACCCAAATCCCACCATTTACTATTTTGGCTTAGTTCATACTTTTATTAATTAAATGCCTTATTAAACAAACTAGAGAGGCATAATTGTATGAATAATTTTTCCTGTAAACTTTAACATAACAAACAGATTTAACTGCGCCTGTAATCTTGGTAACACGTGGTATTTACAGTAGCGGTTTGTCCAAAAGGGCTCTGGGGCGCAGCCCTCCCAATTACAAAAATTAATTTTTAATTAATATTCATTTGTCTTAAATTAGGTTAAGAAGAGCTTAGAATTATTTAAGCAATGTTAAAGCCATAGAATATTTAGCAGTTTACGCACGAAATAAGCCGCAAGCTCCGCGCGGGGCTCACAGCAGAGAGCCCCAGACTAGTGCATTGAGTGTGCCTGGAATAAGCTGAAACAGCCAAAACCGTGCGGTGACGTCACTCAACGCGCGTGTTAAGGGTGGCCTGGGATGGAGTCCCGTAGTCATGCGCATGCGCTGAGAAATGACTAATCAGTGCTGCTACTACAATTCTATATGATTTAGGAAGCAGCATTGTAGGCTTATTTGTAATGTTCTCACAATGTTTCCATTTATAGATCCTTTGATGCGCATACACAGTGGCTTAATATACTTTTAAAAGTAAAACTTGATTCACACTACTCGTTGAGTACTCGACGCTTTAGCATAGGCAATCACTTAACTACCCAACCTAGCAACATTTCGTAAATCACACCGTGATACGTCTATTAGTTATAGCAATGTTAATATATTAATCAATAAGTATAACTTAATAAAAGTTGTAGGTGCTTAGAATGTAAAACGAGTTAAATGGGTATCAAATTTCAAAATTGTCTCCTCACCTCGTAAATCGGGGGAGACCCCTTGTCATGAGCCCCACCAATGTAATTGGGCAGGAGCCGTCACTGGGTATTTACCACTGTTTATACTTCAGTTTAATATATAAAATTTATCTTTCCAATTGTTTTGTTTAAAAGTAACAATTGTATTAAGCATTCAATGTATAATTTTTTTGTAAATGAGATTTGTAGGGTAGTAAAAAAAATACGGGCCGTTTGACCCTCCCACGAGCCATGAGGCAACGCTGCATTTTTGGCCACTCGCCTGATTTCATGCAGTGAACTATATGCTTGTCAACAAGCATATATGTTTAGGGACATTCCTTGTTTTTTTATAATCTAAACCATCAAAAACGGATACTTTGTAGCTAAATTATATTATAGTGTAGTGCATTATTTTATTACAACACCAAGTTATATTATTTTTCTCGTGTTCTTGACGACTTACAACATCACCAAGTATATTTCTTTGCAAAAAATGAACATCAATGAACAATCTTTCAGAATGCGAGTAAATAAGCAGCCTTTGATTTGAAAAGAAGTCATAGGTCTAAACGTTGTAAATAGAAAGAGAAATGAGGTTTCACTGTGTGAAGGCTGAGATAAAAATGAAGTCAGGTCTATCGGAAATGTTTACAACGGCATTAGCGTCAATACTAAGAGTATCCTTCTACACCAGATCTAACTACATAGTTACATAGGTGGACAAGTAGAATATGGATAGGAGATTGATGGGATGAGGTTAACTGGAGATGACAGATGGGGCTTGTCTCACTTAGTTGCGGGGCACACTTATTATACTGCGATAAGTGTCGGGAGGGTATCTACACCAGTGGTTGGAGAGAAATTTTCCAAAAAAAACACAATACTTTTAATGATTTTAAATGCAATTAAGAAAGAACGGAGCACGAGCAGGTGGAATAGTCTCATAGGTGAAATTCCCAATCCTTTTTTATCCTTAAATATGTTTAACATTCATTTATCTTAATTTCTCAAAACGTTACAAGGCTCATTCCAAGAAGACATAATTAATAATTACTCTCTAAACCACAACTCATCATAGAATTCACAACACCACAGATTCCCAATAACGTAACCAATTTTGAACAAACAGTCTTGTCTGTGAACATTAGACTCTCCAAGTGTGAAATGTGTTCGCTGAGAAACATCAGCAGTAGTGGTTTTTGCCAATTGAAATATAAATATTCAAAAACTTCAAAGTGTACAGTCCAAAAACTGCAAGATATGTTTAATATTTATTATTCATTCTCGTTAATGTGTATGTGTTTTCATTTATTATATTCCTTTTTGTAGATTTATAATCTTTTTTACTTCCATGATTTTTATTGTTTAATTTCTTTTAAAATGTATGTTTGTTTCAGCACATTGAATATTGAAAAATAAGTATATACAATCTCCTACGGCTAAAACATTTTATGTCAAAATAACTTACCAAATCCCCTTGGGATTCCTGTTCTAGATCGCAGACATAAAAAATTTACCATTTCTGGACGTCCCATGACGTGATTGCTGCCGTCAATTTTTAGCGCATACGCCATATGGGTGTTTTTTAATCAGGTTTTAATACTAAATACCGAATGTTTAGTGTTTACACTAAACCAAATGTTTAATGGTTAAACCCTCAAGTGTTCATACAACTCTACATATTTTGTTACATCTGTGGAAGTTGTATTACTGTAAGTCAGGGACAAAATATAACCAAATTTATGAGGGCACAAATAAAGACAAGCACTGGAAACTACCTGCTCTGCTATAAAAAATTTAACAATTTTTGTATTTAAGAATATTGTCATTTAATGAATTGTACAAAGGATAAATTACTTCCTCCTCTGCACATTAAATTAAGTTTAATGAAAAAATTTAACAAACCACTTTTAAAAGCAGTACTTTGCTATAAATTCCTCATTAAGTGGTTTTTTAAAGATGGGCCCTATTTAAAAATTGGTAATTTGTGACTAAAATGTTTATATTTAAAAAAATTGTATTTTCCTTCAATATTTAAATATTGTTTTTAATTTCTTCTATTAGTGCACACTCTCCTTATAAATATATATGTATATATATATATATATATATATATATATATATATATATATATATATATATATATATAATACGTTTTCTTGTTTAATAATTTAAAACAAGACAGGTTATTCAAATACAAGAATATTTATTATTTTATATCCTTAGCTTTTCGTTGGCAAACAGTATCAACATCATCAGGAATGAAAATTACAATAATGTAAGCTATAGGCCTAAAACATATGTTTATTTAGAAATAGAATTGTTGCTAAATTTATACAAATTGCCAAATTTATTTTGTTGCTGTAACATTAAAGACATTGAATATAGTATCAAATTTAGAATGTATTTGTATTTGTTCTTTTATTAATTTGTTATTATTATTGTGTTTATATATTTCGAATGCTTCATATATATTCATTCTTAATCCCTTATTAATTTCTTTTATAAGTCTCATATTTCCTATATTTGGAAATTGGTGCTTATTATTAATACAATGATTTGCGAAATTTGATTTATATATTTCTGGATTAATATAGGCATTTAAATGCTCTTTATATCTTTCTTTTAATTTTTTCTTTGTTTGTCCTATATAAGCTTTATTACAATTTTTGCATTCTAATTTATAAACACCTCCTTTTTCATGCATATTAATTATTTTATTATTGTTATTTATTATGTTTATTATTTTATTAGTTTTGTATGCAATTTTGATATTTGTATTTTTAAATAATATGGTGATATTTTTTATTTCATGGCCTATAAATAAAAATTAAGTCCATATTGTATTATTATTATTATTGCAAATTAAATTATTATTTTGTTTATTAAAAATATTATAATTAAGTTTGTCAACAGTTTTCTTTTTCTAACCGTTTTCTAATGCAATTTGATAAATTATGTTTAGATATGGATATCTAAAAAATTATGTTTATGTTGTTTATTATGTTTATGGATATAAAAAAATAAATAATAAATATTCTTGTATTTGAATAACCTGTGTTGTTTTAATATATATATATATATATATATATATATATATATATATATATATATATTTAACGTTATCCATTGTTTTTCCGTTGCACTGACTTTATGAAGTTAATATATTACTATTGTATGGATAAAATTACTTACAATAGTAATATATTAACTTCATATATATATATATTGTAATAATTGGTAATTCCCTTTTATAATTTTTAATAAAAATTTATAAGTTAAAAGAAATAACGATTCAATGCTGCTTTTGTTACAATAAATTTTTAATATCTTAATATGACATTCCTTATTTTCTTTTACAAAGTCACTTACTAATTACAATTTCTTATTTCCTCCACAAAGAATTACAAAAATTAAGCTTTATTAGCCTAAGTCTAAATTTTGTTTATGGCAGCAAGAAGTTTAGTTATAAATTTTAATATTAATTGAATTTGATTTAATTACCTCAATTTGAGCTTGAGCTCTCTTTATCTCGGGTTAATAGGTGGGTTTTCTAAATTTTGAATAATAAAATTTGAGTTGGCACTTTCAAAAAAATATCTAAATTACAATTCTTACAAGCTAAAATTTTTTACAAGTTATTTGGTTTCTAATTAAATAATTTCCTGAATAATGTCTTCTTATTCGATCAGTTCAATGATTTGGCTTAATGTTATTCTGTAATTAGGATTGAATACGATAATACACTTTCCGCACCAGTTAAAAAAATAAAATTTCTACAGCCAATTCTGAACACGTCTTCCTCGTTCAAGTGCTCTGTTCCAACTCTCACTGACGCTACCTTTTTTAGCAATAAAATGGCCAAGTCGTGAATTTCCGCTATTTTCTCGTTTATTCCTTGTAAGTAACAGCTTTACGGATGTCATGTTCACCGCCTTTGATACACTTCTTCTTCTTAACAACTGCACTTAAATTTCTTTGCAAAACAATTGCATTTAAATCTTATTTCCCAAACTGTTTTAGATTATATATCCACGAGAAATATTTAAAACGAATATCTTTTGCCGGTCATGCGCACGCAACTCTACAAATCCGTTCTACATCTTGTTTACTACAGAACATTCACTAGCTTGCTGTTTGAAAGTTTTAAGTGTATTTATATCGTTCTATTGTTCTATTTAAATTGTTATCTATCAATTACTTCTAATACATTTTCTTATAAATAGTGATTTGTGTGTTTTTTTCTTTTTATATAAAATCTTGTGATTAGATCTAAAATGTGGCCGTGTGCATTTTCTACACAAGTGAAATTAGGTTATGTTTACATTTCGTTCCTGGTATATTTTAGTAATTTTTTACATACTGAATTTATTTATATATTTCTTATTTTGTAAGTGCCTTTTATATATATACTACTTCAAAATGTTACAATATATATATATCGCAATATGTATTCTTGTGTATTAATAAAGAACATGAGTCAAAATACAAATACAAGAATTATAATTGAATTTACAATTCAAAGCTTTTCGTTGGCTAACAGTATCAACATCATCAGGAATATTAAACCTAAACCTCATGATGTTGGTACTGTTAGGTTTAATATTCCTGATGATGTTGGTACTATTAACCAACGAAAAGCTTTGAATTGTAAATTCAATTATAATTCTTGTATTTGTATTTTGACTTATATTTATATATATATATATATATATATATATATATATATATATATATATATATATATATACACTGTACAAATTTTTAATCGCTAACAAAATATTTTTTTTCATCTACTTAAGATCATACACTTATTTTTAAACTTGTAGTGGATGAATATTCATGTTAATAAAGTTTTCGAAATATTTATTTATTAAACATTTAAAAATGTTAATATCTAGGTTGGATTCGAAGTGAATAACTACTTGTTTTAAATTCAGCACTTTTGTACTGAGCCAATTTTCCCATTACTAGAAATGTTTTACTTAAAGGTATATAATTCATATTATGAAATCCCCCCAACTGGTTTTCATCGAAACTTCCATTGTACAATCATAAACTGTTGCCTTGATTACCACACAATATCGTAAATAATACTCAAATTAAAAATGAATGAAAACAATAAACTAGACTAACTGGATAAATGGTGTCGAACCTTGATTTACAAACTGAAATGCTAAATGACAGCGAAAAGAAATTACAACACAACGCAAACTACGATTGATCTTGAACCTGGGAAATTGTTCTTTTTTACACTCAAAAGAAGGTTTCTGGGACTTTGAAAAATTCTACTATCTCAGTTCATTTTGTTGTTTTGGAATTTGATCCTTTTTCCACTCATTCATTCAATTACCGTTGACTCATAAAAAAAAATCATTTCAAATATTCGAGACATTCTATTTCAAAAATTCAATTTCGGCTACATATATGAAATCTCGTTGGAAATACTATTTTCAGTATTTAGATTAAAAAATTAATGTACTTTGGTGTATTTTATTACAATTCTCTTTCTAGCAGTAATACTTTCATCTCCCAACATCGATAATAAAACACAGATTGTATTCTAGTAACAGAGTCGACTATAATTTATCTATAGTCATTGGTTTTGTATTGTCAATTTCAACTTGCATCAAATGTTTTCCTAACCTATAGTTTTAGGAAGTATTAACTTAAACTGAACATAATGTTTAGTAGTTACTGATGTTTTAGGGCAGATATTTATTAATTCATTACTTTTATTATTGTAATATACTGTAATGGATAACAAATCATCAGTGGCAAACTCCGAAAACAATAAACACAGAGAAATAATTAAACAACAACTTCGAGCCATGACAGATTTAAGATCTTCTGCTTCCAGCAATAAAGTATGTAAAAATGTCATTTTAATATCGTTAGGAGAGTAATGTATACAAATCGTTATTCTAAACTTTTTTAGGTTCCCCAAGTGATCATATTTCCCAACCGTACATACAAATCGAATTAATTCTATATATTAGAGTTACAAAAAATTAAATTTTGTAACTACATTTTAGTAAAGGTAAATTGTGTTCCTTTATGATATAGTACTGTATATAATAAAAAAACTGATCCTATACAAAATTACGCATAACTATATTGTGTTTACCAATTTTAAATGTTCCATATTTCAATGTTATCTGTTTATATTTTATATTTTTAGTTTATATATTTTTTAAAGAAACTATCCTATTGGGTACAGTATTTTGTAGATGTGTTGTAAAAACGCTATATTTTTTGCAGTGTTGTAGTCTACTATTACACCATTTACATTTTATTGAGAAATTTCAAGATTATCCAATTTTGTGTCTGTTAGTATGTTTAAGTTATGTTCCTCTAACTTTAATTAGGTTCATGCTTAGGTTAGGTTAATTTTAAGCACTATTTATATTTACAATACATAAAATCATTTGTTTAGTGTTAAAAATTTATTTTTAGTAACATATGTTTAAAAAAGTTGTAGCAGACCCTTATTTGATGTTATTTAACCCCAATTTCAATTGCCAGCAAGTTCAATTTAGTTTTATTCTTTTGTTAAGTTATATTTTTTTAAAATCAAACCTATCCTTACTGGATACATTGTAGATATGTTGTAAAATAGCTGTATTTTTCTTTACTGTAAAACTAGGAGTTTTATAAAGAAATATTATGTATATGTTAGTAGGTCATATTGGTAGTGATTCCGTATTTGGTCGAGTATTACTTAAATTTGTGGTTAATGCTGTATCAACTCAAAGCTAAGTAAAGTCAAAATTTAAAAATCACTTGTTTCTTGATTAAAATGTATTTTTAAGTAACACATTATCTAGTAAAGAAATAGCCTGTAATTTTTACTCATGCTTGTTAAAAGAGGGTTTTTTAAGGTTCTCTTGATAATGAGAAAGATTAAAAAGTAGCATGGATTCATTTCAAGTCATTATGAAGGCTTGGGCATCATTAAAGTATTGCTATTTTTGCCAAACAATCACAAATAAACAAAAAGTGTGTGTGTGCAGGTGCATTATTTTAGGTCAATAGCAATGAATTGTTTTACTATAATTCAATCCTTAAAATGCCATTGAACTTGTAGGTAGTACTCCTAATTTTAATGGTTTGACTCTTTGATAAGAACTTATTTTGCACAGTCTCATTAAAGTCGAAAAACCGTCAATATAACCTTCAAATTTAACCACACTTGCCGAGGTTTTTGTCCTAACGATCCAGATGCATCCACTAAACGATTGAATCTAGTTTTGATGTCTTATCTGTACACTTGTTATGATACATTTCAGTACCTCTGAGTTGTTACCTCCATTTAGTAACTCTTGTAGCAACTTCCTTTCGATACTATTTTTGATTGAAATTCAACATCGGTGACATACAAATTTTTCTGCCACGCGTTTAATAATAAAACGCCGTTGAGTTGCTGAGACATCCTTAAAGCTCGTCATCTTCACAATCAGTTTGGAAACACTTATACAACTTTTAAACGTTTTACTCATAGCTAAATCACTAAAAGCAATATTCAACATGTCTAAAATTTTGTTATGTTTTACTCTATTTTTATAGCAAAGCCTAAAGCAAATTATCTGATCAATTTTTCAAAAAATCGCCACTGTCCAAACACACAAAACCTACCTCAATTGAAGATAGAATAATCATCAAATAAGGCTACCAGTTTACATAATTGTTTACAACATATTTACTTATATAATTATGAAAAAATGCCTCAATTCCACTAACACAACACACAAAATTGGAAAATTTCTGTTATTTTCTTATCACATTTCATATATTGGAAAAGAATAGATGAGAAAACAACTATTAGCCAACTGAGTAAACATTTCTTCCGAAGAGGGGAGGGTTAGCAGCACAGTACCAGTTCTTATTTTAAATCCTAACAATTTTTTAGTATTATATTAGTGCTTCTAGTATTCCTCTCTTTGGCTACAATCTAGTTACAAATTTTTCATACTCAATTTCTTGGTGCTATAGTAAAGTAGCTTATAATCTTATAATTCATGTAACTGTTTAGAGAAAATAATCACAAATAACGAGGGTCAGAGTTTAGACAATTGCATTTACTTGGAATAATGTTAAAAATGAGAAAATGTATTTAGAAATTGTTTATAATAGTTTGAACATAATAGATAAATGGCTTTTATTAAACTTATGGTTTAAGTAAATTAATGAAACGCACACTAAGAGATCTATTTTGTCAGTGTCTCAACTTTGATTCCATAGTTTAATCAAAAACATATCTCAGTAAGTTTGCCATAAATTTACTTAAAGTATAGGTTTTGCAGTCTATTAACATTTGTTGATTCCATCTTCGCGTGAGCTACTAGTAATCACTTACACTTTTAAAATGTTTTAAACTTGCCTATAGTAGCACTTACTTTGCTTGTTGAGGACGGCCGTTTCGGGAGATGTGTCCCTTTGTCAACTCAGACCGTAACTCAGTCCGATGTAATGTAATTGTGTATTACAATTGGTAATGTAATTAGTGTACCACCAAAATATCCCCCCCCCCAACCTACGCCAACCTTGAGATCAGTTACGGTCTGAGTTGACAAAGGGACACATCTCCCGAAACGGCCGTCCTCAACAAGCAAAGTAAGTGCTATTATAGGCAAGTTTAAAACATTTTAAAAATGTAAGCAATCTATTAAGTTAAAAGGTTCAATGATTCCATGGACAAAAAAGTCACGGAATTGAATTTGTATTTAAATTGTAGTAATATGTTTTATAATTTCTATTCTTTGTCATAGTTGCTAAGTGCTGATAGTATGATTGAAGATCTACTGTCAAAGAAAGAAATATTTCAACGCAAGGATAATAAACCCCATCAAGTAAGTATATTTTAAAACTGTTTGCAAAAGGTTTATTTTAACTGTAACTAGCTACAGTTTTATAGTGTTTATGATATAGTCTGTGTTCTTGACCACTATCTACACTTCTAATAATTTATTGTCACTAATGGCCACCTGTAGCTATTTCCGTGATAAGTCCTGCATTAGATAATCTAATGTCCAAGTTGTGGTCAGCAATTTTTCCAAACCAATTTTTCCTTGTGACACTTACTTGAAATCCGTGATACTATTATTCTGTATTTAAATAAGATTTTAATATTATTACAATACATTTTTAAAGCACTTAATTTATTATATTTATGCTAAACAAACTTCATTGTTACTATACATAAAAAGGCTATGTTATATGGTTTGTTTCTTTTCTTCTTTTGCCATATTATGTTGGGGTACGTTCTTAGATTTTAAGTATTTTTCAAATATTTGATAAATATTTGTAAATTATTGTTAGGGTTTTAAAGTGACCATAAAAGTGTGAAGCTAGGGGCGATGCTAGCACTTGACTCATTAAGGATTACTGGGACTAGGCCTAGTTGTCTAGAAGGTAGCCTACATCATACAGACTATAATCATCACCAAAGAGTTATTAATTATTAAAAATGTAGTATATATTTATCTAGGTATTATTATGTTTGAACTTTTTATTGTAATTTTGACACTACCTGGCAGTAAAAAATAAAGCCTCCTACATACAGAATGGTTTTCCTTTATTGTGTTCTCTCAATTGTAATAAAAAGATAATTTACCTTTTTAATTATAATACCCTTCAAATGTTTCCTTCAACTACCATTTCAGAAACTTTCTTAGTAAATACTTTATTATTAATAAACACATAATCTCCACTGTCTTAATGTCTCTTAATATTTGGTGTTTGGAACTTTCTTGTATTTTTTTGAACAAGCTTAGTATTTTAGCTCTACTAGCTACTTCTAGTTTTTTTACTGTTTCAATTGGTGCATACTCTATGTCATTAGTCTTTCACAACATATTCTTTATCTCAATAGGGGTGGAATAATAATGACCTATTTTGAAATCTGTTGTAAAACTATGAAACCTGTTCTTATGTGCAGAAAAATCATTAATCTTTTGTCAGATATTCTGTGACTGTTATGTCTAAACAAATTTTTGTTCCTCATGGTATCATATTTTAACAGGTGTAAAAATTAAATGGTATAGAGTTAGAATATCTGTTTAAGTAAAATAACACAACTTTGATGAACGGGGAAATGTAAAAATTAGACTCAGTAAATTAAATTTCGTAACAAAACTGTAAATGAAAAAACTTTAAAGACAAATTAATTAAATATTCAGTCAATAGGAATAAATTAGTCAATAATATTATTATTCTTCATTTCAAACAACTCTTACAGGCTAAACAAAATTAGAATTTAAAAACTTCAATATTATTAAGACATTTTAAGCTTTATAATAATTTAGGTTCCAAAAATGTTTAAAATATATTTTAAAACAAAAGTGTAGTCTACTAAATAAAATAGATTTGATATGCGAAATAATGACTTCAATGTAGAACAGTTTTTTATTGTATGAAAATTACTTTTACAGCATGAAATTATAAGAATTTTTAATTAAAATTATATATAACATTCAAAAAGGTTAAAATGTAAATTAATGGAACAAATATTCAAGTAAGTATAGAACAGAAGGAAAACAAAGAAACATTTTATTTCCAGAATTTCCAAATATAAAGCAAAAAACTCAAAAGTCCGAAATTTCAAGAAATGAACTAGAAGAAAAATATAGAGACAAACAAGAAATGGTTAGTAAGAAATATGAGAATTGAAAACACTTCAATAATCAGAGACATTGATTGTTGGCACAACAAAAAGTGTACATATTTACAAGTGTTGAGTTGTACATTATAAGGTTTTTAAATAAATATTTATTTTACTAAAAATTTTATTTAAAATATATATTACTTGGTATAAAACCACTACGTCCTGATATTTCTCAGAAGATGCATCTTATACTTAATAAGTGTCAAATGCTATGAGTCACAGGCAAAACTGAGTCTTGTCACATTAAGGAAAATATATCAGTAAATAGTGGTTTTTGTTAAGTAAATTAAAAAATAGCTGTCAAGTATAAAATTTAAGCTTTCTGAAGAATATAATTTTTTACATCAAGTTGCCAAAACTTTAAAAACACTTTATTATTTCTATGTAGTATATAAAAGCTTTCAAATTGTTTCTGTAGTGGTTAGTTTTATACTATGGTTTAGTATGTGGATTAACACATCAATCACATAAAAAATGTAAACCCGAAATTCAGCTATGCAACACATATAAAACACCCAACACACATACACACACGTCTAGACTATATTAACATTCTCCGTCTACTAAACCATAGTAAAACTAATCAATACACAAAAAATTGAAATAGACAAACATCACATAAAACACAAACAATAATATTATATTTTAAAATAAAATATATTCTACATTCCCACACCGAAACTAACGCCCTTATCCAATACATATTAACCCTATCCGACACCTCTACATCTATAAGTCAATGCTGCAACCTTGAGTGAATGCCGCAAATAGCATGTTATACTTTCTCAATGGAAAGAAATTCATCAGAAAATAAGTTAATAGTTTTCACTCAATTCTTTAAGTAATTAATTACAATTTAATCAGTGAAAACAAAATTATTACAACTAATATATAGCTTTTTATATTTGTTGATTAGTTAGAATATATATATTCTTTATTCACTATTTGTTTATTTTTACTAATTTCCGTTTTTACTCTGACAACTTAAAAATAAACTTATTTATTCTATCACTGAAGCCAGTGGCACACAGAAATTTTCCTTAGGGGGCCATCTTACCAGTTGATCCATATTACCAAGAGGGTAATATGGAATACCTCTCCAGATGGAGGGGGCTCGTGGGATCCTCATTTGGAAATGTTTTTAAAATTAACTCTTTTTAGCTTTGGGAGTCTGGTTTCATTCGTCCCTCCCTGTTGATGGAGTCAAACTCCATTTTTAAAAACCACTTTGTATTTGTGACAAACATTCATATATTTTTATTTTTTGTAGATATTTATTGTCTTGTTTAGTTTTGTAACGGTTCTAAGGGTTAACTTCTAGTAAAATCAACTTTAGGCAAAAATATTTTAAATACAACGATTTGTATAAAGGGCAAGCCAACAAGAGTTCATTTTATAAAAAAAATATATTTTCACAATGTAAGTTTGCGTTTATTAGTTATGTATGAGATATTCAACTCATGCATTAATAAAAACTGAAATAACAATTTAACAGACTACTTAAGTTTGCTGTTATGATAAGATAAAGCTGTGTTTGTTATGTGATAAAAAAACTGAATAAATGTAGAATTCTTAAGTAGAGTTATATAGGTGGTGATCAGTAAGCAGTTGACTTATTTGACTACAGGTTATCTTCATAACTCTGTTGCTTATTGTTGACATGTTTAGTAAAATTAAAAATAAATTTTTTCGAGGAGTGAGTATAAATTAAATATTTCATTTTATTCAACACATTCTAATTATCGTCACCTCACAGTAAGGTTTCATAACTTGGTATATATTTAGTCACAAAATTGAAATTTAACTTAACAGTTTATTAATTATAGAATTGCAATCAAAGAATATAGACTGACAGATTTGTTGTAGAAAGAGTTGTACCGATTCTCATCAGCAGTACTAAATGTGAAGGCTGCCTTCATGTTTTAATAATCAGTTAGCTTTTCAGTACTTTATACATTTTGTGTGTGTGTAAATTTGTTAGAAGGTTTGAAAAAAATCAAGAATTAAATGGATCAAGTAACTATATGAAGTCTTTTAGAATGTGTGAATAACAATATAAAAGGGTGATAATCCAGTTTTAAAGTGAAGATAATTCAGTGGTTTCTTTCACTATTATCTTTCACTGATTCCTAAAATCCATAAACCTATATTGTGTTTCTTGATTATTTCAGTCTACTTAAGTTCTGATAAGTTTTTAGATGAAACGCTGATAATCTTTCATGATTCCCATTTCATGTTTGTTCCTACTAAGTAGAAATGTTTGTTTACTATTTATACCCATGGATAACAAAAGGATTTATTTTTTTTTAGTTTTTACAACTATTCTTTGAGCTTACCTTGTGAGGTTATGTTGATACAAATAAAAGATGTAGACAAAACTCATAAATTAATCACTTACTAACTCAGACTGTTTGAATGTCTAAAATATGTGATAAATAAATTTTTAACGTTAACATAACATTACCACCAAAATAATCTCATCTGATATTCTAATTTTGTATATATTGAGTCTAATAAACTAAATTTCAATCTTAACTGGTCTCTGTAGGACAGATTGTATAATGAATGTATCAATTAAATGGGCCTCATATTTTTGTATAAGGTTTGAAAAGACAAATGAGTAGAAGTAAAAAGACTTCTCTTGTAAAAGACAACCATTAGTATCTAACTGAATCGCAAGATCAAACATTATATCTCCCTTCTATGACTATCAAACTCAGAAGCTAGACAAGGTCAATATACAAAACTCTTTAATACTAAAGTTGAAATAGAGTACTGTTAAGTCAAATTAAAATATACATTAATACTATAACAGCACTTTTGCAAATTTACTTATTCCAATTAATTACAAAATTGATATATTGTGATTGAGTAGTAATTTGAAAACAGGTAGTACATACCATCTTTTGAAACACTAAAGAAACTAACATTGTAACGGTTTATAATTAAATTTAGCAAATTGAATATTATTTAGTTTTAATTCTTAAAAAATTTAATATTCACTTCTAGCTTACAGTTCAGGCGTAACGAGACGTCTGTCTGTAACGCAATTGAAGGTATAACTCCGTTACATTAAAATATATTAAATTACCAAGTTAAATCATTTAAATTAGCAGAATATTATTACAATAATTCTTAAGGCTTGTTAATCTGAAATGCAAGGAATTGTGTGCTGGTAAAATAATGACTCTTTTAAATTCAATTAAAGCAAATTACAATCTTTTATTTTAAGAAAGACAAATAAAATAAATTATAATCATGACACATATTTTTGACACTCAGTTACGGATTGTGGAACATTTTATATTCTACTTATGAATTTTTAAGGATAGCAATCTATCAATTAATTAATCAATCAATGGCTGAAAATGAACATGTTCTCGAGTTTACTTGCCTTTATATATAATCAAATTTAATAATTCAAAGTGAACATAATGGCACCAAAAGATGCGTAATTACAGTTAAGCTAATTAGTTGAAAAGTTCAATGTTCATTAATTAGAATTCTGCTGTGAAACATTTTAAATTTGAAATTAAGTTTTAAAGTCTTAAATCGCCCACTTAGCTGTATTCACATGTCGTAACCTCGCTTCCTCCTCGTGGAAAAGTCTCGGTAAAAGCCTTGTATCATCCTCGTGGAAAAGCCTCGGGAAATGCCATCAATAAGTCAGCGTCCCATCTGGTACCTGGTATCGTACGCCGTGTTCTATGCCATGATTATACGAAAATAAAACTTTACATTAATTAAAAAAAAAAAAACCAAATAAATTTTCTTGCTCTTTGGAGACGTCTGTTCCCTTTTACATCTTGGTCAAATGAGAGAGATATATTAGTTGCGTGCAACCTTCCTACCTATCGCGCATCCGGGGGGCGCATCCCTAGCTTGATTACTTGTTTTAATCTTTTCTCGTTAGATGTCACTATCAGCCAGAGATCTCATTAAAATATTTCTCATACATAACAATTTTTTTACATAGTCATATATTATTACAATTTTGAATCTATTCTCGTTTATTTTCTGAAATTTGCTAATTTAATATGAAACACCGTCTAAAGTGTGTTACATATTTTTCCCCCCTCTTGAAAAAAAAAATTGTGTCATTTCATTTCTCCCCCTTTTTTTTTATTGGAATGTTTTTATCTAATTTTTATAATTTATTAATGACTCTCAGTTCAGCAACCAAACTATTCTTCTTTAAAGGAAACATATCATAAACCCTTTAACATTACTTTCATGTCCATAATTAGAACAAGCTTAGTTTAACAAAAAAAAATTTTTTTTTTTTTTCTTATACTACATTAACATAATACAAAAAAATTATTTCTCGGATTTCGCATCCTTCCAAACAAAAATTAAACTTTTTTTTACAAATAAATCCATAATCATCTCTTCTTTTACATTTATAAAATATTGTATTAACACATACTCTTATACTTTTACATAATGTTCTTTACTGCCTTTATTTCATTAAAACACTTTTATCAATTAATCATAAATAGCATCAACTCACTTCAATAGTGTTTTTATTTATTCGGTGTGCACCATTGTCTTTAAATACGAAGTTTACATATAAGATTTATACCTAATTACATAATTCATCACTCCTGTATCTTTCATAAACATCATTTAAAAGTTGTTGCAAATTGTTCAGTTTTTTTTGCTTGTTAAAGTGTTATTAATTATGTATCGTTTAATTTAAAGTAGTTTGTTTTGTAAAGTCAGTCCGTCTTGTAGGTGTGGTCCACATCATAAGTCTGGGACCAAATAGTCTTACCCCTTGTGTAATTGTGTAGTCTAAGTCTAAATTAATAACCTTTTATTCGCATTACGAACAATTGCTGCGGAGGTTTCCTAGCCTCTTTTTAATTGTGAGATATGCACCTTGCGTATCTCATTTAAATTTTCTACCCCTTGTATTAAAACACTTACAGGGTTTAAGAAATATATTAATTTGTATGGACCTTTATATTTTACATCTAGCTTAGCTTGATATTTATCTATCTTTTTTGATAATGACTGATGCTTTACATAAACCTTATCTCCTATTTTGAAAGGATGTACATTATCACCTTTATAGATACCATACTTTTTATTTTTCTCAATTGACATTTTAATATTCTTTATGGCTTTGTTAAGTCTGCTTGCTATTTCTGTTTTGGAAATTTTATTTTCTACAATGTCATTCAAACTCCACAAATTGGTTAATAAATCATTTGGTTTAAAATTAAACATTAATTCAAAGGCTGAATGGCCAGTGGATTCATTGAAGGCTGAATTTAGACAAATTTGCAAATAATGAAGTCCTTCATCCCACATTGTTTGTTTATCATGAAAAAAGCTCCTTAACAAAACCTTAATATTTTTAATATATCTCTCAGCCTTATTAGCTCTAGGTATGTACGGTAGGGTTTTGATATGTTTTATTCCATTATTAAACATAAAATTCTTAAACTCAATGGCTTTAAAACATGCTCCATTATCAGACACCAAGAAACGAGGCATACCAAAATTAGCAAAAACTACATCTCTCAACTTGTTGATGACATTTACAGCTTTGGCATTTCTTAAAGGCATTATATAACAGAATCTACTTAAATCATCTACTGCAATTAACAAATGATTATGACCTTTCTTACTCCTTACTAATGGTCCCATTATATCTACATACAGTTTTTGCATAGGATTGTTTGATACAAAACTTACAAGTTTCCCATTATAAATTTTTGGTGCTTGTTTACAAGTAGCACATATTTGACAATCTTTAATTTTTTGTTTTATAAAATTACACAAATTAGGTCTATAGAAATATTGGTTAATCTTTGACATTGTTTTTAATTGACTAAGATGTCCGCCCAGAAATGAAGTATGATAATATTCAAACATCATGTCTTTCAAATTAACAGGCAAATAAATTTTTAATTTGTTTTTATCTTTAAACATTAATAGGCCTTTGCTCATACAAAATGTTTTATTGTTAGTTTTAGATTTAATACTTTCTACAATTTTTGTTATTTCAGGATCTGTTTTTTTATGTACTTTCAAATCTAGGTAACCTAAAGGTATTTGCGAAATTACATTAGTTTGAGGATTAGGACATTTGTTGTTGTTAATAGATTGGAATTTCTTCCCCTGTTTATCTTTTTTAAAGATTTTGTCCGTCGACTCTATCTCCACTATTTCGATATCAATACCTTCCCCATTATTGTGGATTCTACTAAGAGCATCGGCTACGACATTCTGTTGCCCTTTTATATGAAATATTTTGAAAGGTAGACTTACAATTCTCTCTAACCATCTTCCCAATTTGCCTAACTTTCGGAAATGTGTAAGAGACCATGATAATGCTTGATTATCTGTAAGCAAGTAAAAGGGTTGTACCTCTAAGAATTTATAAAATTTTTCGATGCTAAGAACAATGGCTAAAGTTTCCTTTTCGTATACTGAAAGAGCTCTCTCTGAATCTGTGAATTTCTTTGAAAAGTAAGCTACTGGTTTCTTTTGATCGGCTTCATTTTTCTGTAACAAGCATGCACCAACGCCATGCTCACTGGCATCTGTCATCAGATAGAAAGGTTTGTTGTAATCTGCTATTGCTAAACAGGGAGGATTGGATATACAATTTTTTAAGGTGTTAAAACTTTTCTCACACTCTTCCGTCCACTGGAATTTAACTCTTTTCTTCCTTAACTCGTTCAATATACTAGCTATTTTTGCATAATCTTTAATGAAACTACTGAAAAATGACACCATGCCTATAAATCTAGACACTTCCTTTGCATTTTTTGGTCTAGGAAAATTTTTTATTGAATTTGTTCTTTCTGGATCGATTTTAATTTGATTATGGCTCACTTTATTGCCCAAAAAATTAATCTCTTTACACACAAATTTTGCCTTGCTCAAATTTACAGTTAAGTTATTTTTACTCAATCTACTAATTACCTCTCTAACATGTTTCAGATGTTCTTCTGAACTATTACTATATATAAGGATGTCATCAACAAAGTTTAACATGTATTTAAACTTAATATCGCTAAAAATTCTTTCTATATACGAGCTTAATATTCCACTGCCTACATGCAAACCATATGGAATTCTCGTATAATTATATTGACTGAAAGGTGTTGAAAACGCGGTATATTTTTTGCTATTTTCGGTAAGCGGTATCTGGTGGAAACTGTTACAAAGATCAATACAACTAAAATACTTAGCATTACCCAGAAATTGATAACAATCGGCCATGTCGCCAATAGGATGTGAAACTCTTTCTATCAATTGGTTCATTTTGCCATAATTCACTACAAGTCTATGTTTATCACCCTTTGACACTAAAAATGAAGGACTCAAATATGGGCTAGTGGAATGCTCAATTAATCCTTGTGCTAGTAAATCTTCTATTATTCCTTTTAGAATAGTCATTTTAGGTGGACTGATGGGATATGGTTTAACTTTTACAATTTCATCAGATTTTACTTTTAAATCAAATTTAAAATTTAAGGCTTTGCCGATCTTGTCTGTAAATACATTAGGAAATTGTCTTACTATTGCTTCAATTTCTTTAATTCCTTCTGGACTACCAATTTGTATTTTACCATTACTCCTTATGTTGTTATTGCTTAAGGATTTAAAATTATTAATCTTTATTTTTACTGTAGGATCAAAATTAAAATAGCATTTTTGTTCTGATATGTCTATTATTAAACCTGTTTCATTGATGAATGGAGTTCCTAATATCAGGGGCCATGTTACGTTATTTACAATATAAAATTTTACATACCAGCTAAAGTGTTTTATTTTTATTTTTTGAATACAAAAACCTTTTACTTTAATTTCGGCATTATTAGCAGTTATAATGGTTTCCATATCTGACTTATACATTGTTATTTTGTTCAGCAATTTATTCTCTTGAATATACTTTTCACTAATTAAATTGATTGAGCTTCCAGTGTCAATAAGGGCTTTACTTTTATTGCTTATCTTATTTATTTTTATGTCTATCGTTGGTAACATAATTATTTTAGGTTGGATTTTCATCCATTTTTTATTTTTTACCATTTTCAAAACCCTTAGGCATTTATTTTTATCTTTATTATTTTTATTAAAAATATGCTTTTTATAATTAACATTTTTCTTATTCATATTTTGGCAATAATTGACCTGATTACATTTGTTATTCTTTTTATCATTTGTTTTGAAATTTACTTGTGAGTTACCTTTATGCTTAGCCAAAAATATATTTTTTACAAAATTGCGGGAGGTATCCCTGATGAATGCCTCCCTCTTAATTAGTTTTTTTGAATTTGTTCTGCACACATTAGCCTTGTGACCCAATCTACCACACTTAAAACATTTTATTGGTTTATGGTTATAATTTTGATGTTGAGGTGGTCTTTGATAGCGATTGTTACTATTACCATTGTTAGAATTATTATTGTTATGGTTACTATTGCTAGAATTACCATACATATTGGACTTCTGAAATGCCCAGAACTGTTGTTCACTATTTCTACTTCTGACATGATCATTATATGTAATGTTTTGTATTTGCACAGACATTTCGTTAAAATCATTTAAGCATGTAGGGTTTCTAATGAATGACAACTTGTTCCTGGTTTCTGGATTCATCCCTAATTTAATTAGTTCTACTAAATCATTTTCAGAATATTCACCTAACAATAATTCATTATGCTCTTTCAAAGATTGTACATAAAGAGGCAGGGGTTCGCCAATACCTTGAGGTCTATTAATCAAATCTCTTTTTAAATTTTCCCTAAGATTAATAGGTATAAATGTTTTTAAGATATTCTGGTGAAATTCCTTTAAATTACTGTTTTGCTCTAACGCTGACAATAATTTGTCCAATAATGGACCGGTTGCATAGTTCATACCTAGTTCTAAAATTTGATTATCGGAAAGCTTTACCTCGTTTTTTAATTTCAATACCTCTTTAATAAAATTTAATAATTTTTTAGATTCTAAACCATCTGTTGTAATAAACATTTTGAGATATCTCTCTAATGGATTTGTCAGCTTATTATATAATCTGAAATCGAACACTGCATTCTGGGGTCTTACATTAGTACAGACTTTATCTACATTGGATTTTATTGAAGCTTCATGGGTTCTTAAGAATACTTCTTGTAAATTTTCTTCCGACATATTTTCTTCGGATAATTTTCTTACTACTTCTGTCTTTAAACTTACATAAACATTCAATTCAGTTATTGCTTTGTTTAAATCATTTAACTTTTTTAAAATATCATTAAGTTCATCCCTCATCTGTTGTTCGATCTTAAATTTTAGCAAAACATTACATCTAGTCGTTAAATGAATTACTTTAGTTTCTGATCTAACTGTATCTATAACTCTAGGATCGTCTTTTAATTCATTAACACTTTTCATCAAAGTTTTAAATTTTTCACTAATAACTGCAAATTCATTGGTTACATTTAATTTATCTTTCAAATTAATAGGATTAGCCACTATATTAACATCTTTTATAACTTTCCTTAAAATTTTTCTAACATCAGATGCAACTGAATCGCTTCTAAAATTGACATTTCTTAAATTTAATTCATATTCTAATTCCTCCTTTGACAAAAGGTCTATTTTTAAAGCCATTTTGTTTAATAGAATTACTTTCAGAAAATTCACGAGAATATATTCTTAAACAGAAAGTCAAGCAAACTCGAAAGGTTCGAACACGTTTTATGCAAACAGGACTGGCAGCTGTGTAAACAATTGTGCTCTACCACTGGCTTTCAAGGACATGCACAAACTTTTAAAAATCTAAAACTTACTAAGCACAGACATGACGAATATTTTGAACAACAAGAGTCTCTGACCTTGACTACACTACAAGTAAAAACAGGTTATAACTGGTTTTCTCCCCTATCTTTGCCAAACTGTTTACACAAGCTACCCGCTACGCTACATCCTTTTGCGTTCAACTTATACATTTTACAAAATTTTACAAAACTTACACTGTTAAATTTACCTTTTGAATATATTTAATGAAATCGGTTATTTTCAACCATTTTTAAATTTTCTTTCCGCCAACACACAAATTTACATTTCAAATTTTCATAGCAGAGTCGCGCATTTTGTGTAACGGTTTATAATTAAATTTAGCAAATTGAATATTATTTAGTTTTAATTCTTAAAAAATTTAATATTCACTTCTAGCTTACAGTTCAGGCGTAACGAGACGTCTGTCTGTAACGCAATTGAAGGTATAACTCCGTTACATTAAAATATATTAAATTACCAAGTTAAATCATTTAAATTAGCAGAATATTATTACATTAATTCTTAAGGCTTGTTAATCTGAAATGCAAGGAATTGTGCGCTGGTAAAATAATGACTCTTATAAATTCAATTAAAGCAAATTACAATCTTTTATTTTAAGAAAGACAAATAAAATAAATTATAATCATGACACATATTTTTGACACTCAGTTACGGATTGTGGAACATTTTATATTCTACTTATGAATTTTTAAGGATAGCAATCTATCAATTAATTAATCAATCAATGGCTGAAAATGAACATGTTCTCGAGTTTACTTGCCTTTATATATAATCAAATTTAATAATTCAAAGTGAACATAATGGCACCAAAAGATGCATAATTACAGTTAAGCTAATTAGTTGAAAAGTTCAATGTTCATTAATTAGAATTCTGCTGTGAAACATTTTAAATTTTGAAATTAAGTTTTAAAGTCTTAAATCGCCCACTTAGCTGTATTCACATGTCGTAACCTCGCTTCCTCCTCGTGGAAAAGTCTCGGTAAAAGCCTTGTATCATCCTCGTGGAAAAGCCTCGGGAAATGCCATCAATAAGTCAGCGTCCCATCTGGTACCTGGTATCGTACGCCGTGTTCTATGCCATGATTATACGAAAATAAAACTTTACATTAATTAAAATTTAAAAAAAACCAAATAAATTTTCTTGTTCTTTGGAGACGTCCGTTCCCTTTTACATCTTGGCCAAATGAGAGAGATATATTAGTTGCATGCAACCTTCCTACCTATCGCGCATCCGGGGGGCGCATCCCTAGCTTGATTACTTGTTTTAATCTTTTCTCGTTAGATGTCACTATCAGCCAGAGATCTCATTAAAATATTTCTCATACATAACAATTTTTTTACATAGTCATATATTATTACAATTTTGAATCTATTCTCGTTTATTTTCTGAAATTTGCTAATTTAATATGAAACACCGTCTAAAGTGTGTTACAACATCAATAATAAAATTGTTGATGATTCAAATTACAGAACAAGAAACACTATACTAAATACTATTTTTTGAAAACTGGAAATAAGGATAAAAAGAGTATTACAGTGCTAGGAACTCCAGTTTATTTTAAACGTTACACTAGATAACATGTATAGAAATTATTATAATGTGTAAATCATAGCAGAAATCATACTGTCCAACAAAACAAAATTTAAGTGAAAGTAAAGGAAAAAAATTATGACATTGGGATGAAAATAAATTGACAAGAAATTAAGGAAAGAAATAGAAAGATTGCACAATGTTGAAGTGAAGAAATAGACAAAATGAGGAACTGGGTAATATAAGTAATATGAAAAGACACCAGGAATAGATCAAAAAAGCAGAAGGTAAAATGGACAATTTTTAAAACTGTAAAATTCTAGTAATGGACCACACTCAGTAATACATGTGAACCCCTGCTCCCTGTTAACATCAAGGTTTTAAATTTAACTGTAATTTGGTAATAGTTAACTGCTACTCATCTGTGATTTTTTTTCAAAATAGGCTCTAAAGTGTTTTTAAATGTTGTAAACCTTAGTTTACATAGTTTTAAAGCCTTACTTTAAAGATCGCCACACAAATGTAACTTTATTTTTAAAATCCTTGTTTATTAAATAATTCTTTTAGAATGACTGTACTATGTTACACCAAATCACTATACACCTATATAACTTAGAAGTAACCAGTTAGTATACAAAAAGTTAAGTTTCATAATGTATTCTAAGCAATTTATGTCAATTTGCACATCAGTTAAATAGCATCTTGATAGTAGCCTGCTTACTTAATGCAACCTGCTTTGCCTCTTTCCTGGATTTGATGTTAGGATTACAAAGTTTATTAATAGTTGCTTTTATGATTTATAAGTTGCCTGATTATAAAATAGGTATATAATAATTGAATATAGTATGAAATAGTGGTCTATTTTATAAAAATCTTTCGATGACCATTAAAGTTACATTTTGATGACCATTAAAGTTATCTTAGTAGTTTTTCATATTTCAGGCTTTGTTTATGGTTTGTGTCTCTTAAAATTAATTTTTTTTTTTTTTAAATGTACTTTTATTTTTTAGTAACATATGTAACAACAAAATCGTAGTTGCTGGTATAACCATCGAGTTTTACTGTAACATTTAATTATTTATAAAAATATATATTTCCTAGGTATTGTTAAAAATAAATAAATTATTAATAATACTTCAATTATTGATTGTAAGTAATGTACCCTGGGTAAATTTGATAAATTTAATAATCAATATTTTAAAATGAATTTAAAAGTAAACAAAATTTGTTAAAGTACATGTAGCCTGCTTTATAACAGATTTTCATATAAGTATGTGAAACTATATTTCTTATAATTACTTGGATATTATAATTATTTATGAGAGATTTTACCTGTGGCCTAAATATTGAAGCACAATAATATTTATAAATGAACACCTTGTTTTTCAACACCCGCTGGGTTACTATGAAATAAAAGTGTGTAAATTCTATTGTTTTTTAGAATTCTCCAGCATGGTTGACACCAGGAAGTGGCAGTGTACATCCATTATACGAACGTGTTTGGGTAGGAGTACAATCAAACGCACCTCATTTAGCAGACACTCAGAGGCTGTCTACTCTTCTAATGACCAGTGGTCTATCGACCGATGTTCTAGGGTTTATTTGGTCCTTGGCAAACCATACCGTAGTAGGGTCTCTGACCCAACAAGAGCTCTACGTTGTTTTGGCCCTAGTCGCATTAGCTCAGGTAAGATAATCATATTAAACATGTCAGAAATATAAAAAGAATAACCACCACTATATTGCTATAGTACTTTATATAAGTTTGTCCATACAATTAATCAAAACTCCATTCTACTTTTTCATTGTTCAGTCTTTGTTGTTTATTAATAAAGATTTATATCAATAAGTAGAGCTTGGATAAATAAAATTTCTTACTGTTTTAAGCAAAATACCCTACTGGTATTACCAACAAAATGGCTTAAAACCAGGAGATAATTTATCACTACAATAATTTGACTATACTAATATTGGTACTCAGGTTTTTTGTAACATTGAATGAAATGTTTTCTACTTGGAAACAGACCACTCACTTTATAAACAACTTTTAAAAAGAGAGAAATGTATACAGTTTTTTAAGCATGTGTTTTTCTTTCATGTCTAACACAATTATGTGAATAAAAAAATTAACCAAGTTTTAAAGCATGAAATTGTACTTCAATTAAGGTAACCAATGGCTTTGCCATTAAATTTAATAATTTATAGGACAAAGATAAAATATATTGAAAACATTTTAATGTGTGTTATTTTTTAACTTTCAGAGTGGCTATGCAATTACAAATACAGCAGTACTGAACCAATTACCACAGCCTCCTCTACCAAAATTAGATTTTACAATAATTTGTCTTCCAACAATATCTATCGGTACACCTAGCTTGTCTGCAGCAACAGTGAATACTTGTGTCACGCAACAGACTGCTACCACAACTTCAAACATTGCCCCACTTTCAGCATCTAGTCTCCTTGAAACAACTCCCATAAATCATATCACTATTCCACCATCATTGCTAAACCAAAGTAATGTAAATGTAACAGATAGTGTCATTAGTACTGCTCCTCAAATTCACAAAGAAATTGGAATTTCTTACTTGTCTAATCCCATGTATCCTCAGGTGTCACAGCCACAAGTTAGCTTTATGGGAGTTCAAAAAAAAATACCATCTTTAGAAAACCAGCCAAATGCTTTGAATTTAGCTCCTGAAGTAACTGTAAGTCATAAAATAGATGAAGTCGGGTTATTGTCTAAATTAAGCATTTTAAATATACAAAGCAATGAGCCTAAACTAAATGTCTCATTTGATGATGACTTTACTGATTTTCAAACTGCAGATATTAGAATCCAAAAGGAACAAAACCCTGTCAGTTTGGATGATGATGAATTTACTAACTTCCAAAGTGTTTCAGTTAATCCAGATTTTTCAAATAAAAGTAATGATAAAGAAAAAAAACAAGATACAGATAAAGATTGGACAGCACCAACTACTTCGTTTTGTAAAGTGCCAGATTTTTCTACAGACTCAAGTAACAACAGTATGTTGTTTGTTAGTGAGGCAAAACCATCATTTTATTCAGACAAATGTGTTGAAACACCAAGTCAGTCTAAGAATGAACAAACTTTTCCTCTTAGTAAACCTAATATAGACACCAAAATTCAAGAACAAGTTTTAGTTACTGAAGCTAATACCTTGTCCAGTTTAGAAGACAAGTATAGTGTTTTTGCAAGCTTAAGTAATGAAGATGAAATGAATTTCAGTAATTTTATCAGGGATAAACACACAGAAGGATTCAAAGAGTTTATTCCTTCAGGGCTAGATCTTCCGCAGATAAAACCTTTTGATAACGCTGCATCAGAAAATGATGAGGAGTATAGTGATTTCCATTCATTTGATCTCACACTAGCAATTAAAACTGAAACTAAAGAAACAAATTTAACTAGCTCTAGTCATCTACATTTAGATACAAATTCCTTGAGTGTTTTTGAAAATGAATCTAACATGTTTCATACTTTACACAAACAAGTAGAAAGTGAAAACATTCCTGAGAATAAACCACTTGATGCTCAGTTTGATTTGTTTCAACAAAATATTAATTTTGAAAGTTTTAATGATTTATCAGTTCCAGAGCCTAGCACACAATTGGCCAATTTTGAAAATGATTTGTTTTTAAAGAATGTAAATAATATGAAGATTGTGTCTGAAGAAATAGAAACGTTTAGTGATTTTATAAGTGTAGAATTCCAAAGTGTTCAATCTACAGAAGATAAATATAGTGCTTTAAGAGTGTTAGAACCAGTAACAGAAGATGCTGCAGATGATTTCGGTGAATTTGTTGAAGCTAACACAATAAACACATTTGTAAATAAACCTGTTGATGAATCAGTCCAGGTAGGTTATAGATTACCTTGGTTTATTTTTCATAATTCATAGAAGTAAAAAAAAAAAACATTTATCCAAATTAGTTTTATATTTAGCAAATTTAAATCACCATATGTTCAGTTCCATAAATAAAAAACTAATCACATCGCCATAAAAAAGATTACTAGAATTACAGTCAAAATTGAATTTTTCTAAGTTAACACAGCCATAAAAGTATGAGTCACAATAAGTAAAACAAACAAATTTACAGAAACATACTAAATAATAATCTAAGTAAATAAATATTTTAAGTAAAATTGGCAATTGCAAAGGAGTTTCTTGTGTGCTGAGACTCCTTACTATTCGTAAAGGAAAACTATTACAGATGCAAAATTGTAGTGCAGACATTTTTGTCAAACAATATATAGATCCTATACCATTTTGCAGAGTGAGCACTTTGTATAAAATTCCAAACTAAAAAAAAAAAAAAAAAAAAAACTAATGGCAACCTAGTTATTTTATTTCAAAATCTTTTCCTCAATAAATTAATGTCATGAAAAAGTAGCCTAGTTTTCTGAATCTACCTAAACTAGTTTATCTATATACATGTATATATATTTCTGTTCAAAACGCTTATTGTTAAATCCGTGTATTCCATTGCTTGTGCAGGCTTGATTTTGTAGTTTCTAAATCAGAAATTTGGTTCTTCAAAATTCTCCTCAGAACTCTTTTGGTGAGTAAATGCAACCATTCTTCCATAATAAACCATTTTCTGGTAGACTGGTGCATAATTTTTTAATTATCATTGTTCTTCCAATAATAACTTTGAGGAACTGTGGGATAATTTTTACATTAAATAAATAAAAAATCTTAAACACAAATAAAACCTTTCATTTAAACCCTTATGTACATTTCAATGCAAAGCAATCATTTTCAAAGAAAGTTATTACAAAAATAACTACATTTGAGTTGCATTTAATATGTACATTATTAACTCCCTCGCCAAGATTCTTACTTTGATATCGAACCAAACTCTTTGTGGCAAGGTCACCCTCTCTCCTATCAGCCGACCAATACCACCACAGCAAGGCTGGGTCCATCACCTTAACTTTGTTGAGGGTAGCTTTACAATTTTTTTTAAATTTACTTTTTTATGCTAAAATATTGTACAAAAAATAATAAAACTACAATTATTTCTTTACAAATATAATTGAAAATTTGAGATAAGCCGTTTGTCAGAATTTAATAAGTTATTTTTGTCATACTTATTACATAATCAAACTTTCAAAACTGTTACCATATTTTCATTTTGTCATTTTTAACTAATTCAAAGTTTTTTATTTATAATTTATGTTTAGTTTTTAGGATAGCAATGCTTGATTTTTCCAGGTTTTTGAAATTATATATGAACTTTAACTCTAGTTGAAATTGTTCCTTTTGTTTGGCCAATGTAACCCTTACTGTGACGGTATTAGTTGGCAGATAGGAAAGATGAAGTCCTTGCCGCAATGATCGGATAGAAAAGTAAGTAGCAAGGCAAGGTGGTTAGTGGAGTATATATTAAATGTAACTTGAATTAAATATAGTTATTTTTGTTATCATTCCCTCTGAAGATTATTATTTTGGAATCAAAATGTACATAAGGGTTTGTATAAAAAGCTGTATTTATTTAAAATATAAATGTACTTCTGGTTATTGTTTTTTGTTTTGTTTTTTTTAATTCAAAGTTCAAGATGTAGTCATAGTGTTTAGAAATTTTTTCATGACTTAAAAACCTAGATCCACAATTTTTAATGCTGATAATGTCAGTGTGCTTGGCACTAACAAATACCAAGCATCATATATGGTAAATATAGGATTCTTGTCTTCAGCCTGAAATTCTGTTTAAGATACATCACAGTCATTCAACAACAGACAACTTCTTTTATAACATCTTTAAACACTGGGAGTAATGTCTTATTTTATACAGGCAGGATCAAGGTTGTGGCATGCAGAATAGAGATATAACGTAGAAAAAATTAAAACCAAAGTTGATTTTGAAGGGTCATAAAATGAATTATTAAGAGAAATGTAGCTTTTTATGAACATTATATCCTTGTAGATAATCTTGAACTGCTAAAGCGACCACACCAAAAAACCAGGTCTTGTCCATCGAAGATTTTTGATGACAACAGTAATCAAACAATAATCTTTTTAATTCAGTCCCTTAATATGTTTACTCCTGATGACACAGCTGGAGTCATACACAGTATAAGTGTATTTTGCTGTTGTGACCATATTAGGTGGCGTCACTGGAATGTTTTGACACACACAAACTGCCACTTTTTTTCTGCCTCATCATGTAGTCAATGGTTTTCTGTCATGTTCAGTTTTTGATAATTTATGTTCGTTAGTTTAATATTTGTTTTCCTTCTGTATTTTGTGTAAATAAATAGGATTTATAACAACAGACCTAGTACTTCTTGTGATGTAAGTCATTACATGAAATTGACAGAAATTCTGGTTTGGAATCTGAGGCATAGAGTAGTGTCAAAAGTTATATTCAAATCAAATAAAACTGATTGAATAAATATATATATATATATATATATATATATATTTCTTTATTTATTTATGTATTTATTTATTAGCTACAAATCCCTATCTAAATAAGTAAATTTCTAAATTTGAAAAAAACATTATTCTTTAACAAGGGCAGAAAGCGTTATTTTAAAACAGAAGTCTGTTTCCCATTTATTCGCTGTAATTGTTTTTGCACAAATGACTTTAAAGAGGAAGGTTAGCCTACAAGTATCATGTTTTAACAAATTCTAGTGTATGATTTTAAAATATGAAACTGAAAAAACATACTCATTGGTTGAATTTTTATAAGCAAACTTTTATTGGTAGAAAGATTTGAATGCCACTGTAGATCTGCTACAGTTTGTGAATGACAGTGTAATTCGGTGAATCTAACAGAGAAAGAGTTGGGCTCTCGATATTAACAGTTGTTCAGGGGTTGTATTAAGTAGTAAGAATTAAGGAGATTATTATTAATTGTTTGATAAAGTTAACATAACAAGGAAAGTGCAATGTGTTTTTGTTTTAATATATTGTAGAGTTAGGAATTTTAATTTAAAGGCTACATAGGAATGAAGAATCAAACCTACTTACAAGTAACAGGTTACTATCTACAGGTTAAGGGGATTAAAATCAACAGCACAACATCCAAGTGCACCACATCATCCCAGCACTTTCATGTCGATGATCACAATTTATTTGTTAATTTGAGTAAAAATTACTTTGTTACTATATTAAAATTTATATTTCCATAAAAATGAAATTTAGTAGAGGATTGATAATTCGAGGTAGATGGGACCGAGACCCCCTCAGATTATTGAAAGCTCAGATTACGTGGAAATATGTTCTTATCCATTAGAAAAATCCAGAGTTCTAATGAACCCTAATACTATAAATAATTATGCACAAAATGGTTATAGAACGTTATTGGTTACAGTACTTACGTAAATTAATGTTGCTTTAGAATACATTGTTCATCACGATTGGTACATTTTTTTGAAAACGTTATGTGTCTTCTGCGTGACTAATTTTTCCTTCTTGTACTGTCTTGGTCAAACCTTCATCTTTATTCTCATCATTACTGCCTTCAGTAGTTTTTTGTACCTTTTCAATAATTGTAACATCTGTTATCTCAAATTGTTCACATCGGAATTTTCATAACCTGGAAGTTTTTTAATAAGAAATGTTGAATATGTTTCTTCTTGTGGACCAATAACAGTTTCCTTATGACTCATGATTTTATTCCATGACTTATCTGATGTTTCCTATTTTATTTCATTCTATGATTCAGCTATCCAGTACACAACTCTCTTAACTGTAACTTTACAAAGCCTACAATGTTTTCATCCCCTTCAGTCACTTCCAAAAGAGATCATAAAAGGTAATGTGTTTATTTTTTTTCATACATTCCAGAACCCACTTATACAACCAGCTGGATTAAGCTTTTAACATTTACGGGAATATATAAAGCATTGATAGCATCAGACCACAGTTAATCATCAACAGGATGTGACGGTCCTTTGTCCAACAGTAAAATAACCTTCTGTTGAAATTTGTTTGTTTTTAAAAACTTTTCACTTTCGGGCACAAACTCATTAAAAACCGCCCTTTGAATAGTTCTCCATCCATCCAATCACCACTATAATTCTTCTATAAAACTGCCAATGCTGATTTGGAAATATTTATAAAAGCCAGAGGCTTAACTGATTAATTCCACACACTAGCCGACTCAAATATAACAGAAGCTCGAAAAACTAGGACTCGGAATTTTAAGACTCTACTGTAATTAAAAGCTAATCAAGCCTATATACAAACCTATCTTAATACAATGTTCCGAGATTTCATAATAGCTATTATTGTTAATAATTAAATAAACGTAATAAGTCTTGTGTCTTGAATCACATAGAAAACTAAAGAACATAAGTGTATTTGTGAAAAACTAATTATTATTATTTTCTCTAATCATCCAACAAGTATGATTAAAACCTCTTTCCTTAATTTGTGAGTTTTTTATTTAAGATTCTAGCAAAGCCAAGGTAAATATAAATTAAGTAAGTTGTTTCTAATAATTAATAGTTTTCACCTTAGGGTTTTGTTTATATATATTGTACTATTCATTCTTGATGATGTTGGTACTGTTTATCAACAAAAAGCTTTGAATATTAATTAATAAATAGCTCTTGTAAATGTTTTATATATATATATATATATATATATATATATATATATATATATATATATAAAGAACAAAAGTCAAAATGCAAATACAAGAATTATATTTGAATTGTAAATTCAAATATAATTCTTGTATTTGTATTTTGACATTTGTTCTTTATTAATACACAAGAATACATATTGCGATATTTATATATATATATATATATATATATATATATATCTTTTTTTGTTTCTAGATTCGTTGTCTAGATGCTTGCCTAACATTACTTCAAGCAGGAGTATCTCATCTGTCTACTGCCTCCAATCCTAAAGTCTTAGCAGAGGTTTTAACTGATCCTAGAACTGCACAATATTTAGATTGTAAGTAATTTTTAAATTTTGCTACTAAAATGACATGTGACTGTAAACATTAGATACACATACAATTTCTAAAATACCAAGGTTAATATTTGAGAAGATATGTCACATTTATTCTGTTTATTTATATATTTTATGGTAATACTTTATTATAATCTACTGATATTGTACTCAATATGTTTTTCTAGTAAAAAAGAAACATTTTGCAAAATGTTTCAATATACAAAGATTTACCTCTGCCATTGTCATGTGCCATAGAGGATCTATTTGACACTATTTGCATTATATTCATTCTCTCATATGTTGCTAAAACTTGCTAGATGTGATTTTCCCATTGCTTTTCTGTATAAATTAAAAAATATTTTCTACTCCTTTCCTGATTTCTTTCTTCCAAATCTTTTCTGTATCTTTCGTGAGTAAAAGATTTGTTTGACTCTATTTTTTTCAGATTTATCAATGAATTTTCTTATGGTTTTTAAAAGTCAACTAAGGAAATAATTTCAGAAAACTAGAAACAATTCATTCTTAATGAAATTTAAGAGTAAGTGTTGTCAAAGTCTGAAACCCACATTGACAATTAGATCTGATTACAGTGGCATGTGGATGATCTCCATTAGTTTACATTCATTCATTAAATGTATCAAAAATATTTCAAGAAATATGGGTTTGCACAAACTAAATACAAACAAGAAAGTGTTTGTCATCAAACAAAAACATGGAAATATTTAAGAATAAGTTTGTTTCTATCTTTGGATGTACTGTCTTAGATATACAAGATACATTGTGTAGAGGGTTTTCTTGAAGGTTGGTTTTATCTACTAACAAATAAATAAAATACAAAGAAATGAATTTGTTTGGGCACAATATAATTAGAAACCTTACTGTATTAAGATGAAGCAATCATTTTACGTGTTATTATTTTGCTAGAATATTTTTCCCCTGACTGTCATGTTATTTATTAACTGGTAAACTTTACTAGCTTTGTTAACACTGTTGTATAAAAATTTCTTGTTTTCCAGCTGTAAATTTGTTTATATTTTGTTATAGATATTATTCCTAGGGTATATGTATTATGTATGTCTTCTGTTCCTAACCCTTACATGTTTTAGCTTTCTCTCTTCACACACTGCTTTACCTCTAATCATTACTGTTTTTTAATATTTAAATTAAATGTTGTTTCTCTCTTACCCTTTCTTTCTAAATACTTACAATTATTTGCAGTTTCCTATATAAATGTGGCACAAAAATTATTTGATATGTATTTTAAGTGCATTTGTATGTACCCAAAACAAATTTTTGAATCACCAGGGAGCAAAAATTAAATGCTTTAAATGTGTATTGAGTTTAATAAATATAACAAGACAGTTATAAAAACTATTATTTTTTCCAAGACATAGTAAACAAAGTATAAAGAGTCCTGGATTGTAAGAAGTGAATAATTAACTAAAATTCTAGGTATATTGAGGTGCCAAGTCAGGATTTTTGGCACCATTTTTGAGATCATTGGAAAGAGTATTTAACATTAAAATTGAATTTTTTTAAATGACACTACTACTACCACTGAGAATAGACAATATTAATTTATGATCATTTATTTATTTTGGTTTCCTGCTACTAAAATATGAAACATTTCCTAGTTTACTATTTAGTTGATATCCTTGCAACTTATTTCAATTTCAAGCAATAGTCCAACATGGGCACAAATCCTTCTAGTATCTTTTGGCCTATATTAGAGATTCTATTAATTATCTTCTTTGTATCATTGCAGGTCTACAAGAAGTAAACAGAGTAAGTGAGAGAATATTGAATAACATAGATGTATCAATTGTAGAGAAACAGAAAAGAGATTTGGAGGCAGTGAGAGAACAATTGACACCATACTTTGCTCATTATCAAAATTCTACTGTAAGTGAGAAACATACACACAATTTTAATATTTTATAATTCTAAAGTAAACTAAATTTGATAAAGTAGATGAATCTTGAGAAACTAGCTCAAATTAATAAAGTTCTGTAATTTAGCAAGAAATTTTGTAATTTTTACATGGAAATTTCTTAATT
This sequence comes from Prosapia bicincta, assembly GCA_036971475.1. Lineage (NCBI taxonomy): Eukaryota > Metazoa > Arthropoda > Insecta > Hemiptera > Cercopidae > Prosapia > Prosapia bicincta. The sequence goes on from JBAIZL010000002.1 coordinate 179,450,820, forward strand.
GCCTATTAAATAGTATTTATTATTATTATTTTTTTTTTTTTTTTGTAATAAGAATACTCTTAAACTTGTAAATATTAGATTCCAAATAGAAAATATTAAAGTTAGTTAAGATGACAGAATGCAAAATGGCTTATTTTATATCAACCTACATTTTATAGAAAGCTTTGAGATTTAGAAGCAGAAAACTGTTTTTGTCAGCCACGCATATATCTTTATTAGCTTAACTTATCGTCAAAATAACCATTCTGATTCAGCCTTTAATACAAAATGCCTAAATAAATTTACTAATTCCATTGCACTATGGTGAAAGTATATTAAAGTAAATAACAAAAGAAAACCACTACAAAATATTTAGTGAACAGACTATTACAATGCTATTCATTAAATACAGTCCAATCCCAGTAGTCCATTTCGAATAACCAGAATGTACATGTACTATGTATACCATCGACATAATACGAGTACATATATGCCTTTATGGTATTATAAAGTACATATAGGTTAATGTTAAGAATAAAGTTAGTATAGCACTGTAATAACTGAAAGAAAACATTTACCAATTGAAACATGTATTTTTTAATTGAAATAGGTTTTTTGACTGTTTTGGATTGTTGATTGCCTTTTCTACAGCCTTCTTCTGATCCATCCAACCTTTTTTCTGGCCTTTGTATAAAAGTGGCATGGAACAATTTTTGAGAGCTCTTGGTTTCTGTGATTTGCCAATGAGCAGTAGACGTTTTTCTGTATGTCACTGATTGTTGAACTTCTGATCCCGAAATCTTCCACTAATTGTTTAGCAGGTACCCCAACATCAAGTAGTTTTAGAATGTCGCAATTATCTGACAACAAAAGTATTTTATGTTTTCTTTTAAGAGAAGAAGACGCCATTATAAAAATTAAAATTGAAGTCCAACACACTGTGATGATAAAATAATTTTACCATCTGCTTGCCATAAATGTTGTATGGCTATTCAAAAGGGATTGGTACACTGAGGTCATTGCAAAGTAAACAAAACAATGTTGCCTTTCTTCTATGAACCTCTCTTATAGCCATTTATTTATTTCTCGTTTTGATATTTTCGAAAATCGTTTCGAATTAGTGGTAGTTTCGGATTACCAGGATTGGACTGTATATTATAGTTTAGAGGTAAGTGCAGAAACGAAATTGCTTTAAAAACGTTTTGCCAATACTAATAAACAGAAAAGTCTAGGAGGATGTGATTAGTACTCACAAACCAGAAAATTTTGTTCTTTCTAAACTTTTATTTTTCAAAAAAATTTTAATTTCTGGTAAAATAGTTAAATGGTATAAATTTTTTTTAAATGTAGTTTATTCAAGGTTTTATATGTTAACATTCAGGTTACCTTTCTGAATATTATTATCTTTGGAAGTCATATTTGGTAATTGTTATGTTGGTTTTATTTTTGAATTTTAACACAATGTCTATGTTTTTATTTCTAGATGGAGGAAACTAAAGGATCTGTATGTGGGTTATGCCATAGTGATACTGGACCTTGTCCAGTTAAGTATGGCCTTTGTACTTTCCACGCACCTTGTGCCAACTTATACTTACATTGTGTTGACACAGTGTTGCCAAACATTACATCTGTCAAGTGAAAAGATTATTTTATGTGATAAAGAAATTATATCAGTATTAACTATTTATAAATATTTTAGATATCATTACTAGTAAACAACACTATGTATGTAATTTATTCAATTCCTTCTATTAGCTCCCAATCTCCCTATATATCATTTACAAATTTTCAATCTTTAGTAAAATTTTATTTGTCCAATCAAATTCAAATAAATTTTTTTTTAACCTGTAGTAGATGGCAATTGGTGGTAATACAGTTTTTCAAATATTTTTATTCATCAATTAAATTTTATAAAGTTAATGTCTCAGTTGGTTTAAAACTAAATGAGTACATGTCTGAAATCCGGCACTTTGGCTGAACAAGGAAATCTATACTTAGAGATGTACCTTTATAAATGTACAAGAGAAAGGTTCCTTGTCATAACGAAGCATTACAGGAGATAGATAGAATGAGAAATTATAGGCCACCATCAGCTTCATAAATTAGAAGCGAAAAAAAAGGAAGTGAATAAATAGTAAGTAACAAAATTAATAGGCAGACATCATATACTGTATAGAGGAGAATGGAAAATTGTAAGGAAATTTGCTTTCTATTTCGGCACTTCATATTGTGATTCTGTCATATCTATGTACATATTTATATTAATTGTAATTATATAATAAAAAGTGACTAAAATAAAGTTCTTCTTTGTTCACTAAATTTTTTTAAAATATTACTTGTTTATTATTTATTTACAAATTTTTGAAGTTTATGTTATACTTTAAAGTAGACAATATTTCCAAATAATTCACGAAGTTATTTTTAAGTGTGTTAAACTGGAATTATATTGATAAACTTGATCATTTTCTCAAACAAAATACCACTGTGATTGTTGAACACAGTTACAAAGAGAACAAATCTAAATTAAATTTGCTTCAAATCAGATCTGAATTCACAGATCTGGTCTTCTTATCCAAATTATGTATGACGACTCCAATGCCAGTTTTTAATGCTTGTAACAAGAAATCATTACTGTCGCCTTTCTACATTCAGGTCCCTCAGAATTATGCAGGGTCTCTTGGCAGGCTAATCCTTGCCTCAACTTAAATAGTATAGAAGTTGTACATTTGTACTCTATGATCAACTGTAAAGGGAAGAGAAGCATATTTTTCTCATATTAATGTTGTGCAATACATTTATGTGCAATAGAACAGTTAACTTCACTAAAATATCACATTTTGTACTCTTAAACATTAAGGGCAAGATGCTATGTTTCAGGAGAAAATTGTAACCATTATCAGCATCAATATAAATCAGCCAATCAGGTTTCTTTCTCAGGATGAAAAAATATGCCACCTAATTAATTTTTATTTTAATCCTGATAAACTGGACTTTTGAATTTTTTTTACAATACCACTTTCACTGAGGAGTAAGTACAGAGAGTTTGCCTATACACTAACTAATATCAACCGCAATGACTCCTTTGAGGCAGTGTATAGTTATTTAATACTCTTACATAAATAGGAGTACTTTGATACCATTATGCATGTCTATTATGATTGAAGGGATTGAGGAGCCATGCTATAAAGAAATAGAAATTTAGAGAAATGAGAAGGAAGACCCCATTAATTTTTTTAAAGCAATGGGGAAATTATTTAATTATATTAATTCCATGATGGAAGACTCAAATAAATTATTACAAAAGGATCAGTAATAAAGGCTTAAGGCTCGTTGAAATTATTTATGACATTTGAAATCAATGGGCAGCTTCTTCGTCAGAGTTTTGTAAGAGACTACTAGAAAGTGAACCACCACAGAAAATGAAAACCGTATAACACATTCAAGTTATCGGGAAATATGTCAAATTAACATAGATGAGATAATAGCTAGAGAAAATTTTAAAAAATGAAAACAAACAAAGCCTTAGAGAAACTCTGAACGAAATGAAAAGTTAGGAAGAAAATAATATAAATATAAACAGAATAATTACAGACACCCCAGTTATCAAGGGAATAATAATATCTCATTCCAAACTGAAGGGGTGATCCTTTTAGGAGATGTCAAAGTCACTAAAAGGGAGAAGAGATGGTATATAGAAAATGTGCGGCGAGGAGGAAACATTAAGGCAGCATTAAAACATCCAGATAGAACAATAAAACAAAGAAATACATATGGAAGACAAAATAGGAAAGAGCGTTGAGGGGGAAATAAAATTGGATCAAATAAGTAAAATGAAAAAAAAACTGAAAACAGAACAAAGTAATTTTTCTTTTAATAAGGAATATTCCGGAAAGAGATTTTGGCAAGCAGGGGGGGGGGGGTTGATGGAATTCATTGCAAAAATGAATACAAAAAGGTGAATTAAAATTCAATCAAAACAAAAAATAATCTAATAAACAAATTTTAGTAATGAAAAAAGGGGAAGAGGATTGCCAAAAACGTTGGAAAAAAGGTAAGGGAGAAATAGAAAATAAATTTTAACAAATTGCCAAGAGCTGAAAAAATTAAAATTTAAACACTCCAGAGAATATTATGAATGTAGCAAAACCACTAGTGAAAAAATTACTAGAATAGCCTGGAGTTGGACTCAGAAGAAAAAATAATAATAAAGCTAAGATCTGTCATCAAAACCCCAAAATTCTTTAAACCGAAACCTAATAATTATATTATAAATATTAATAAAAATCCTAGTAAGATAAAGTCAAATAAACTGAGGTACTTATGTTTTTATTAATATAGTACAAAGTATTGTTATATGCCATGTTCACTTAAAGAAATACCTTTTTGAGTTATTGAAATGTCGTTTAAATTAGTTAAGATCTAATTATAAAACTATTATTGTACCGTGGAATCAATGTAAACTTATTGAGTTTTAACAACTTAAAACATAATATAAATGTAATACAATTTTTATGCATTGGAATATTGTGTGTATGTAGGGGGAGAGTCAACTACTGAATTTGTGCTAACTCATATAAGAACTTCTAAAAAATACAGAATTTGTGAATAACTCAATTTTTTTTTAAAGACAATTAACTTACAGAAAACGCTCTTGTATGTATTTTATAGACTTACTGAAATAAATAACATACAAAAAAGCAAAGAAATTATCATGTTTACATTGATTTACAAACAGGTTTGTGAGATATTTTTTTTAGTTATTTATAAAAAAAAACATTTAGGCCTAACTATTAAAATCTGTCATTTTTAATGTGTCTGTGTAATCTTTTGTTTTTCTTTCATACCATAGAAAGTAAATGTATAAAGGCACAATGCCTGTGTTTGAAAAACTTAAAGACAAAAGCATGCTATCAACGTTCATATATAAGTTAAAAGTACCGACAACACTGTTGGCATATCTTTTTTGCTGCATTAATTTGCATAACTTGTGTTTGTTAATAAATAAATGCTTATTTATGTAATAGTGTGTGTGTTCCTGGTGATAACCTGATTGATATGTTTGTTTTTACTGTTAGACCAAAATATATTTGGAAACTTTTTTTTATCATATAAATGCCTAATAATCTCTATTACTAGAGACAAGTATTTTACTTAACTTTTACAGCAGATTTTCCACCTGGAAATTATCACACTATTTAACTAATAACAATAGACTTTTACACTCAATATAAAAAGACTCAAACCAACAAAACTGAGACACAGTGTTTGAAAAACATGTAACACTCACAAGAAGCTGTTTACCTAAGATTCTTAAAGTGTAATTGTCATTATTTATTGTAAAATATTTACCTTTATTGACTTATTAATCGATAAGTGATCAATTAATTTCAATTATCCGTCAACAATTGGTTGATTATTCCAAAAACAATTTTGTTTTGAGCTTAGTCTACTTTTGCAAACTTTAGTGACAATCTAGCCAGAAATATGTTCTGGCATAATTTTTCATCGTCATAGTGGAATCATCAAGTTGCAAAGGAAATTTGTAAGTGAAAAATTCTAAATCTCTGCATTTGATGTAGATAGATTTGTTAATTTTTGGGTTTGAGAAATTCATACTGTTTCTTTTATTGTCCATCCATTCCATAGTTAATTAGTAAGGTCTAAAGTTAATTAGTAACATTATACAGCACATTCAGAACTTCATTAATTCAAATACTCCAGTAGTCCGAACCAAATACCAAAAAAAGCTATGTTTTGCATAAGAGCCTTAGTAATATTAGTGGAAAGACAGAGGGAGAAAAGAATTTTATGAAAAACCTGCAGTCGCGCAATTGGATTTCCCAGGATTGTTTTCTGTTGTTCTCTTTCATGGTTTTTAAATGAATCCCCCTAAATTTAATAAGTAGAGTGGGATATCTAGCAGTGAATTTAGTCTGTCTTATTTTTGCTTTCTAAGTGTTCAGTGGCGTGTTAAAATAAGTGAAAAAAGAAAACGTAAAACACTGTCTTTGAGTGACAAGTGCACCATCTTATTGTGTCTCGACAACGAAGATACTTCTTCCAGTCTGGCCCTTGAGTTTAATGTTGGTAAAACGACAGTCACTGATTGAAAGAAAAATAGGCAAAATTCTTTCATATGCATCAGCTTCAGAGGAAGGTACAGGTAAAAGATAGACAATACACACAAGTAGTTATCCAGTCCTTGATGACGCTAATTATAAGTGGTTTTTACAGGAACTTTCGGGTCACTGTTGAATTTTTTCAGCATTTTTTTTTAATACATTTGTAGGTACTTTCCATAATCCAAATAATCCCCTGCAGCAATTAGTTTGGATTGCCAAGATTTCACTGTAAATTTGGTAACACAGTGCAAATCTACAGTGTTACACGTGCAAATCTAAAATGCAAAACTACATTGTAAATCTAACCCCTACCAGAAGTTGGTAATAATCAAAAGAATTTGGTAACATTTGTTACCATCAAATCTCTCCGTGTCTGAACACAACCCAAGATCCAAAAACATATGTTGGGATTTGTCACTGTTTAAAAATAAATCTTTAAATTCAGTCCATGAACTGAAATCGCAGCTGAATTTTAATACAACCGAAGCAGAAGTGCAAATGAAAATGAAGCTAATATCCCAGTTCCAGAAAGAGTCAGAAGAGACTGGTGTAGATGGGTGCATCAAAAGCAAATCTCAACCACCCATTCTAAAGCTCCCCAACAGTCCTTAACTCGAACATGTTTTTTTCTTGTACCTATAAATCTATTCTACTCAAACCAAGTTCCTTTTAAGACAGACTGAAAATTCGGAAACTGGAGAAAGTCATAAGGTACTAAATTAAGTGAGTATGGCGTATGTTTGAATACTGGAGTGCCTCTTGCAGCTAAATAATTCTTCATAACACCACGTTATAACCACACCGATGCAAGCTCCACAACTTGTTTGGATAAACCTTTTGATATTCATACAATTCATCATGTAATATTTTTCTGGCAGTTTCTTTATCACCTCTTCAGCCTTCTTGGTGCTCTTCAGCCTTCATAAAACTGTTAATACCATTTGAAAACATACTCATAAGATAGAAAGTTCTCATCATAGACCATTAAGAGTTTCAACAAAATTTAATTAGAAATTTGATATTGTTTTTTCTCACACATTGTTATTGGCACAAAAAAAACGTTCATTTCTATTATCTGTAGAAAAATACTAAAACAGCGATAACATTTTATTTTGTACTGGAATAGTAGACACTTTGAGTTATATGATGCTGCATTTGTTTCCCCTTAACCCTCTAGAATAATTTCTGCACTCTCAGTCTTGATATTTACCTGGCTAAATCGAGATCTACTTTCTGTTTACAAGTTCAAACAAAATTTTCTAGTAATAGTACAGAAGTTGGAAATATATATTTGTATAACTGGAATTATGAAATAAGCGGTGATAATTTTATTTTCAAACAAATTTTAAAACAAAAATATAACTTTTTGAAATTTTGTTCAGTACAGTAATTTTCTGCTTTTCCAAGCATTGTTATAATTCCTTTAGTGTATGTGTTACATATTGCTTACATCATTGAGTAGTTTCAAGTGATAGATATTATCTGAAATACATAAACTAAAAAAAGAGATATTTAATACTACTAAAAGCAGTAATAAACTGAGTTTTTTTTACTATAAATAGTTCTTTGACTCGCTAACTAACCTCAAATCATATTCATAAGGGATATTAGACAATGCTATCAGAGAATATGGAAAGACAGAAAATAATTGCACAACATATTTGTATAGATATCAGAAACTTAGAATATTATAACAATAATTTTGAAGCTATTCAAATTTGATGCCTTGTGCAAGGGTGAGCACAGAACTGTAGTTTATGGTTATTGTAGAACGTCTCATGTACTGCTTCCAAGAGTCAGACCCTGATTCTCTGCCACCACCTGTATGTTTCTCCCCACCAAAAGCACCACCAATCTCTGCTCCATTTGTTGGGATATTTACATTGACTATCCCACAGTCAGAACCTTTAGGGCCAATCCACTGTGAAAATAAACATTTATCAGTACTAACACCACAATACAAAATATACTACAATCCTTAATCACATAGTCATATGTCATTTGGAAGTAAAATATAAAACAGAAAGACAAATCTTTTGAAGATATTTATAAATACAAATATTTTAAAACACTTAATTAAAACTTTATTACAATTCTGTTTTTTTTTTCAATTCCTTCTATTAGTTCACACATTCTATATATACATATCTTTTTCAAATTTTCAATCGTTATTAAAATACTTTTTACTAATCCACTCAAGTTCAAATATAGTTTTTCAAATATGAATTCATTAGTTAAATTTAATGAAATTATTTTACCTTTATATGGAAGAAAAACTTTTCACAAAAGAGGCAAGGTATACAATGTAGTTATTTTGTCCCATTTGGCTTAAAATAAGTGCTAACATATGCTTTCATAAAAAGCTGATTTTATATGATAGAACAGCTGTTTTACTGCTTAGGTTATGTTGTTTTATTTATATTAATTGTAATTATTTAATAAAAAGTACCTAGAATAATTTGTTTTATATTACTAGGCAAAAAACTACTACTTACTAATATTTTTCAGCAGATTTGTTTCCCACAAGATCAGTGCATTTTTCAATACTGTGAGTCATGGACAAGTTTGTTTCTCAGGTGTGTTATATTACTGTGAATCTGGGGTGTTTTTGTGTTCTGTGTTATATCATTGTTCATAAAGTAGTTGCTAATTATGTGTTTTAATAGAGTATTTGATTATTAATGTGTTTTGTCATTTAGAATGTGTTGTAGGTGGTTTTTAGCTTATTTGTATATTTTGAAGTTTACTGATGTGTTTACTTTATTGCTTTTTTTGATAAAATGAAGAAATTTTAGATTTGTGACACAAAAAAGCAATAGACTAAACACAACAGAAAATTTCGATATATATACAAAAACCACTCACAACATATTTTAAGTGACAACACATTCACAATCAAATACTACATTCAAACACATAATTAAAAACTACTCTATGAGCCACAGAACACCAAAACAACACAGACTAGCAATAATAAATCACATCCGAGTGTCACAACAGTCTTGTCCGTGACACACAGTATTGAAAAATGTACTGATCTAGTACAAAACACATCTGCTAAAAAGTATCATCAAGTAGAGTGTTTTTTTGCCAAACAATATCAATAACAACAAAATAATTTACTGGTTTGCTGTTTGTCCAAAAGTATAAAAACACAAAAACATTTTAAATGTCCCTTTATTCCATCCAATCATAGTTTTTTTTTCAAGTAGAGGAAGAAACATGTTTTGTGATGTTGTGAAAATTTTATTACTTAGCTTATTTATAAATGTTTCAATGCTGTTCTAGTCATACATCTTAAATTCATTCAGTTAAGCTTACTTTTAAACCCTCCATACAATGTAATTTATTATATATTTTCTTAGTTCTTTTTTTTGAAAATATTAGAGTTAATATTTCTATTACTATCATTTTTTTTCTTCTTGATGGGTTTTACAACTTACATCATAAACCAGGCAAACGCTATGTTATGATGAAGTTTCCATCACTTAAAGCTTGTTTACATCTTTCTGTGTTAAGGTTACAGATATGATAGAACTATAACAAAGCCTCATAGAACTATAACAAAGCCACATAAAACTATAACAAAGCTACATAATGAACACTACCCTCTGTCTTTTAAACCTTTTACCAGATCCTCAAAATAATTGCAGAATAAGAGTGGATGATGGAGGTCATCAATGTACCCATACCAATTTTATTAAAATTTATTACTTCTTTTACTGACTATTTATGTCGTAAGAAAAGGTTGACAGTTAATTACAAGTGAATATTACATACAAAACATTCTGTGTCAGTAGGTTTTAACAAATTTACAATTATTTAAAGTTCGGATAGTCATAAACTATTGTTTAAGTGCTTAATTAAGACTCACCGAACTTAATGAACTACAAAAGTAAATATTATTGTCAATCACTTAAACAATAGTTTATGACTATCCAAACTTTGAATTTAGTAAATTTGTTAAAACTTACTGAGACAGAACGTTTTCGATCACTATGTGCCGATCTTCATCAGTGTCTTCTGCTTGGAGATGTTGGGTCAAGCAGTGACGATTCAGAAATACCAAATACGGGCATAGAAAACACCAAAATACTCACAAACAATACACACGCACACAAAATTATTTACTGGTACAGATTTGTCGATGATATTATAACACTATACAGACAACTCCCGTCAATGCGAACAACTCCTCACCTACACTAATAAAATACACCCAAAACTCCACTTCACTTCAGAAATTGAAACCAACCGATCCCTAAACTTCCTCGACCTAACCATAACAAAAAGCCACACACAAAAACACAGCTTCAACATTTACAGGAAACCTATAACGACAGACACACTTATCCACAACACCTCAAACCACCCTATCCAACACAAACACGCAGCCTTCAGATCCATGCTCCATAGACTTAAAGAAGTCCCAATGACCACAGAAAACATAAACAAAGAACTAGACACAATTAAATATCTAGCATACACAAAGGATACAACGCCACAATAATAGACAAACTATGGCACAAAATACAAAAAAACACTAAAATTAACACTACAGACAGGGAAAACAAATAAATCACATTACCATTCACAAACAAAATAGACCGCAAATTTAAAAAAACAGGATACAAATAGCATACAAAACTAATAACAAGCTACGATACAAAATACAACACAACACCAACAACAAGGATAAACTACAAGCACCAGGCGTATGCAAACTGAACTGTGACGAATGTAACAAGTTCTACATTGGACAAACAGGTCGCAGCTTTAAACAAAGAGTCAAAGAACACAAACAGAACACAAACTCAACATTTTACAACCACATAAAAGATACAGAACACAAATACACAGACATTTACCAAAACCTAGAAATCCTACACATCAACAAAAAAGGACCACATCTCAACACACTAGAACAATAGGAAATTTACAAACACAAAGTACAAACATATTAAACAAACAAACACAAAACAAATCACACATACTCTTTGATACTATCGAAAACCTACCTTTAACACCGTCACCGCTTGATCCAACATCTCCAAGCAGAAGACACTGATGAAGATCGGCACATAGCGATCGAAAACGTTCTGTCTCAGTAAGTTTTAACAAATTTACTAAATTCAAAGTTCGGATAGTCATAAACTATTGTTTAAGTGATTAATAAGATTCAACCGAACATAATGGACTATAAAATTCAAAAATATTATTATTATTATCTCTAACAGATAAATCATACAAAGCATTTTTTCAAATATTATAGTCATTTTTTTTAAATTAAAAAATTAATTTATGCAGGTCTTTAGCATGCATAAAACTAATATGATTTTTGCAAAATCGTATTACCAAAAAAACACATGGCACATCAACAATAAATACACAAAAACCTCTTAACCACAAACTTTCTTTAATTTACCCTAATGTACATTTCAGTTACAAAGTAACCATCCTCAGAGGAATAACATACAAAGACTCAGGAGTCTTTGTATGTTATCCCTCTGAGGATGGTTACTTTGTAACTGAAATGTACATTAGGGTAAATTAAAGAAAGTTTGTGGTTAAGAGGTTTTTGTGTATTTATTATTAAATTCACCACAGTATATTCCTAATAAATAGTAATGGCACATCAATATAAGAGAAAGTAGGATATATGTGTTTACACAGCTGTTTGAAAATGACATTTAGAATTTTTAGTTTCTTTTACACACTCAAGTTTATTTATAAAGTGGACCTGAGGTTTATTCATAAAAAATGTTTAATCATTAATATTAAGAATTTAAACTTTTTAATTTTTACCCTTTGAGTATTCCAAATTAAATAGACTACATATCACTAGTATAGAAAGTGTTGAATGATAGTGAAGTTTCAATTTTTTAAAAGCTCTAATTTTATTTAAATATATGTAATTATAATTAATGTAACTTATACATAAAAGCAACACAATAAAACATAATCTTATAATTACTATTTCACTAAAAACATAACTCAAGCCTACACCAAAATCGTGTTAGAAATGTAAACAAAACACTTTAAGCTTACCTTGAATAATGTAGAAAAGTCTTGTGTAAATATACTCGAAGACAGTCCCTGTTTCACTTCATTATTCCATCTGATTGCTTCATCAACTGAATTGGTTTTTAGTACATACACAATGGGGGCAAAAGTTTCTGAATGCACCATTTCAGCATCATGTGATAAGCCTGTTATAATAGTTGGTTCCACAAAGAAGCCAGGCCTATTTATAGCCTGTTAAAAATTAAGTGGATTAATATAATAAAGTAACTTCTTTTTTTTAATACAGTAACAGCAGTGGTAACCTGTAAGTTGATCCAAGTTTGTTGCCAGATATGAAATGTTAAGTGTTTACGTTATTATCTACTCCTTCAAAGTGAGAAAATTTTAAAATTAATTTGGATTATTAATTGTGTTAGTAATTGGTTGTAGTCCATTAGCTTTTAAAAAATTTTAAATATCCAAATTAATAGAATTTTGATCTGACTGGAACGGATACATTTCTTGACCAAAAGTAAAATAAATGCAAATATTTAACTCAAAAAGCATGTAATATTTCAAACAAAATATATAAAACATATTTACAAGTAATTTTAAAAAATTATAAAATTTATACAAAATTATTTTTTAAAACATCCTCATTTGGTATGTATTTTCTAAAATGTAGTTGGATTTAAATGCAGTTAAAAATAATGTTTTATTAGTTCTAGTTTTGATTTGACATTACTATGCATTAACATTTCAACAATGTTAATCTTGTCTAGATCTTTATTTGAAACAGAAAATACTCTAGTTTTTGCCAAAAATCCTATGTGTTAACATCATTATAACATATTGTTATTTTTAAATTACAAAGTAATTAAATATACAGAGTATTAATTAATACAGAGTATTAAAACTAAATACTAATGACTAAATGCTAATACTTGCAGTTTTTGTGTTGTACATTATGAGGTTTTTTAAATTACCACTTTTAGTTAGTGCTTGTAGTTTATCTTTGTTGTTGGTATCGTGTTGTATTTTGTATTGTAACTTGTTATTAGTATTGTAAATTGTATGCTATTTTGTATCTGGTTTTTTGAAATTTGTGGACTGTTTTATTTGATGTTCTGTTTATGTATGGTATTGTGATGTATTTGTTTCCCTCTCTGATAGTGTTAATTTGAGTGTTTTTTTGTATATTGTGCCATAGTTTGTCTATTATTATGGTGTTGTATCCATTTGTGTATGCTAAATATTTAATGGTGTCTAGTTCTTTGTTTATGTTTTCTGTGGTCATTGGAACTTCTTCCTCTGTGGTCATGGAGCATGGATCTGAAGGCAGCGTGTTTGTGTTGGATAGGGTGGTTTGAGGTGTTGTAGATAACTGTGTCTGTCATTGTCGGTTTCCTGTAAATGTTGAAGCTGTGTTTTTGTGGAACACCAACACACAAAAACACAAATTACAAACATATTAAACAAACAAACCAAAAAACATATTAAACAAACAAACCAAATACAAATCACATATACTCTTTGATACTATCAAAAAACCTGCCTTTAAAATCGTCACCGCGTAATCTAACAACTCCAAGCAGAGGACACTGTAGAAGATCACCACAGAGCGATTGAAAACGTTCTACCTCAGTAAGTTTTCATAAATTTACAAAATATAAAGTTTGGATAGTCATAAACTAATGTAAAAGCGATTAATAAGTTACATTGAATGTAATGGACTACAAAGATCAAGAGTTTCTATTTTATATTGTATACAAAAAAAGGTTTTTAAAATTAACCTTACAACTGAGCTTACCTTTCCTCCAAATTCAATTTTACCACCCAATTCAACAGCTTTTTTTATAGCATTATTAAACCTCTCAACTGAGTCTGTAGTATGTAGTGGACCATATAATGTAGACTCATCCAAAGGATCTCCGATTCGTGTTAAAACTTGCTTGAAAGATTTTTTAAGTTTTTCTAGCACTTGGTCGTAAATCTATAATCATAAATTATTATACTTTAGTCACACTGCTAATATTTCTATATTAAAAAGTATGAAGGGGGAAATAGGACTTTTTTTTAAATAAAGTAAAATACATTATATTGCACTATTTTTATGGTTTATATACACATAATTTCCAAAGTGAGCTGATCTATATTATGACAAAAAAATAATCTCTCTTTATCCTCTGATATACAAAAAAATAGTACAAGAGCTGCAACTATAAAAGATATTAATTATGTTTACACTTGCAGAGATTATTGTTAAATAAAAGCAGTTGACTTGCGAGTCAGGTACATCTATTTATTTATACAGGCAACATATAAATAACAGATACAACATCGTCTTCTAGCCTTATTCCTCCTGCACTCTATTAAAAAAAAATTAATTTTTTTTACATCTACTTCTTAGGATACACATTTAAGCTTTCTTGAGTTTATTGCTAGTACACATGGACAAAGGTGCTGTGAGTTAATGAAAGCGTATATACGCTGTTATCATAAATATACTAAGGTTATGTCACGGTGCTATTTTATAATACAGTGCAGGAGGAATAAGGCCTGAACATGTTAACATATCCATAATTGAAATTGTTGCCTGTATAAATAAATAGTTGTACCTGACTCACAAGTCAACCACTTTTATTAAACTATAAACAATATTTATGGAAATATAAAAATAAATGTCACAGTTTTGTAGTCCTGGGAAAGCTTTTGATAGTTTATTTGAAAGACATATAGAATTATAAGGTCACAATAATGGGAATTAGAAAGGGGCTAACTAAATCCTCCCTTTCTATCTGTGTAATGGATCTTACCGAACGTAATGGACTACAAAATTCAAGAATATATATATAAATGTCGCAATATGTATTCTTGTGTATTAATAAAGAACAAGTCAAAATACAAATACAAGAATTATAATTGAATTTACAATTCAAAGCTTTTTGTTGGCTAACAGTACCAACATCATCCTATATATATTTGAAGTTATCATATATATATATGAAGTTATTATTATTACTTGTAAATAATTTTTTCCACCCCTACAAGTAATAATAATAACTTCATAAAGTCAGTGCAACGGAAAGATAATGGACAATGTGAAATATCATACATACATATATATATATATATATATATATATATATATATATATATATATATATATATATTCTTGATATTTTACGTTATCCTTGTTTTTCCGTTGCACTGACTTTATGAAGTTAATATGGTCAAGAGTGATTTGACAATGGTCAAGTGACCGAAAGGTGCCTCATTACTCAAGGTAAAATCATTGCACTTAATGGTGGATAAAATTACTTACAATAGTAATATATATATATATATATATATATATATATATATATATATATATATATATTTTACCATTATTTAGATTTTTTGGACTAGGAGACTGACAGACTTACCTTGGTACGAGTCCACACTGTAGTCTTGAAATAGAAACACATAAAAAAGCACTTAAACAATGATATATTTCAACCACACAGTGGTCTTTGTCAATCGAAGAGAAAACACAAAAAGAAATATGAGAGAATGAAATAAAATAAATATAAGTTGTAATCACAGATTGTGTAGAGTAGAAATCAGATGTCCCAGATGCACAGATTAAAGATATATATATATTGTTCCCATGAGCATATGAGTGATTATAGTTTATATAAGTCTGTCAGTGGAAAAGAGATAAGGCTATTAGGGGAAAAAAATGAATGGGTTTATCTGATGTTGTTTTTCTAATTTGGTAAGGTTAGGTTTAGTCTTCAGATTTTTAGTGAAATTTATATCGGTGATGCTTTGCATGATAAAGTTGATGTAAAGTTCAATGGGGTGATCAGGTGGTAGTGGTAGTGGAACATGAACTACAAGTAATTTCTAAAGGCCTGTCATTCACACCAGCTAAGGAAATAGACCAATTCAAGTTAGGAAAAGATGTTTTCAGCTTTGCCAGAAAACTTAGGATAAAAAATTATATAGCTCAGACACCAACTTTCAAAACGGATACAAACATAGACATATGTCTTGCAAAATTCAAACCACCCTCCAACTGGGATCCACCACCACTACCACCTGATCACCCCATTGAACTTTACATCAACTTTATCATGCAAAGCATCACCGATATAAATTTCACTAAAAATCTGAAGACTAAACCTAACCTTACCAAATTAGAAAAAGCGATAATATTTTCGTTGAAAAACAATAAAGATATTATGATTCTTCCAGCAGATAAAGGTTCAACCACTGTCATTATGAACAAAGAAGACTACATCAAAGAAGCAAATAAGCAACTATCAGACATCACAACATACAGAATACTTACAGATAACCCCACTACAGAATTCAACAATTTACTCTCGGACCTACTCAAATATACAGCTCCTGAACAAAATATTTCGGAAACATCTCTAAAATTATTATATAATGAAAACCCCTCTACTCCTCAATTCTATATATTACCAAAGATCCACAAAAACATAATCCCTCCACCTGGTAGACCAATAATTGCTGGCTGCAATTCAGTAACGGAAAGAATTTCAGCTTTCCTCGACTCACACCTTCAACCCTTAGTAAAGAACCTTCCATCACATACCCAGGACACCATTCACTTCTTAGATCGACTCTCACAAATATCTGTACCTCTACCCCCGGTAACTATTTTGGTCACCATAGATGTCACCTCTCTCTATACCAACATCCCTCATGTACATGGCCTATCTGCAATAGAGAATTTTCTAAACAAACGCCCAGGCAAGCCTTCTCCCACTACACCTTTTCTTGTGAACCTGACCAGGTTCATCCTCGAGAAGAACAACTTTCAGTTTGGAACTACCTTCAAATAAAGGGAATAGCAATGGGCACCAGAATGGCACCATCGTACGCAAATCTGTACATGGGATTGTTGGAAGAAAGTTTTCTAAAGACACAAACACACCAGCCATTATGTTGGTATAGATATATAGATGACATCTTCCTAATTTGGACACAGGGTGCTTCAACACTTGAGGCATTTTTAGACAGCCTGAAACAATTCTCCACACTTCAATTTACCTGGGAGAAATCTACATCAGCCATCACCTTTTTGGATGTAGAGGTAACACTCCAGAATGGAAATAACAACACAGGAATTCACATCAAACCAACAAACCACCTACAATATCTCCATTTCGACAGCAACCACCCAATAAACATAAAACGATCCATTCCATACAGTCAAGCAATCAGGGGTAAGAGAATCTGTTCGAATGATAGGGAATTGGAAGATTTTAATAGAAAGATATCAACAGCCTTCCAGAGAAGAGGATAAGCCAAAAAACTCATTGAAAACCAAATTCATTCAGCACAATCCTCGGTTCCCCATAAACCACAACAGAACAAAATAAACTGTCTTTAATAACAGACTACCATCCTGGTCTACATAAACTCAACAAGATATTGAAAGATGGCTTCAAAATTCTTCAAGCTTCCATCCACACCAAAAATCTTTTCATCGATCCACTGCAAATTTGGTACAAGCAACCTCCCAACTTGAAAAACATCCTAGTACATCCTAAACTACCAGACCCTGATGCAGAGAAACCACACAAACTTCCTCATGGCTCCTTCCCATGCAATAGACCTAGATGCAAGACGTGTCCAATACACCCCTCAGCAAATAGTTTCAACAGCCAAACAACAAAAATGGTCTTAAAAATACAGGGTCATCATAATTGTACATCGAAAAATGTCATATACCAGCTACAATGTAAACTTTGCTCAGCACAGTACATAGGCCTGACCACGGATGGTCTGAATATCAGAATGAATGGCCACAGACATGATGTTAAAATTATGAATATGGATAGACCAACAGCTGAACATGCTGCGAGTCACAACATCACAACTTTTGATGACTGTTATACCACAAAAATAATTAAATCACTCCCCCCTGATTGCAATCCCTCAGAACTGAGAAGGTGGGAACTATCATACCAGTGGCATACCAAGTCCAGAGAATCCCCTAACCTCAACATCAGATAAATCCATTCATTTTTTATTTATTTTTTTTCCTAATAGCCTTACCTCTTTTCCCCTGACAGACTTATATAAACTATAATCACTCATATGCTCATGGGAACAATATATATATATATATATATATATATATATATATATATCTTTAATCTGTGCATCTGGGACATCGGATTTCTACTCTACACAATCTGTGATTACAACTTATATTTATTTTATTTCATTCTCTCATATTTCTTTTTGTGTTTTCTCTTCGATTGACAAAGACCACTGTGTGGTTGAAATATATCATTGTTTAAGTGCTTTTATGTGTTTCTATTTCAAGACTACAGTGTGGACTCTTACCAAGGTAAGTCTGTCAGTCTCCTAGTCCAAAAAATCTATCTATATACATATATATATATATATATATATATATATATATATATATATATATAATATGTTCTCTTGTTTAATAATTTAAAACGACATAGGTTATTCAAATACAAGAATATTTATTAATTTATATCCAAAGCTTTTCGTTGGCAAACAGTACCAATATCATCAGGAATGAAAATTTTCATTCTTGATGATGTTGGTACTGTTTGCCAACGAAAAGCTTTGGATATAAATTAATAAATATTCTTGTATTTGAATAACCTATGTTGTTTTAAAATATATATATATATATATATATATATATATATATATATATATATATATATTTGTGTGTGTGATTTATTCTTCCCTGTAATCTTAAAAGAGACTCACATGACACTAAAATAATGGTATATTTTGGACAGATTATATCATTTGTCAATCAAAGAGAAAAATTGAAGAGAACCACAGACATATTAAAAGGGATGTGTGGCTCTCTTTAATTTTACTCTCTAATTAACTGGGGGTACAATGAGTTCAAAATATATCATAATACATCGATATGGTTAAAATATTATTTTAATATTTTAGTGTTTTTGTGTGACTATTTTAAGATTACACACTTGAATACTTTTCATCTTAAATTATATATATGACAGGTGTGTGTGTGTGTGTGTGTGCATGTGTGTGTGTGTGTGTGTGTGTGTGTGTGTGTGTGTGTGTGCTCAGTTGTGTGTGCATGCGTGTGTGTTTGTGTTGTGTGTATGCATGTGTGCGTACATGCATGCATGTAGCACATGTGCTTGTGCGTTTGATGTGTGCGTGCATATGTATGTGTGTGTGTGTGTGTGTGTGTGTATGAAGCTCTTTTTTTTAATAACAATATGTTGAATTCATTATAAGCTGCAAGCAAATATTTTTTATAAATATTCTTGTTTATGTAGTGTATGTATTTCCATTGATAGATAAATATTTAACAAGAAAAATTTTATCTACAAATCATATATGTAAAATAATGATAAATTTGTACGATGTTAATAACAAGAAAGAAAGCAGAGTTTGCTTATTTTATAAGCTGACAAAAAAATTATGAATAAAAGAAATCGAAATTGGTAATTAGTTAGGGAAACTGTATATAATACAATATACAGGAAAACCTAATAAAATAATGACAATTTTATAATTTTAATTCATTATATGAATTTTACATACTGTAGGTTGCTTATAGACTGCCATAGCTACAAATTTAATTTGTAGTAAAGTGCATGTATTGAATGACATAAATTTATGCAAATAAATAGAAGCTGATAAATAAGACTATGCAAATGAGGGTAGCTGGATTAAGAAAGGTGCAACAGACTGTGATTCCTGTTCCAGAATCAAGAATTAATTAAGCCTGGATAAATGAATAGGCAGTAATAGTTAACATATATATTAAGTATCGGGTCGAACACTCCGACAGTTGACACAGTGCAGTATCTAAGGCACGTAATGTAAGTACACTGTAAACTTATTAATTTTATCAGTAAAAGCCAACAAAATGTTATATTATTTTACTGTTTACTAAATCTTTTTGTTTTACTTTAGATATAATATATTATATAATATGTCCTTCCTTTCTACTATCTAAGTTATATTTATTTTCTTCTAGATCTTTGTACAATTTGTAAGTCTTATTCTGAAATGGCCACAATGTAATTTTTCAGTATTTATTACCAAACTCATACAACTCTTCTCTATATCTGTAAATTCGATTTCTTTTGTATCTTGTTCTTGAAGTACCAGGTGAAAATTTATTTATAAATTTATAAAACCTCATCTATTTCAAATGACCTTTTAAGGACATTCTTCTCTTCTGATAACAGCCTCTTATATTATCTAAATATTTTCTTATATATACTAAAGGTTTTCTTTTGAGATTTTTTTGATTATTTTATAAAATTTTATAGTAAATTAACGAATTTACTTATTGTTTTATATAGTGTATCCTTCTTTTTGAGTAGACAATGGAATTATTTTTCTTTAATCTTCTGCTTTGATATCAGTACCTTGTTTTCAACACCAGAGCCAAGTAAGGGCATTCCATGGTATAAAAATGTGTGAAGGTGAAATAAAGTAGATCAGAGTAGACACAGACAAGAGAAAAATATAGACAAGAGACAACAAAAAATACAGACAAGAGACAAAAAAGGAAAAATATAGTCTTCTAGTGGATAGCAAACCTCGGAGAGAGCTTGACTGTTATGTTACAGCTGATTATTTGGTAATGAAGCACAAAAGAGTATTAGTTTATGCAAATATGACTGAAACTTTTAAAACCATTTTCTCAGTTTAAAACATTAGAAAATACTTTTTAAACCTGAAATTCAAGTGGATGTGTAAAAAGTCTTATTTAATGTTTCGGGGGACAGGAAAAAAATGAATACAAATCTAACCAATTCCATTGAAAAAAACTAGTAAAAATTATTCAGTTGTCTGGTAACATTTGGTGCAAGGTAGAAAGTTTTATTTTATATTGAATCCATAAAATTGAATAAGGTGAGACTAAATAATTTAGTCTGAAACTTCAGTCTAGAATAGCAGTAGGTGGCTCAACCTTTAGCATGATTACACAGTGAATATTCTGACTTAAGGCAAAATCAAAATTTATCTGACTTCCTCTTATGAGCTGTTCCAGATTTTGGCCTGTCTTAATAAAAGTTAGTTCTAAGGTAGGTAGGGAACAGTCAGAATAAGACAGATTCTTTCAACACTTTGAGGGCTATAAGAGACACTTTCGCCTATAGACAGGGGTTTTTCAACATTTTCATACATACACTGCAAATCTACAATAAT
The DNA here is from genome assembly GCA_036971475.1 of Prosapia bicincta. Taxonomy (NCBI): domain Eukaryota; kingdom Metazoa; phylum Arthropoda; class Insecta; order Hemiptera; family Cercopidae; genus Prosapia; species Prosapia bicincta. Next base: position 179,472,143 of record JBAIZL010000002.1, read on the forward strand.
AGTAGAAAAAAATTCTTTCAGCAATTTAAACACTGTACTTTTATCTAAACGTATATATATATATATATATATATTCTTGATATTTTACGTTATCCATTGTTTTTCCGTTGCACTGACTTTATGAAGTTAATATATTACTATTGTAAGTAATTTTATCCACCATTAAGTGCAATGATTTTACCTTGTGTGTTGAGGCACCTTTCACACACAACCTTAAACACACACAACAATTTAATGAACCTACAGACCACATTTACAGAAGACATACTATATAAAAACATCATACATGCAGATCAAGAGAAAATGCGTGTGACGTCAACAAATACCAACATCACGGACCGAACATCTACACCAGAAAAATATCAGTGATTCGACAATGGTCAAGTGACCGAAAGGTGCCTCATCACACAAGGTAAAATCATTGCATTTAATGGTGGATAAAATTACTTACAATAGTAATATATTAACTTCATATATATATATATATATATATATATATATATATATATATATATATATATATATATATAAAGTCTTATAATTATAATTATAGATTCAAAAGCTATATTTTTTGTTAATAAAATTTCAACTAACACTTTTTCACTAACACTAATTCTTGAATCAAAATGTTGTATTCTAATTTTAACAAATTTTAAAAAATGTATATATATCTCCAAATGTCTATAAAAACTGTTTATGACAAAATAATTACAAATAATTAGCTTTTGTAAGGAATATTTCAAAACATTCTGGAACACACAAACCGACATCATATTGAAGGACATCTACTACCTAGCGAAAAAATGTGTACTAAGACAGCTAATAAGTTTTCCGTATACGACTATCTACCATCAGATCCCATATTAGTTCATTTAAATATGTGTAAACCTAATTACGGGCTATGCCCATCGTGGGTCTGCATCGTAATTATTTACACGACAGGCATAGCCCATTGTGGATCCGCAAAGTGTTGCTGAATATTAAGGTTTACTTTTCATCCAACTTTCCTAGCATCTCCCTTGTTAATAAGTGATACCTCTTTATGTCTGTCTTAGAATTTATTGTTGATTATAATAATTGTTAAATCTATGAATTACAGGTTTTCTGAGATTATTAATCTTCTTATGGTTTATTTATATATTAAAAACCTTATTTAAATTTCAACAAAAGATGTTGAAACAGTATCCAACCTTATTTTTGTTGGAAGCTAAAAGAAGTTCATGTTCTAAGATATTTCAAAAATCTAGTTACACCAATTTTGATTACATAACTGACTTAAATTTTAGGACTTTATTATACTTACATTTAAATATGAACTTACAAACAAATAGGAGTATGGGTTTATCATACTTAAGAGACTATTTGTTATTTAATAGCAACAACTCTTAGTAAAAGAATTCTATATTAAAAAGCTAAGAACGAACTGTACAAAATGAACGTTACTGAGAATTTCTACAATAGTATTAACGACAATATGCGGAAAAACAATTTTGCATAACAAAAATTGTTTGATTAAACTGTTAGGGGACCACACCACTTGCCATCATCACTGGGGCAGTCATTGGGTTAAACAGAAAAGATTTTACAATCCTTAGTATATTATGTGCATCAAATGATGACACACAGTGCTTTGAATAGAATGCAAAAGCTAAGGTAACCATTAGAACAGAAAACTGAAACATATTGGATGTCAAAGGGAACAAGACAAGTGAAAAATGCAAGTGAGCTAAGAAATTCTATGTCTGTTGTAGAGTTGAGCATAACTATTACGTCAGAATGTCAGATTGCTGACAAACTCACTATCTGGCAGATGATTTGTGACACTTCTCTCTAGAAATCAGGTTAAAAACACGATACCAGAGTTCCTGATCAGGTGTAATGATCTTCAGGTTAAAACAGCTCCTTAATTACCTAACTGGAAAAAAAACTCTCAAAGGAAAGGTAGGGTAATCATGAATGCTGTAAAGATAGATCAAATCCATACATTTATTGGGCTATACAGAACAAATAAAAACCAGGGAAATTAAAGTAGAACCAAGTAGATTAAAGTAGAAATCAAAAATGGATTAGAGCTTTTTTTATACTTCTAATTTTAAAATATGTATTCTATTTGTCACAGATGGTGGACAAAAAACTTTGTCTGATTTTGGTGTTCCTATTCACGATTTTAATCTTAACCAAATCACAGACATCATATCACTTATGTGGAGAGGCTCTTAGCCAACAGATTGCTGCATTATGCAAAAATAATTATGCGGGCTATGATTACAAGAGAACTTTACCAGGTAACTTTCATATTTTATACTTACAATAATATTTATGCAAACATTTACACTAAAAGAGAAATACATCACTCTCAGTTTCAAAATGACGGACAAAGTTTAATGACTCAAAATATGAACATTTTATGAAAAAAATATAAGAATAATAAAACATTTTTAGGTAATTTTTTTAGGGCAAGTTTATTTCCTGAAGATTTTTTTACTAGGAATGTACTTTACTGTATATTTGTTAGTTTATTAGTTTGAACCAAATTTTAAGTGGAACAAAAGAAAGAATTTTGAGTGGGGTAGAAGGTTACAGGATCTTGAAGCAATCTGTCAATATTTTGTTCAGTCTCTACAGACTAGGTGATAATTTGTTATTAAACCAAATTTATTATCTTTTATTGGTGGTTAATGTAATAGAAAACCAGCTTACTATTGAAATCAAAGTTAAATATCCTATTTTAAAAATAATTATGTCATAATAATAATAATAATAATAGATCAGATAGTACAAAGCTTAAATTTAATCAACAGTACAAACTATTCTGAAGCAATTTATTCATATCCAGTAATTGTAATAAATATGATCTCATCATGAAAAACATTCATTTATTATTTTCTCACTGGTTAGCATGAATAAAAACATGTCTTTTATAAACAACTGTTTTTTTTTTTATTCTAAACATTCAGTTAGATTGTAGTTCCACATAAGTATGTGACTTTTATAATTAACTTCTAGAACCTTATTTGAACTGATTTTTAATATTTGTTTAAACTATAACAAATTATTTATCAATTTAATAGAATCTCATACATAATATAAATATAATCTGGAAAATATAATTTTAAGATTTTACATTGAACAAAAAGTATAAATTTTATTATCAGAAGAAATCTTCATGGTAAACTTCCCTTGACTCTTGTAAGCTTTTCTTAATAAAATTATTTTAATGCCCTGTAAGGCCTGCATAATCTGTGAAGTTATCTTTTACATGATATTCAAGTAATGAATGTTGGGTATAAAATTGTATTATCTTTGTTTTCAACTAATTGAACAATTTAATCAGTTGCTAAAGGATTTCCGTGTCATTTTCAAATCATTTATATATATTTTTTTATATTGTAATTAGGTTATAGTAAAATTTTGTTTTTTTCTGTAATTCCTTCTATTTGGTTCTGCTTAAAAAATAAAAAAAGACTTATGGTATATAGAAGATGACAAAAACATTTAAAATTTTGTTTCATTTAGCTAAGAACGAAAGTGTAATGACATTGAGTTTGAGCTAAACCAATCAAACAAATTGGTTGAATATACAAGTAATTATTATAATAATATAGAACAGAAAGGAAAGACCAGTAATGATTGTTGAACCCAGTATAAAATGTATCAATCTTATGATGGTAGTAAGACAATGTACTCAGTATCTTTAGTGAGCAATTTTTTAAAACTTTTGTAAAACTATAAAAATACTTGCTTGCTCTAATTTTACTCAAACAACACAGTTACATTAAAAAATACTTTGATGTTTCAAATTAAGAGTACTTTCTACAAAAGCTAGTTGCAAAGTTGTAGAAAAATATTTATGAACATTAAAACAGAAGAATTACAGAATTTATACCTTTTTCATAAATAAACAGTGATAATCTACGTAGATTTTACTTTTATTACTCATATAGAAACACATACAAATGAAGTATATAATGTTTTTAAAACACATTTTATCCATTTGTTTTTTTGCAGTTTTCTATATGAAAAATAATGACTTAATTGAAGACTTGAATGATGAAGACACAAACTTTCCTTTTACAACAAGACACTTAGCAGAACAGATTATTAATAAACCTGAGAAAAAAGGAGGATTAGCAGACGAATGTTGTGTCAAGTCGTGTAGCTATGAGGAAATTATTGGATATTGCGGGTAGTTTCTAATTCATTGCCAATAAATGATAACTTCTGTTTTTGTTGTTACACTTTCAGTTTGGATATAAGTATGTTGAACATATTTTCTTTCTTCCTGCCTTACTTAGTATTGTTAATCTATTTTCATCAGATGCAAAGACGGAATTAATTACTTCTCAGGTAACTTTATCTCAAAGCAGGTGAACTAATAATAATAATGTAACAATATTTGCTAAAGAAGGCAAAAAATGCATTTCAACTTCTTTGTGTTGTTTATTTGTTTTGTCTCTAATTCAAAGTATTTGATTAAAATTATAACAATATTTATAAAATTGGCTTTTGTATGTACTGCCCTTTGTCCCGATATGATATCATAAAGCAATAGCAACTATGTGTGATTGTGGAAAACTTTAAAGGAATTACTAATTTGAAAAAAATAAAAAACACATCATCTTTTAATTTCTTTTAAAGAAAATAATTTCCAACAGTTGCAATAAATGTATAGTAATGAATGTAAGGTTTAATAAAAAAAATTTGGTGATTACAAATTTAGTTGGAAATATTTGGAAAATGACAAAATATGACACAACATTCAGAATCTATGTAACTGGAAATAACATGATGTTCTTCAAATATCTAAGATCTGAATTTTTCTGCTTGCTCGAAATGTTTTTTAATCTTTTTTACTTTGTATTTTTGGAAAGAATAGGAGCAGAATACTTTTCATTCCTAAGTTTAGGGTTTTGAAGAAAATGTATATTTATGCTCACATTGCACCCCACCTAAATTTATGTCATATTTTACTATAATTATGAATGTTTCATAAAATCTCTTGTTTTGGAATTATTACAGTTTGAAATCTTTGTAAGGCCCCCATAGTGAAACCTAAAAATCATATTTATTTGAAACCTTCTATAAAAACAGGACTTAATTAGACTAAAAATTTTGGAAGTATTAAAAATTTTGACCCATTATCAAATTTTTTTTGGCAGAAATACAGATGGTAAACTAAACCAGATAGAACTATACCTTATATGACATGCCTTATTTATTTAAACCTGGGAAATCATCTGGTGAAGTTTGATAAAGTAGATTATGGACACTGCATAGTCCTGCAACAATACTTTCCTATCTACTCCATACTAAGTAGGATCTAGAAATATATTATTAGTTCTTGAGACCACATCAAACTTTGGGACATATTGAATAGAGATGGGGTAAAGAGAGAATAATAAACATATACAAACAAATTTTATAGAGTTTGTAAGATTGTATCAAATAACAAAATACTGCAAACGATTTTTTTCATTTTTAATTTTAAGCAGTATTAAATTTCATGATGAATAAGTTATGATGGAACTGTTTAAATTCAGTGACTTGTTTATCATATTATCTGGTAGAAACGCACTTTCACTCAAATGTACCCTTCATTAAATACAACTAAAGCTATTAAAGATTTTAGTTACAATAGCTTTTTTAAATTTTGTTCATTACTATTTATAAAGAGAATACATTTTATTATCTCTAACACAATTGAATTAGATAAAATGAAGGCTACATTTAGCAGTTTTCTACCTTTTATCTCAAGCATTCATCTCTTTCGAATAATATTGAAAAAAACTTTTTTTATAGTAACAAGCATATTTTTAAAACAATAAATATACTACATTAGCTATTGAAAAACTTTTTAAAAATAAATCTTGTACATGTTCTGAATTTTTAATCTATCTATAATTTTTCTGGCTTGCCTATATTCTCATGGGTTTCTATTTTAGTAAACTGGTGATGAATGAAAGTATGAGCTTAATTTTGTTAGTAATTACCTTTCAAAATTAGTTTTACTCACTAATCTCTATTAACAATATAAAATGAAGGTTATGAAAAAAAAACTTATTAAAAGAATGCCAAGATTATAGTTTAGAATAAACTAAGAATTATCATAAAAGGTATTTTAGAGAAATAAATTTCAAGAATTTTGCACAAATCTCCATGAATAGTTACTAAAGTTCTCAAGGAACATTTTGTAAAGTATTGAATTAAAACAGAAAAGTATTACAATACCTATTTATACCAAATAATTGTACTTCAAATTACATCCTAGTATTTTGAATGATAAATATATAGTCAAACACAGTTCAAGTAGTTTTCTATAGTATGGGTATGTAATTATTATAGACAGGAATTTTAATTTATGTTACCTTTGCATGCAAGATGAGACGGCGTGTTGTTGTACAACGTTGCCCAGCTGTACCAATACACGCAAATACAACAGACTGAGAAACCATATCCAAGTTAGCATCTTCTGCTACAACAATAGCATTATTTCCCCCGAGCTCAAGTAAAGCACGTCCAAACCTTTCTTGAACTTTTACACCAACCTAAAATTTTTAATTTGCCTGTTACTAAAACATATTTTATGTCCAAATTACAGCAAGACATTTTAGTCTTTTAAATAGTTTTAGTGTTTATAAAGGCATAATGTCAATGCTATAGTGCAATAATATACTGAAATGTCATTTAAGACTTCTCTATACACTTTACTCTATAACATTTTTTTATTTTTATTTTTTTATAACGTGTAATTTTATTTTCCTTGCTTTGACAATTTAACAATATTAGTTTTTCAAAACACAGATTATTTTTTGTCTACTGATAATTTTGCCACAATAATAATATAGTATACTTGCATCCAAGACAAACAAAGAGGGTTAGATCTAACTTACTAAGCGTATATATTAAAAACCAGGAGAGCTACAAGATCATATAAGAACAAAAGATCTATGGTTAATATGAAATATGTCCTTGAATCCGGGTGCATAAAACAACCTGGGTATATTTTTTGCTTATATAGATAGATTCTCACTCATTGAGCAGTTTCAGAACATGTAAATACACAGTAGCAATAGTGTACATGAAGCAAGACCCTACATCTAAAAGATCAATGTACTCTAGATCTATGACTTTGCTCTTACATTTTCAGACATAGAGCCTTCAATTCATGAGTATATAGAGACATAAGATTGTGAGGTGTTTCTGAAAAAAAAAACTGCCTTTATTTCAAGGACTAGATTTGTTCACAGACAAGGACTCTGATCACAGACAATTTTGAGTCATTTACTTCAAGAACATTAGCAGGCATAGAGGATGGAGCGTGCCTGTGACCGAGGGCTTTGAATCTATTTGTCTAACATTCGTTGATTCCATCTTCGTGTGAGCTACTAGTAATCACTAAACACTTTTTAAATGTTTTAAACTTGCCTATAGTAGCACTTACTTTGCTTGTTGAGGACGGCCGTTTCGGGAGATGTGTCCCTTTGTCAACTCAGACCGTAACTGTTCTCAAGGTTTACATAGGTTAGGGTGGGGATGAGATATTTTGGTGGTGTGGGTGTATTTTATGTGTATTAGGAGTTATGATGACAAAAAGTGCGTGTGAGTTGTAATGTAATTGTGTATTGAGTATGTGTGTAGAGTGTAGTTTGAAGTGCCTATATATTTCGTATTGTTCGGTTGTGTAGCGTTGGTTATTTCTGTGTTGTTTATGAAGAATTTGTAGGTTAGATGTTATGTCTATGTAGTCATGTTTTGTGGAGTTGGGATGATCGGCAAAGTTTGATTGGTAGTTATTGTTTTTTAGTGCTTTTATATGTTCTTGGTAACGTAAGTAGAATGACCGCCCTGTCTGGCCTATGTAAAAACTGGGGCCAAAACAAACAACAAAAAAACAAAAAAAAACATTTAAAAACTATTTTTTTAATCATAGAATTTTTTTAATGGAGACACTTGAAGAACATGTTTACAAATAGGAATTTGTGTGCTTAAAACATTAATCACCATGGCAAAAGCTGGATCCAACTTTGATGGGAAGTTGAATGTTATGACCTTAGGGAACAACAACAAACTAATCCGCCATAGGGAACATTTGGAGAACACAAGCTCCTATAATCTTTGCTAAGTGTTGAGATTAAATTTCCTGGTAATTCTTTAGCTTCACTTATATCTATAATACCAAAATGGTTAAAGGTAATGTCATAAATCTGTTATGTACTATTACATAAATCTGTTATGTATTATGTACAACTATTATTATACATCACAATTACTTTTAATAGATTTGCATCATAACAGTAAGGCAGATGAGAAATAAAAAAATGAAATTTTACACTACATAATGACTACAAATAATTGTTAGAAGATGAAATTTTACGATTTATGCTGGTACATGCAATCTATGCTGCTGGAAATTTTGCAAATCATATGACTTAAATTATAGAAGATTAACATTGTGGCAAAAAAGAAATATAGTATTATGAAACTCGAATGTTAGACATTGATAGGTTTGATACATATAAAGAAAACACCTTTAATTACTATCTGTACATGTTTAGAAGGCCTGTTATCATTTACTACTTAATTATAATGTAATATTTAATCAAAACAATTGCTATTAAACACTTGAGTATGATATTAACATTTTGGTGATTATTGATGTTGTGTTGTAAGTTGTTGTTTCTTTGTTAAGACGTTTGCTTCTATGAGAAGCAATGAACCTCTAAAGGCAAAACTGATTGTAATATGCCAGGACTTTTCGATCTAGTATATGTACAGATTGCCCAGGATTTTTACATTTCCACATGCAACACGTAAGTAAGCAACTGTGTTTGCCTCTCGAAACTGTCATCATAGGAAAGATATTTATATTTGTTGTCCTAATACCTTCTTATAATAAACTTATCAGTCGGCCATTTAGGTCAAGCTCTTACCCTAGTCTTTTCTCCTTTATTGTTCAGTTACAGTTTTGTACCAATATGGCTAATTTGGGATCGTCCAAGTTGGATCTCATGCTAGTTGAGAGTGAGAGTGAACTCCTACATACTTATTATTTTTAATATTTGAATTCATAATTATTTTTTTTAATAATTAATTTAAAATAATTCAAATTAAACATTTTAATATTAATAATACTCAAATAATCTACTAATATTTACCCTTTGATTATTAAATTATCAATTTATTACTAAGCATTAACTATTAAATTTAATTACATAATTAATACTTAATAATAACTTATAATACTTTATAGTAATAATATTAATTTTTATAAAACTATTAATGCTGATATTCAACACAACATGACCAATGAATTCATTATTAATTCAACCCCCTGGATGCCGCAGAACATGAATCATTTAATCTGCAATGGGTTAATGTGATGATAAATATTGGTGTACTGTTGTAAGTGGTTAGTTCTTCATAAAAACATTTTCTTCAATAAGAAGCAATGGAACCTCTCAAGGTAAAAGTTATTGTAATTTATAAGGACATCAATCTACTATATGTACAGATTACCCCGATTTTTACATTTAAACTTAGATACTCAGAGAAAGAGAATAAAATAACACAATCATATTTATTAAGATCCAGACAAATTCTTTCACACCTTATTATTTACCTGCTTGTATTATCAGCTTCATTGATGGTACTACGACAATATCATAAACAACAATTTGCAAAAGTTCTTAGGAATTAATTACAGGTTTAATACTAATTTATTTATTTTTAATCCGATGTCTTTAAAGAAATAAACACCAGGTATAAACCACCAGTAGTTAAGATATCTACAAATTATATGCATAATTTTTTTTTTTTTTTTTTTTTTTTTTTTGTACAAACATAGGTTTAAATGTTTTATTCTTGGTAATTATTAAATACAATTTTAATAAATAAGAAGTTACAAACAGAGTTGGGAATGGGAAACATCTCCCGAAACGACCGTCCTCAATAATCAAAAAAGTAAGTGCTACTATAGGCAAGTGTAACATACTAATATGTGTTCAAGCGTGATAGTGGAAAACTAGTAGCTCAACAAGTAGCTTTGATTCCGAAGATGGATTCAAATAAGAATCACGATGTTATAAAGTATGTTTATATGTGGATTTGTTTTTAGATAGTAATTTTTTAATTAAGTTTTTTTAAACTATACAATTATACTAAAAATAATTTTTCAATTTTTTGTGCTAAATAGTGATGATGTCCTAATTATTATTAGTGTTATTTCTTGGTTCCAAAATGTATTGTTTAAAATTCTGCAATAACTGAAACAACTTTTAAAAAATTTAAAACTATAAATAGAAACCAACAAATATGACACATACATATCAAAAATAAAAGAGGAACTGCTGTGATACACAATGTATGAAATACAACAACTGGTAAGATTTAATAAATGACAAATGATGAGCTAGTTCAATCGGGATGAGTTAGATTTTTTTTGTTTTGATTAATAGTTTTACTGGAAGGTACAAAAATGATTAGCCATATAAAATATTCTCTTTACCTTTTGGCCGACAGCAGTGCTACCAGTGAAAGACAACAAAGGAATTCTAGTATCAATAGCCATAGCGTTTCCAATATCACTGCCTCCGGTACATAAAGTACAAATACTTCCAGGTAAGTTGTTTTTCTCTAAAATGCTGGCTACAATTTTTGAAGTAGCTATTGAAACTAACGGAGTGGAAGGAGCGCCTTTCCAAAGTACTGTATTCCCACATACCTTAACAAAAAATGACAAATATTAAAATTAAATAACCTACTCTTTAAACTCAAAACCAATTTATCTTATAAGTAATTATTTACTAATAGAAAACTACTATTATACTTGCTGATGGGTTTCAAAACCAGTAGCAAGACAGGCTTCGACAATGAAACAACAGTTTCAAAATACATCAACAATTAAGTTAATAGTTTTCACTTACTTCTTTAATTACTTATGATTTAATCAGTGAAATCACGATGATTAAAAGAAGCAACTTGAAGTTTTGTTTTATAATGTTACTAGATTTAAAATGAACTAGTACTTATGACAAAAAATAAAATGTTTATAAGTTTTGTTTCAAACTTGATCCTCTGTACACTAAATATAATGATTTTAAAAATAAAAAAACTTTTTCTAAATTAGCACTTAAATTTTGTATAATTCTAAATTGTCCTTTTTACTTTTAAGCCACAGACTACACATTTTTCAAAACTTGAAACTGTTGGTTGTAGATCTTGAATTTTTTTTAGTAAAACGTTTTCAACAATTCAATTTGAATAAACATGTCCAGTAAAAAGTGGGTTTTCCCAAGTTAAACTAAAAAGTAAGTGACATTCGTATTTTTTTTTGTTTTTACTTCATCTACTGTCTTAATAATTTTATTTTTATACTTATTTTGAATTTTATTAATTTTTAAAATGTGTTTTAGGGGCATTGAAATGTAGGATGTAATTTAAAATAAAATATATGTTTAGTTTATATTGTTTGTTCCTTTGAAATCATTTACTATTTGTATTTATGTTTATGGATTCGTGGTTTTTTTAGATTAGGTATGATTGTTATGATTATTAAATTACAATGAAAATATTGGAAAAAACAAATACCACAAAAATAACAAATAAAACAAGCTACTAAAGACTAAACCCTTATGTACAATTCAATGACCATGTCATCATCATCAGATGATCATATTACAAAATTACAATCTAGCAAACAAGAAGTTACAAACTAGAGTGATACCAATGGTTATCTACGGTCGCTAATCAAAATGTAAAGTCTTACACATTTAGTTGTTAAAAATTTGTTAAAACAAGGAAATGAGTTAACACTATATCTAGCAGACTACAATTTACAAGCATGTCCCTTATCTGGCAATGTTTTTTTAAAATATTGTTTATTGAGTTAGTTTAAATGCTCAATAATGAATTCAGTTTATATTCAAAGTACCCTTGTGTGTATACATTCTTTTTCAGGAAAGAGCAGAAAACACTAGCATAATATTTATATCTCATTTTTTTAAATTTAAATAGAAAACAAGCAATAATAAGCTTTAGAAAATTTAAAACGTCCAATTTAACACTTTGATTAGCAACATGGGCTTGTCCTAATATGGCCCCCAGGGCCCAACATAATTTTGAAAGATTTTTACACTTTTCCTTTTTTCTAATTGTATTCTTTATTTTTCTTTAATTTTTAAAATTATAGTAATATTTGTTATTATTTTTTTAATTTACTTATTTTCTCATGTTAACCCAACTTTACCTTACATTTACTGACAATTTCTTTGCTAAAAATTAGCTGTTTATCTTTTTTTTGTAAAATACTTATTCATTGTATAATACCGCACAAACTTCGAATTATTTATAAACACGTGGAAAAACCCATAGACTTTGGACACAAAAGAACTTCTTCATTATTCAATCGCCTATTCATTGTTAACTACCACACAAACTTCGAAAGTGGTAAATACGTGAGAAAACCCATAGACTTCGAACACAAAAGAATGCTGACTATGTACTCCGTGTAGTATTTATTGTCCAAATAGTTGCAAATATTTAACCTAAAATAAAATTGTGTGCACAATACACAGGAAAACAAATCATAAATGAATGTCAATGATTATCTGAGAAAAATGGTAGAACGTACACATACGGGAGTCCTCCCGCTGGCCGGTGCGCAATCTCACGTACTGGTAAGTGAATGCTAATCAAAGGGTTAATTAACTAAAAAATGTATCAATAGTTTTTTTTACACCAATGTGAATTTTGTACATGGTGCAGAAATTGTTATTTACATAAAAAAAGAGTTTTTGAAAAGGCAAAAAATGCTTCTTAAATTAAACTTTTCAGAAAGCTAAAGTTGACCAATTTAAATATTACTTTGAGCTTAAACTCTTTATTAGATTATAATCTTAAGTGAACTTAAAGATTTGTCCCCTTTTAAATTTATCTGCGTGGTCCTCCAGATATATATTAACACACAGGATATATAAGGGCTGAACGCCTTTATAACAGGTGTACAAATTGTTAAATGCTAATCAACATTAAATAAATTGTAAATTGTTTCACTCATTCTTAAGCACAACTAAAGGAATACTTTTTTGTTTAAACATTAGAACAAACACTTCAAATTCGAACAATAGTCTAGATCTTTATAATTGCAATAATAATTTTGAATAATAACAATAAATGTTAAATACAAAACACTTTTTACTTTACTATTTGAATACAGTTGTAAAACTATCTTTCTTTAGTAATTATTCTATTTTAAGAAAAAATTATTTTATAAAATTACCCAAATGCTTACCATAGCTATAGCACTATTCCATCCATAGACAGCTATAGGGAAATTGAAAGCACTAATAACTCCAATCAATCCAAGAGCATTCCATTGTTCCAATAAGATATGACCAGGACGTTCAGATGGAATGATTGATCCACTGAATATACGAGATAACCCTACTGCATAATCGCAGATGTCTATATACTCTTGAACTTCCCCTACCCCTTCTCCATATATTTTACCTAAACGTAAAAAAAATGAAAATTTAAATATGAGAAATAGGGGATGAGATAACTATAAAGTATGATTTAAAAATTTAACTGTTCAAAATATGTGGACTATTTCAATGTGATAACAGTAAGATAGTGAGTGAATTGGGCAATTTATTTCTGAACGTAATGGTTCAAGTGTTGGTTATAAATTAAATAACATATACTGGCACTTATTAAGATATTTTTATTTACAAATAGACACCTTACCCATTTCCAAGGAGACCAGCTTGCCTAATGGCACCAACTTTTGCCTCAATGCATCTCCTATTTGTCGCACTATCTCTCCTCGCTTAGGAGCAGGTATGTCGGCCCACACTTGCCAAGCATCTAGACTAGACTTTACACAGTTTTCATAGTCAGCCAGATTACCTTGCTTTACTTGCGCTATAGGTTGACCATTGGCTGGGCATACTGAAGTGGTTAGCTGCACGTAATTTAATATTTTTAGAAACAAAACCTTAAATGTATACTCTATACAAAGTAATAAATCAAATTGCTAATATATATAGGAATTTTTGGACTAGATAGGAGACTGACAGACTTACCTAATGGCAATAGTCCAACACTGCAATCTCTTGGAAATAAATAAATAAACGCATATAAAAAATAGTATGATAAGTCTATTTATTTATTTCCAAGAGATTGCAGTTTTGGACTATTGCCATTAGGTAAGTCTGTCAGTCTCCTATCTAGTCCAAAAATTCCTAAATAAGCTTTAAGCTCTACTAGAACTAACCTAAATAAATATATATATTTATGATTTAAAGATTTTCCTGAAGATGCTGATACTGTTTTATCGACGAAAAGCTTTGAATAAATATATGCATTAAAAGTATATCATTAAGTATGCTATCAAAGTATATATTAAGTTTTTGAAACATTTTCAATTTATTAACTATATTACAAGAAAACATATCACCATATTTAATATATATATATATATATATTTAATATATATATATATATATATATATATATATATATATATATATATATATATATATATGTGTGTGTGTGTGTGTGTGTGTGTGTGTGTGTGTGTGTGTGTGTGTGTGTATGTGTGTGTGTTGCAACCGGCAAAAACATGTCACCGATTACCGTTGCAAAAATAAGTAAATTTTATGTATTTTAGATAAGTTGTATAAGCCGAGTTACGAGGAGGAAAACAATATAGAAAGACCTTATGGTTGTAATAAGGTTAAATAAAGGGTATTAAACAAAAGAAACAAAGCCATTAGCAGTGAGACAGGTTTTAATTTTTTTATATACTTTACATATATTGCAAAAGAGAAAATAGGTCAAAATCAACCTAGAAACACCAACGACATTCGAGGGGATGCAGAATTTCAAAAGAAGAAGAAGATGCCTAGAAGCAGAAATCAAGAAAAAGCAAGATGAAAGAGTTAGACGATTATTAAGAAAACAGACATGAATATCGATCGGCTTGGAACAGAAATTCACACGGGATAGAAGCAAGCCAGAAATGACGACCACATCACTTTATAAATTGTTTAGAACATAAAGAAATTAAGTCAAATTTAGAAATTATAGGATTTTTAAATAGTAATAAATAAAGAAAATAAATAGAATGTAAAATCTAGTTAAGATAATTCGTTATGAACTTTGTATCAAAGGGGCCGACAAATATGGCCTATTTAAATGTAAATTTTTCTTTTTATATTAGATTAGACTAAATAAAAATAAATTAAAAGGGATTACATGATTTACCCAATTATTTGAGAATTAATTAAAGGGTAATAAAGCAGAACAAAGGGGACAAAATTATATTTGGAAAAAGTTTCTTTGATTAAAATTAAAGTTAAATTATGTTGGATGTTAACTGAACAGAAGATAAATGGAAGATAATATTTTAGAAAGAATTATGTGGGTCTAGTGAATTAAATTTAGCTTAAGAACTTAAGATTTAGATATCCAGAAGGATATCCAGATAAAGGTAAAAAATTAAAATTGTTTGTTGATAAATTTTGGTTTTTAAAGATCAGTTGTTTATCTGGTACAAAAGATGAAAATCAAAACTTCATAATTTTCATAATCAAATGAAGAGATTGTTTATTTCAAAAGGATTAAAAAGGAATTTTAGAAAATAAAGAAAAACTTTATACAGAAAATATAGTAAATCTTATTTTGGTGTTATATGGTTAAATAGAACAAAAATAAAATAACAATGTTATTAAATATAACTAAAAATTTAGATTTTAAAATACATGAAGATAAAAGTTTAAATGAATTTTGATAGTAAATGTTTAAAAAAAAGGGTTAAATGGGATAAGGGATTACCACTAAAATTACAATATTAATTTTTTAGAAGAGAAAAGAAGATATAAATTAAATTTGGCTAGAAGAAAAGTCATAAAGTAAGGACTAGTAAAAAGAATTGTTAACAATTGTAAAGTGTTATTAAACATAGAAATATACAAACTGTGCTGTATAATTATAAATTAAAAATAAAATACAAACCAATGTTTTACTAACTAGCAAATAAAACAGTAGTTTATTTATTAAAACAATTTCTTACACACTCCTAAAACAAAAAGGGTCATTTTGCCATTAAGATGCCTTCAAATGAACTCCTTCCCCGGGAATGAATACCCAAAGGGTTAAATCTCAGCAAGTTAGGTTTTTTAAATTAAAGTCCAGGAACTGGTTCTCTGGCAGATTTTGGTGAACATTGCACAGTGTTCTAGCCGCTGGCTAGGATTGGCTGGTTTCAAAATTTTTTACTTAGCAACGGAAAAGGTGGATACTCGGTCACTTGGTAGCAAAGAGATGGCTGGCAGGGTGGTGCGGCGTTGGTGTGCCGTCTGTTGCAGTGTGTGTGTATATATATATATATATATATATATATATAAATATATATATTTATATATATATATTATAAAAATGTATAACCAAATACTACAAAGAACATAAAATAGTAACATTTATAAAAATATAACCATATAAAATATTTATACACTTTATCTGTTTTTTTTTTTATATATATCTACATACTTATTTTTTTATGAAAATAATATGATCAATATTTTTGAGAAAAGAAAAAATATCAGTCTAATAAGTAATGTGAAACAATAGAAATCTAAAATTGTATGAAATCAGGAACAAAGATAAAGTATAAAGAGAGTTCTTTCAAAAAAGACAAAAGTTTTACCATAGAGAAATAAATAACTAATAGAGTAAAAGTTGTTCTTATTGATATCACTTGGCAAACTAAACACCACTTACTGATATTTTTCACCAGACGCATTTAGCACTAGTTCAATGCATTCAACTACACAACATGTTCAATATTGTGAGTCATGAACATGACTATTGCTCAGGTGTAATCTATTATTGTGAGTCTGTGATGTTTTGTGGTGTTTCATTGTTCATAGAGTAGTTGTTAGTTAGTGTTTGATGACGAGCTTACAACCTCCTTTAAAGAGATTACTGAGCTCATTCTTGTTCCGAGGGTGAATATAAAAGACAAGTATTTCGCCATCAACCACATCCAGCTCTAAGAGGAACATATGAGAGATGATGTGGAAAAGGAGCTCAGGGCTAAACGCCGGTGGTGGAACAAGCAGCGGGCATGGCGAAGGCGACGACGGAGAGAAGCTGAAGCAGCCTCCCTAGTTAAATAAGTTTTTTATGTATTTAAATAAAATTGTATTTTTTCTTATTCTTTTTAAATATGTATTTCTTTGTATGTAAAATTTTTTGAATAAAAAATCCCAAATTTAACTGAGTGTTTTGTCCCTTAGAATTTGTTGTAGTTGGTTTTGTGGTGTTTGTATATTTCAAAGTTTTCTGTTGGGTGCAGTTAGTTTTTTTTTATGAACTAAAGAGCTTTTAGATTTGTGTCCATATTTGTGTATGTGTGTAGTGTGTTCTGTATATGAATTATTGTGACATTTGATTTGGGTAGTGTTTTTATGTGTTCCTTGAATCCTGTGGTGAAATTTCTCCTTGTTTGACTATGTAGAAGCCTTTGGCAGTAATCATGTATGATACATGTAATATCATATTGTAATATTGTATAGTCCTGCCCTGTCGTGTTTGTTCTGGAGCATTTTTGTATTTTGTAGGTGTTTTATTATTGTCTTAGATGTTTTGAAGGTAACTTTGTATTTAAGTTTATGGCATGAAGAAGCTACTTTTGTGATGTGTTGTAATGATATGTATATGTTATGTACTTTTGTTTTTGTATGTTATTCTTGTTTTTTGTAGTGTGTGTTGTTTTTTCTGTATTATGTTGCCTATCAGGGTCTTTTTTTATCTGTTTCTATGGGCTACATACATTTTATCGAGTTGAGTTAATTTATTATGTCTTCATTGTTCATGGGTGTGTTCATTAGTCTGTGTATTGTGGAGTGAAAGGCGTTGTGTTTGTGTTGTATGGGGTGGTTGGAAGTATTGTGTATAACTCTGACTGTGGTGGTATGCTTTCTGTATATTTTAAATGTGTATTTGTTTTTTCGTTTTGCAATTATCAGATCAAGAAAGTTGGTTTATTGGTTTCCCATGTGTGGTTTACATTATTGTGTATTTTGTCAAGCTTCTATGTAGATCAAACAGGGAGAAAATTCGCCACAGGATACAAGGAACACATAAAAAAAACCCCAAATCAAATTTCACTGTTCATATTCATAACATGCTACACACATACACCAACGTTGACACAACTAAAAGTTCCCTACTTCATAAAAAAAGCAGTAAAATATACACAACAGAAAACTTTTGCACAAGCACTGCAAAATCATCCACAAAACATACTAAATGACAAAACACTCAGAATCAAATACTATATTCCAACACATAATTAACAACTGCTCTATGAACAATCACACATCACAGACTCACAATAATAAAACACGAGTAATAGTCTTGACCAAAACTCTCAGCACTAAACAATGGACTGATATTGTCCGAAACCAGTCTGCTAAAAAATATCAGTAAGTAGTGGTTTTTTGCCAAGTGATAACAATGAGAGCAATTTTTTTAAAAAGTCTTAAGATGTACAACACGAAAACTGCAAGTTTTAATAAAAATTATTCTTGAAAGGCAAACAAAATGGAATGAGCCAAAAACAAAGTAAGATATAGCAGAAAAGACCTTGAAACAATGAAGACAATATGTGAAGGTAATTCTTAGATGGCTAAAATAAATTTAAATTAACAAGTACAAAGTAAACACCTTTGAGCAATAAAAAGCAAATACACAATAAAATAAAATATATAACAAACAGCGCTAGAACCTTAACTAATTTCCCACATACTGTAGTCTCCACCATTTTCTAAATACTTTTATCTCAGTAGATAACATTTATCAACAGTGGGCTAACCTTGTGATAACTTTTGTTTATGATCATTGTCATTAAACTTTGGTCTACCAAAGAATATTAGGTGTTACAAAAGAGTAATTAGGGACAAGACATAGTTGCTTTCAGTGAAAGCCCCTTATAAGTGTGAGCATTCATTGTCAAGGAACAAAGCAGTATGCAAGCATTTCTTTTAATCTGTACTGCATTTCCAAACATCACAAAGAAGTCCTATAAATTGTACCCTCTCATAACAAGTACCTTATTATTTTGTTTTTATTATTTAATTCAATTCCTACCTAAGCACACAAAGAATTATTTTATTTTAGTTTCTTTTCCTTTTATAATTACTATTATTAAAATTATGTATATACATGTCAGAATAACAATATTAAGTGGCAAAATAGTAAGCGAATTTCTTTGCAATTTTCCTTTCTATGTACGGCTGTGTATGGTGTTTGCCTATTATTTTTGTCTGTTACTATTTATTCTTTTTTTGCAACTTGCATTGTGTTGTAGTTTCTTTTTACTTCCTTTCCCATTGTCTGTTTGTGAAACAAGGTTTAATACCATTAATCCAGTTTGATTGTATATTTTTATTCTTTTCATTCATTTTTAATCCTAGAGCATCATTTATGATATTTTGTGGTAACCATGGCGACAATTTAAGGTTGTCTAATGGAGGTTCCGATGGAAAGTTTGCTCAGTGCCAAACATGAAGATACTCTGTTCAAATCCTATCTAGAACCCCCTATTTTTTTAATAATTTAACTATTGAATAAATATTTGAAGAAACTCTATTAACATCTATTGCCACCCACTATAGGTTCACTACATCACACTACAGTTTTTAAAAAAATGTATTTGAATGTGATTGGATGAATAAAAATGTATTTTATTAACGGTTGAAAATGTGTACAAGATATATATATAAAGAAAGTGTAAGATAAACGAAGGAATTGAAAATCAATTGTGCCTTTTCTTAAAAACAGTGTACATGATTTATCAAAGAGAAAAGTCATTTGTGGGTTTTGGTCTTTAGTGGTAGATATAGATTACCTGTGCTACTATTCTATTGATTATTGGTTTGATTCTGCAGTTTCATAAACTACTCAGCTCTCATCACAGTCATTTCATGAATGAAAAAAACTATAACTTTTTTGTATAAAAATTCATTTATTAAGTATATTTTTTTTGATGTAAGAAGATGATCATATGGTAAATGGGTGTGACATCCATCCCTCAGGGAGTGAAACAACAGGGATAAACGGATTTGTTTAAATCTTTTCTTTTAAGAAAATTACAAAACTTTTTTCCTCATCATGTAAAATAAATATTTATTGGCTGGTTCCCTTAATTTCAGCAACTAACCATTTAAAATCCATAGCCTCTAAAAAGAGGGAAAAGATATAAACTTTAGTTTTTTATTACATACGTAAAGACAAAAATTTATTTTCCAACATTAATAGAACTAGATATATTTAGTTTATTAATTTTAAACAGATAAATAAGTTTGAAACGTATTGTTAAGTCACTGTTGTAATAAGTGCCATTTTAATGGCTTAGCCTCGACACAAAAAATCTAATCCATAGCTAATTGAAACTAAAACTTTTGTTTCAATCGTTTTTACTGATAACACATTTTACTGGTAACATAAAATTACAGAAATGTATACAGGGTCATTTTTTTATAAAAAAAAGTCAGAGTTGAAGCAGAATAGAAATAAAAATATCTATTTCCAAGTCATTGTTGATATCCTGGTACTAAAACCAAATTAATTCCTGTCATAGCTTATCTCTTCACATCTTACTGCTAAAATATTATTTATCAAGCAGTAATAATTATTACTACTTTTATAAATTTCAACATCAATAATACTGACATATGAATAGCAAAATAAAGACTAGTCCATAAACTTACTTCTCCATTAGCTTCCCATTTGCCATTATAAACTCCAACATTGATATTCTCCAAACCTAAATCTTTCAAAAATGAATATTTTGAATCTTCTATTAGAAAACTTGACATCCTTGATACCTGGACACATTTTAATACTTTGGAAGATCTGTGTTTGATTGAAGTAAATTTTTTCAACAATACAGCCATCATTAAAGCATCAACTTGAAAAATGCAGTGGGTAAAAATTAACAAATTATGGATAAACCAAAGGTTATCTGATGAACTTATTATCAGCAGCAGCTTTTTTAACCATTTTATTTGTGCTATCTAATAAGGTTTAAACTTTTGGACAACATGTTTCCTCCAAAATAATTTCAAAATAAAAGGTTTTTTAAAACAATTATAAATATTATTTTGAAATCGTTAAGTAAAAAGAATGTTATTATTTATTACTTTCTTCAAAATACCTTACAGTATACACAGTTAAGACAAAATTATTTGTTTTGAACATTCTGTAGCACAAAATATTTGCAATAAAATGGTTTTTCATACTTTAACAATTTGATATAGGTAACAAATGTTTTAAAAAATGGTCAAATATACCCCTTGTCAGTGTTTAAGATATAATAATTACATACATTTGTGGATTTTACTACCCATGGCAATCAATGAAAATTAAATTAAACAACTAAAGATTTCCTAAACTCATAATTTTATCATAATTAGATACACATGCAACAACCATTTATTTATGAAAAAGATAGGTAATTTAATGTGTGAGACAAAATCTTCATCAAAGGTTACCAAAAGTAATGAAATACCAAAACACTTAATACAAGCAAGTTCTATCTTATTTGGGTTCATATCAAAGCTACAAACCTATCACAATTCTTCCATTTCACTTTATAAAAGGGACTTCAAATGGACCATTTTACCTTATGGACATCAAAACAGATAATTCATACAGCCAGCTAATAAAATTAAAAGGATTATTTCAACGACAGAGAATTGGAAAACTTCAGTAGATGTTAAAACTCTTAAAGGAAAGGATATCATGAAAAACTCACTAAAGATCAAATACTGAATCTTCTGATTTTTGTAAACTGTCAAAGTAAAGGACTAAATTCTCCTCAATAATTGAGTACGATCTTGGTCTGCAAGGGATAAATAAATATTAATAGATGACCTTATTACTCTACGAACTTGACTAAACATACCACGAATATCTTCATTGAATCACCTTTAATTGGTTTCAAAGAAGCCTTCTAATCTAAAAATACACAAACATGTAGTATATCCAAAGCAACCAGGTTGTAATACAGAAAACTATGCCAACTTCTTTGTGGCTTCTCCTCACCTAACCAGTTAGATCAAGGCTATCCAATGCAGAGTCAAGGGTGGCCTTGTGCTCAAAATCGTTAAAAAGAAAATTTTTAGTGAGTTTTCATAGTTTTCTTAGTGACCATTAAGAAAACTTAAGTGTAAATAGTAGTTCCAATGGTATACTTTTTAGGAGAAGTAGATAATTATTTTCTTTTTACTCTCTGCACCTGTTTTCCACCGTTTATAATGAAGTGATACGCTGTTTATTTTTAATTAATTTTTAAACTGATAGGGTTATTATTGTTGTTGTGGTGGTTATTATTATTATAAACATTATTATTATTATGTTTCAATATTCCCGGCAAGCTGGCCTGAGTAACCGGGCGGGTCCACAGGTGGCGGATAGTGGGACGGCCTACAGAAATGTAGGTTACCTGTGAATAAGGATTCCGGAAGGTTTCTGAATATGCAGGCCTGGACCAAGGCTATGGTTCAAAGGTGAGGAAATTATCCCTCCTCGTCAGTCAACTGGTTTGGGGGCGGTAGAAATAACTGCTCTGACTGGGGAGACTGGGGTAGTTGGGAATTAAGTCCTCACAATGCTACTCTCACCTCCCAGGTGAACCAAGGGCAATGCGACAGTGAAGTATGGGCGGGAAACTACCCTAACGACACAGTTGTAAAAAAGAGAGTAAAGCAGGCTGTTCGCTTCATGATCAACAGTTAATAATGTCCTGAACTTGGGGTGTGCTTCAAGGTCAGTGACTGAATACCCAATCCAAGGATGAAGGCATCATGCCGAAGGATGAATGGCTGCAGGGTATAAAATGCAGTTGCACACGATCCCCTTGAGGAACCAGACAAAACCTCATTGTATGTTGTCTTGCCAGGGCAGTGGGGGCTCTGCTCTGGTCGACCGTTATTTCCCCCATACTCATGGAACGTTAATGGACCAAGTAAGTAAAAGAATTGATTTCGAGACTGCACAGACAGTGGGAGCCAATGAGAAGGCAAACCGTAAGTCTGTAGCAGATGTGTCAACGGCAACCATCACTGGGGGTGCGGGGGCGGCTGTCAAGCTGCCGACTGCAGAAACCGGTGAAGTGGCTGTAGAGTTGAGCACGCTGTCTAATCCTGGGGCTGCTCTGCGGACCCAGGCGACTGTAAATTAAGCAGAACAATGATCAAGATCCTCCAAGTGAACCTACAGCATAGTAGGGCGGCGAGTGCTGTTGTGTGTAGGATGCTGGACAGGGGAGAGGTGGACCTGGTTCTCATCCAGGAGCCATGGATTTCTGGAGGACGAATATGCGGGCTGGCGGCATCTGGAGGTAAGTTGTTGTACAATAAGGACTCCGGTGTTCCCAGGACGTGTATCCTGGTTAGGAGAGGGTTGAGTGGTTTTGTACTAACGGACTTCTGCTGCAGGGACTTAATAGCAGTGACGGTGGAGCTGCGGGCGGAGGGGAGGATGAAGAGGCTGAACCTTGCCACGGCATATCTCCCCTTTGACTACGCGGGGGCTCTACCAACACAAGAGCTGAGGAGGCTAATCGAGCACTGTGGGGCTGTGGATGAGGAGCTGCTGGTGGGGATGGATGCTAATTCCCATCACACTTCGTGGGGAAGTACAGGTACCAACACTAGAGGTGAGGAACTTTTAGCTTATCTTAGCTCTAAGAATTTACTAGTCTTAAATCAGGGGAAAGAGCCGACGTTTGTCACTAGGTCCAGACAGGAGGTCCTGGACATTACAGTGGCATCGAACCAGATGGCTAGGTATGTATTAAATTGGCATGTGTCGGATGAACCATCTTCTTCTGACCACAGACATATTAGGTATGATATCTCTCTAAATCCAGCCATGCTTCGGCCAACCAGGGATCCAAGAAGAACAGACTGGGACTCCTACAGGAGGGACCTGGGAGTTCGGATTGAGGAGGCTGGATTGGAGTATGGTGGGAGGAGAGAGCTAGAAGACTCTGCCGCATTGGTTGGCGAGGCTATAGTAGAATCCTTTACTGATAACTGCCCTCTCAGTGAGGGGAGAAAAGTAGGGGATCCGTCATGGTGGAACAAGAAGCTAGCCAAACTTCGGAAGACCACCAGGAGACTCTTTAATAGAGCAAAAAAGAACGGGGAGTGGGACCAGTATAGGAAAACACTAACCGAATACAACAGGGCAATTAGAGGAGCACGCAGGAAGTCCTGGAAGGAGTTTTGTCAGGAGATTGACAAAACTCGGGAAGGGGCACGACTGCATAAAGTGCTCTCTAAGGACCCAGTTAACCCGGTGGGGATGCTAAGAACCCCACTGGGAAATATAACAAAAACTGCAGGGGAAACTGTGGAAGAATTAATCAGAACACATTTCCCTTCCAGTACTCTGAGGAAACTTGGGGGAGCAGACACTGAACCAGTTGCCAAACTCTCCACAAGACGTGGTAAGAGGGAGGACTGGGAAGTGGCAAGGAGGATAGTAACTCCACAAAGGGTAAGATGGGCTATTGGCACATTTAAACCCTACAAATCTCCAGGTCCAGATGGGATCTATCCTGTGCTGCTGCAGCAGGGAATGGATTTGCTGGTACTGGTACTTACTAAATTATACAGGCTAAGCATTGCTTTAGGGCATGTGCCGGCAGCCTGGAAAGCTAGTAAGGTGGTCTTTATACCTAAGCCCACCGGTAACCAATCGGAAGGGAAAGGATACAGACCTATTACACTCATGTCCTTTGTTCTTAAGGGACTTGAAAAACTGGTTGATAGGCATATTAGGGGGGTGTGCTTTGGCCATAAAACCACTGCATTGGAACCAGTATGCCTATCAACCGGGGAAATCCTGCGAGGTAGCTCTCCATCAAGTGGTTGGTAGGATTGAGCAAATGATCGCCAAGAAAGGTTGTGCCATAGGTGCCTTCCTCGACATTGAAGGGGCTTTCAATAACCCCTCAGTGGAGACGATGGTAAGTGGTGCAAGACGTCATGGAGTGGATGCAACCACTTGTGGTTGGATAAGTTCCATGTTAACAAACAGAAGCATTTCTGTAGAGGTGGCAGGGGAGGTCAGAAGGGCGGAGACAAGTCTGGGCTGTGCACAGGGGGGGGGGGGTTCTCTCTCCTCTGTTGTGGTGCCTAGTGGTTGACAACCTTATTGAACTCCTGAATGAACAGGGGTACTTCTGTCTAGGATATGTGGACGACATAGTTGTTCTGATCCTGGGCAGATTCCCTGATACAGTCCTTGAGGTAATCAGAAATCCTCTACGACTGATTGAAGAGTGGTGTAAAAAGGAGAACCTTAGGGTAAATCCAAAAAAGACTGCTCTCATTAACTTCACCAGACAGCGAAAAGATCTGACGACCAGGATGCCCCGCTTGTTTGGTGAATACCTTGAGTTTGTGGGGGAGGTGAAGTACCTGGGAGTTACTCTGGACAGGAAACTCACCTGGAACCCACATCTTGAGAGGACAGTTAACAGGGCCAAAAGGGCACTGATGACTGTGAGAAGAATGGTGGGTAAGAAATGGGGACTGAAGCCATCAATGATGCACTGGATGTATCTGAGGGTGATAAGACCTATGATTACCTATGGAGTTCTGGTGTGGTGGACAAAGGCCAACCAGGCACAGACAAGAGCTAAACTGAGCTCTATCCAGAGATTGGCCTGTCTGTGCACACTGGGAGCGATGTCAACTACACCAGGTGCAGCAATGGAAGTAATGCTTAACCTTCAATCACACGCGCCAACTACTCGGACATAAACACACGCGCGGGGTATTTTCCACCCCATTTCTTATCTTAAAAAAAAAGTTAATTATCACTAAATTTTCATCTTTATAAAATTGTGTGTGAATGTTGTTGTTTATAAAACGTTTTATAGTATTTTTATGGGTTTATCACTTGTAGATTTTTTTTGTAGTAATATAGTCTAAATGCACTTAAATTGACTTTATAAATTGTAAGTTTTTTTTTCAAATTAAAATTAAACATTTATTCATACATTTTAGTAAGTTGTAATGGCTAAATTCTTTAGAGGACTTTTCAAAAAGTTAAACAACATAAATACAACAATATGTTTATTTGAAAAAAAATTATGTAAATTCAGCTTGAAAATCGTCAAAATTTGCCACACTCAAAATTTAAAATTATTCGTCATAATGAAAAATAATTCTTATTACTATGCAATTTACTTCATATTTAGACAAGTAAACATTAGTAAATAACTTTTTACATTGGAATAAAATATTTCAAAAAATATACACATTTTATTAGGTGAAAAAAATTAGCTAAATTCATAACTGTGTACAGAAGTATTGGTTTAGAAGTAAACATTAGTTCAGTCGAAATTAAAAAGTCAAAAAAATTTAAAAAGTAAAGATTTTTTTTAAATTAATATTTTCAAAATGTATTTTTTATTCAGGTGCACATTCTTCACAGTATATAAATGGATGTCCCTACAAAGTAATTTGTTGCAGTTGCAGCATAAAGTGGTTGTCTTCCGGTCTTTTTGCAGCGGGCAAACTTCGCATCGTCCAGAACTTCTTTAATTTTTATTTCTCGAGTTTCCTCAACACTACTTATGTGCTTCACACCTGCTTTTATATGCAAAGGTAGTCCTGGCAGTAAGGCTCTTGATGCAATATGGGGTTTTGAAAGTTCTTGACCCAGAATTTTAATTTTTTTTAATGACAAAAAGACAAAATTACAACAAAAAAGATAAATAAATATGTTAAACACCAATAAAAGACTCACACTAAAAAATTATTCTAATTAAAAAACAATAACTTAAAAATGAACCAACAAAAATTTTTGGACGAGAACACACGCGCGGGGTCAAATTCACCCCGCACTTAAAACAACGATGTAAACACAATGACTGGTACGCCACAACGGGTTGACCTTGAGTGACAGTGTGGAGGAAGAAGTGAAAAACAACTACCTAGGAGGGGAGCGAGAACAAAAATTTTTTGGAGTCGCCTCAGAGAGAAATGAATGGTGTGGGGTGCTTTACACCCCGGCGCGTGTGTTTGAAGGTTAACCTCCCTCCCCTTGAGCTTGTCCTTAGGGGAGAGGCGAGGCTGGCGGCATGGAGATTGCGGAACTCGAGCAACTGGGCTAACCTCCCAGATGTCTCGGGACATATGAGTATCGAGTGCATGGCCAAAGAACCCGTCTTGGAAATGGGCAGCGAACACATCACTCGAATGTTTGCACCTGACCAGGTCCACCAAACTATGATGGAATGGTCAGGGACATTAACATCGGGAGCTCAGATCTGGTACACAGATGGCTCCAAGATGGACTTCGGCACTGGAGCGGAGGTGTATTGTAAAAGCCCAAGGGTAGTACTAGTTTTTTCCTTGGGGAGGCATACCTCTGTCTTTCAGGCCGAAGTATATGCTATAAATGCCTGTCTGGGAGAGATAGCGAGAAGGGAAACACACGGGACCCGGATTGCTATTTTCTCCGACAGTCAGGCAGCAATTAAGGCACTAAATGGACACGTGGTCACCTCGGCCATAGTCAGGGAGGGCCTAATTAACCTACAAGCTCTGGCAAGGCACAATCAAATCAAGATAGGTTGGGTGCCAGGGCATAGGGGAATACTTGGAAATGAAGCCGCAGATACGCTGGCCAGGGAGGGGTCTTCGACTCCCCTGATTTGACCGGAGCCTGCGGTAGGTATTTCCAAATCCATGGTCAAGATGACAGTGCGAAGGTGGATGGCTGAAAGACACTGTGAGCACTGGATCAGGGCCGAAGGGATGAGACACAGTAAGCTAACCCTTAGGAAACCTTCCTTGGGGCTGCAGAAGAGTCTCATCTATCTGTCTAGGCAGGAATTGAGGATAGCCACAGGTCTACTCACGGGACACTGTGGACTAAGGAAACATTTGC
This sequence comes from Prosapia bicincta, assembly GCA_036971475.1. Classification (NCBI taxonomy): domain Eukaryota; kingdom Metazoa; phylum Arthropoda; class Insecta; order Hemiptera; family Cercopidae; genus Prosapia; species Prosapia bicincta. Next base: position 179,500,121 of record JBAIZL010000002.1, read on the forward strand.
ATAAAATGGGTATCTACAAAGATGAACCAGTGTGCAGATTATGCGGGCAGGAACTGGAGACTGCCACACACATTATTTACTGATGTGAAGTACTTGCTGAGAGGCGCTTCAACCTCTTTGGTGATGGAACGGCTTTGGTGGATGCTGAAGGTAAAACTCTAGTCAGGAAACTCCTAAACCTGGTAAGAGGGAAGGGGTTATTTGACTAGATCAGGGAGGTAAGTACAATATACCTTAAGGTAGCAGTGCTTCGGGCAATTCAAACCCGCTCCCAAGTTTGAAAAAAAAAAAAAAAAAAATGTTTCAATACTACGGATCTCTACATGTATGAGTCAGATGTACCCTTATATTGGGGTGGCTAGGTCTAGATATATTACATATCCACACCTTCATCAATAGTCTAACAATCAAAAAGGATTTCCAAATTCAGCCTTAATTCTTGAATATTAAAAACAAAATCATTTATATTTACAATATAATTTGTGTACAGTAAAAATAACGCATTATGATTGAGATCAGTTCTAATTAATGCAAAGCACAAAGGTGATATTTTAGAGTACAAACACTTTATCTTTGCAAAATGGAACAAACTGATATTTTACTACTTTTTCTTTATCCAATGTGGGCATCATTATTTACGGCTTAATTTATTTGTGTGGTTATTAGAAATTTACAGGCAGCCTGCTGCCCTGGCTTCTATCTTCTCTGCTATTCTGCCATACTTTGTATGCTTAGTTTATACATTAAGGAAATATAGGGAGTCTAAATCATTACAACTTAATATAAATATCTTTATTTTTAAAAACAATTGTAAAATATAAAACAAAACATACATTAATTATAGTTTAATTAAATAATATATATTTCATTAGTATACAATTTTATTAAAATTTTTGTTGTTATGAAATATTGCATCTTTTATACTAAATACTATAAAGGTGTTTTAACACCAATGTGAGCAATTTATTGAGCTGTACATAGGGATAAATGATGCACAAATGAATGCATACATGCCTTACATATCTAAAAAGAAGACATTACCTTATTCGTTAGTTCTAGGAATAACAAAAAAAATGGCTAAAGTGATGACAAAGGTTTTATCTCTTAAACATCCCATACAGATTTTTATTATAAGTTTCTCATTACTATAATGGTTTGAAAAGCTTGAGCTAAGGAAGAAACTGGTTAAATTTGTACACAAAGTGTTGCCTTGTGAGGTGAAGTTTTGTAAAAGGATCGGCCTTGGGAAAAAAAATCAACAAATGATTAAATTGGGAACAAAATCAACAAATGCTAAAATTAACTTTTAACTAATTAAAAAGCACTTATTAATAAAACAGGCAAAAAAAGTTGTGCATTTTTTAATATAAAAAATATAATCCAATTAGCAGACCTAACTCTGAAATCTGACACTATCACTCTTAAACTTGTGTAGATCAACTCATTATGGATTATATTATTAGCAATCCAAGAGATCTAGCAACACAGTTAATTCATCGTGACATGTGATCACTGCAACTGAATTGTGCTAAAAAAAATAATTGCTTAGACATGAGAAACATGTTGCACATGCTTATCTGAAGCATGAAAACATTAGTAAGGGCCACGCAGATTAAACATTCAATAAAATTGACGAGACAGTTTACTGAAAATTTACTACGAAAAACCCTCATCCACTTTAACGGGCCCAGATCAAAGATCTAGCGTCAAAATAAAAGTATACATTAACTATTATGGCATTCACAATAGATGAAACACTTTTTGCTGAAATTGAAGTAAATAGGATGTGTAATTTGGAAGTGCAGCTAAATTTAAATTCTAATTTGTGTGTCTATTTTGTTTCAGCTCCAGATGATGTTATCTTTAACATCCTCTTAAGTGATGTCATTACAAAAGTTTATCTTAACATGAATAAAAAATGCCATGCTGAGAGACAGGTTTTTGCTATAAGAAACTGTCTTCCTGTTGTAGATGTTAAAAATCCTTCACAAGGACAAGATTGTCTGCGGAAAGTAGACCCAATTTTACAAGCAGTAAATCTTGGATAAGACCAAATCCCTAACCTTGGGGTTAAAAACTTTTCTGGGAAGAACAGATGATCCTATTTTTGAGAAAACCACTTTGAAGCAGTTTGTGCTTAATAAACCCAGACCAGTAGGTCTAAAACGTTTTATTATCACAACATAGGAAGGAGTTATGCTTGAAGGACAGCCAAACTGACCTGCCAATGAAAGGTAAGTTGGGTTTAGGGCCTGCTGTTGTGATGTGGTTAGAGATAGTGTTCCTCCTCAAAGTGTGTTATAATTTGATATATCTATTTTACCTCACTTAAATTATTATAAATGTCAATAGAAGAACACAATTGGGGTACTGTTACCTTGATGGGCAGTCATTTACAAGAAAACCAGTTTGAGAAATCTTACCAAACACCTAAAATGAAAAGAGAGGAGTACAAAGAACTGGTTTCTCCCAATTGGTTGCTATTTAATGAATGGATAACTAGCATGTAATCTTGGCATCATCCATAGGTAGAAGTGAGCCCTTAACCCTAGTAAAAAGATTACCAAAAATCCATAGTTTCTATTGATGTACAATCCCCCTGTTGTGATAACATTTTGCAATAGGCATATAGGAGACATGGATATTTTGAGCCAGATTATTGAAGCCTACAGAACATGGTTCAAAAGCAAGAAATGGACACTTGAAGTTATACTACACTTCTAAATGTTGTAGCCAACATCTAGTTACAGTATCGAAGGGATTGCTGCAAGAGGAAAGTCCCTCATAAAGATTGTCCATCTTAAAATGTTTGCTAGATCTCGCCGAAGTTCTGATGTGTTACCCTTCTAGTAAAATGGAAATGGTAGAAGAACCAGAAGAGATACTCATCCAGAAACCACAAAACTTGCAAACAGCTTTACCTAGAGTTGACAAGCGGCATGATTGCTTCAATCACTGGCCAACCAATGATATTTAAAAGCAGGGCTTGTCGGCTTGAGACTTGTACTTCAAGAACATGTATAATATGTGATAAGTACAACTACTACTTTTGCCTGACTAAAGAACCAATTGTTTTAAGAATGTTCATACTGGCTGAACACTGGTTCATGCTGGTTAAAATCTCAGTTGAATTTTATTTTTTTTAATTTGTTATTTCAGTTCTTTGACAACAAAAATTGCCTTTTCTAATATGAGTTGTAAATGAATTTACTGGTAAATGTCCCCTGTCAGGGTGTCTAGTAAAATAGCTTGAAGAAATTCCCTGAGTTTTCCCTGACTTTTCCAGGGTGTCTAGTAAAATAGCTTGAAGAAATTCCCTGAGTTTTCCCTGACTTTTCTAAATTGTATTTACACTATATTTATAACACTTAGAATATAAACAAATTTATACAACTGCCTTGTCTTAGCTTTTTTGCTTTAGTTTTTCAATCTCTTCAGATATAAGTTCTATTTCTTTTGTAGCAACTGACATCACTTTTGCTTTTTTAGCTTCCAGTTCCTTCAGCTGAATATTATTTTTCCTCTTCTCAGCTGCTCTTCTATCTTTCTCGGTCATTTTCTGTCTATAGAAATCCCAGTTTACATTGGGCCCATCCGATGTCTGAAGGACCTTGATATCTGAAGGATCTTGGATAAATCCACACTTTGAACACCTTTTAAGAACTAATTGAGTAACTCTTTTGCTTTTGTGTCTGTAAGGAACACAGAACCAAAATATCGAGCTTTCATTTCATCTGTCTCTGCATCCCAATACCTAACACTCAAATCCATTTGGGCTCTTTGTGATACTTTGTTTAAACTTTCATCAAAGCCAATTACATAGTTAGAATTTGAATTTAAAATAATTTGATAAACCGAATACAACACTATAGGAAATTTTATCTTTCCGCAATCTTATGTTCTGTGCAATGGTGCTATCAGGGAACATCCTTGGAAAGAGGCACACACTACCTTCTGCATTGCGTAAAGAAGTGTTGCATTACTAAATTCACGCACCATATAATCTCTGCTTCTGTCACTTCATCTTTCAGTTTATATTTATCCTAAGGAAGGAGGGGAGGTAATGACGACATCTGCATGACGTGATTGCCCGCTACGGCAATGAAAACCGGAACCTTCCATGTTGAAATAAACAGTGTAAAAATAATCACCGTCAAATAAAACACATACTATCACGAGTCTAGACAAATAGCTGGCTACGAATGTTTACACAGCGTTCTGTGTGGTCAGAAACAGACTGAGTTATCTGTTATCCCCACCTGTCCATATGATAACAGAACCACTGCGCACCCCAAGGCTACGGTCCAGGCTAAAACCTCCCAGCTGTACCAACTCGACATGTTTAATATTTATTGACATAAGTCCTGGGGTCATAGCAACGGGCTTATCAAATAAATAATGGGCATCTAAATAAAGAAGTGTTATTTCCTGACTGCCCTGCCCCTAAACCGCTGGCTTACAATACCAAATATTCGAGAGCAATGGCCACTAGTTTTGTTTCTAATCAAAATAAATATTTTCCCGATTTTTTAAAATTCTCCCTGACTTTTCCCTGAATTTTCCAGAATCTTAAAATTCCCTGACTTTTCCAGGTTTTCCCGGTTTTCCCTGTCACTAGACACCCTGCCTGTACTCCAACCTAACACAATTGTGCAGGTAAATCTAGATAGTTAAACCCCACCAATGGACCTAAACTACACAATGGTGTATGTTAATTTTTGAACTAATAGGGTTAAGTAAACAATTAAGGAAAACTCAATAATTGTTTCTTGTTATCTAAATAACAATTTTCAGTTAGAATATGAATCATTTAAAAAAAAAATTGCTAGAATCAAATAAGTAAAGGAGTTTGAAATTCTCAGGTCCGAAAGGGCAAGACTTGAATGCAGTATTTATTGTGTCAAGTAAGTTTAATAGTGTTATATATTATACTCAAACTAGCTATAATAATGTTACTATTAAAAATTAATTGTTAAAACAAAGAGTGTTACAACAGTTAAAAAATTAATTTAATTTTCAATAGACAGAAAGAGTAATGGAGCTACCATCAGTAATTAAAGAGCAGCCAGAACAATAAAATCTAACACTTTTCCCACTTAGTTATTTTATTTAATGCTGCTTGTATTGAAGTTATAATTTTTTTTATCAGCAACACTGGTAACAACAATATGCCATTTTCTCACGTAATCTACCAAATAATTACCATATGATTAAAAATACAAAACTGTAAAACAATTATTTCTAATAATCTACTAACCACTCAAGTTTATTTCTAAAATTACAGCTACCATTTTTTTTCAAATAAAATTATCTATTAATGGTTTCAAATAAAATATCTAATCTAAAAATTATACATTAAAATATTTAAATACAGGCAACAATGGCATTTCAATCTTTTCCTATATAACCTAATTAATAACTTCACACTTCTAATACAAATTTATTCAATAATTGAGTTTTTTAGATTTTAGACTTCACAGTAAATACTCATATGATATTTCAACTATACAGCATTGTTTTATTTTGAGACCATATTTAACCATGGATTGCATTTATTGTGATTACTCAAGTATATGTGTTTTAGCTTTCCACTTCGAAATTACGAGGCATGTTTTTAAAGTAAGTACCGTTTCTAAATTTCCCCGCCACAGCTCTGCGGTCGGCGTTTAGCGCATACGCGCAGTGTAGCTACATCTGTTGGGAAGCTACAGACGCCATTGTGACGCCGTTTGATCGATTCTTAGTTTGTTTACATGATTTTAAAATGCCGCAGACAATCGAGAATCCCGCCGACTGTGAAGTGCGTGGTGTGATTCGTTTTCTCTGTGCTAAAGGCTTAAAAGCAATTGACATTCAACGTGAAATCAGTGAAGTTTATGGTGAAAACATTATGAGTGAAGGAATGGTGCGGAAATGGGTTAGGGCCTTCAAAGATGGCCGCACAAACGTTCATGATGAGGAACGAAGTGGGCGACCTTCAGTCATTACCGATGATCTCATTCAAAAAGTGGACTGTAAAGTGAAAGAGAACAGACGGTTCACAATTTCGTCCTTAGCTGTAACATTTCCTGCTGTATCAAGAAGTGTTCTCTACGAAATTGTGTCTGAACGTTTAAATTATCGGAAACTGTGTTCACGGTGGGTACCGAAAATGTTGACTGATCAGCACAAAACCAAACGATTGGGCAGTGCATTGAGCTTTCTCGAGCGTTACCGTAACGAGGGCGATGATTTTTTAAGCCATATCGTTACAGGTGATGAAACGTGGGTAGCCTACGTTACACCAGAATCAAAACAACAGTCAATGGAATGGCGGCATTCAACATCCCCTAGGAAAGTCAAATTCAAGCAAACAATTTCTGCCCAGAAAATCATGTGCACTGTCTTTTGGGACAGAAAGGGTGTGTTGTTGGTCGATTTTCTGCCTCGCGGTGAAACGATCAATGCAGCCGCGTACTGTGAAACTTTAAAAAAACTGCGCCGCGCAATCCAAAACAAAAGACGTGGCATGTTGAGTGCAGGCATCGTTTTGCTCCACGATAATGCTCGTCCACATTCAGCAAATCTAACGCAAGAGCTCATCACTTCATTTGGCTGGGAACAATTGAACCATCCTCCATACAGTCCCGATCTAGCGCCTAGCGACTACCATTTGTTTCTACACTTGAAGACGCATTTAGCGGGGAAGCGTCATTCCAATGATGAAGAAGTAAAAACGTCTGTGCAGCAGTGGTTGTCCAGTCTGGCGGCAAGCTTCTATGACGACGGCATACAAAAGCTGGTCCCAAGATACGACAAGTGCCTTAATAATAATGGAAATTATGTAGAGAAGTAGAGGATAGAATGCTCTTTGAGGTAAATAAAGTTTTGTTTGAAAAAATTTACTTGTTAATTTTTTATATCAAAACGGTACTTACTTTAAAAACATGCCTCGTATATACAAACACACCAATCAGATCACAGAAAGGGATCTTTCCAAAAGTCAGCAAGCTTGTATTAGATTTATGATTACTGCTTGGACATACACTATTTAATTGCTCCTAATCTTCTGTCATCTCTGGCAGTTCAATCTATAAAAACAGAAACATTTTGGACTACCTCCCTTCTAGAACTACCCCTGTATCCTACAAATTACTCAACATTGTGAAGCATTGTAAGGAATAGCAACTTGTGCCCAAGAAAACTTGTAACATTTCTCATACAATTTCCATTTATTGAAAACTTTCTGATTTATGGAATTTATCTTTTCTGTGTTCTGATTAACAAGTGAGTTGCCTATTAGAGGAAATTGACAAATTACGCAAACTTTCATTTTCAGTGCCATAGGGTATTTGTGACATTTGAAATAAGGTTAAATAATATTTAAAAAAAGAGAATAATACAACAAAAATCCATCTAATATCTTTAGTACTTAACATTACTTTAATATGTTTACATTCAGAAAAATACCATTTCTATTTAAAAATTAAAATTACTAAATATACCTATTTTCATAGTAAATTAAAAGTATCTAAGATTTAGTTGATAAATACATTTTCTTTTTAACTTTCCCAACAATTACCTTCATTTGTAGATCCATTTCATAAACCTCAATCTCTCAAAATTAGTTTTGTACGACATGCTCTTTTTACACAGTGGTACTTTATAAAACACTTCAATTACTGAAGGTACTGTAACAATATTAGGACAGGCCAAGAGAAAATGCAATGAACATATTTATGTACAAAAATAAAACAACTTTATATTTAGTTTAATAATAACATTTGAACAGCAGTTTTGGAACAGTTCATAATTTACTCATTGTGGGCATGGTTTGAGTTAAAATTAAGGAACATTTATTTAGCTCTAAATATTTGGCATACATAAATGTTTCACTACAGACAAATGGTTCCCTTTGAAATACTACACAATTTACATATAGCATTTTATGTTCTATTTTTTACTGTCTTTGAGATTAAGTAAAACTTAATAATTTTAATTCTCCTATTTAACATTCAGGCCATTAGGTAATTTACTGATAAATTATTGTAGTTTAGGTGATAATTTGTCATAAATTCATAATAATTTGTTAAGAGCAGTTTTTTTTTTGAAAAAAATAATGTAACATACAAGCTTAACCCATTCGCTTACAATGACGGCGATCCGCCGTCGCGACCCAGTGTGCCATTCTGTGAAGCGACGGTGAATCGCCGTCTTCCAATATAACTCATTTGTGTCGAGTTAGTTCTCAGTAAATCCAATAGATCGCATATGCCTCTTATTCTACAGGCTTTGGGCTTTCTAATGGTAGTATTTTTATCTTCTTTGGACTGTCCGTTCTTTCAATAATTACGTTTTATCTGGCGACCGATCAGCTGACATTGTCTGTGATGTTGTGTTTAGGTCGTAGTTGTGTGGAATATGTTTATAACCTAACCAAATTGTATTTAATTTGTTATTTGTGTTCTTTTTATGTTACAAATGAGTGGGTTTAATATTTTATATGTTGATGAAAGTGAGAAGTTGAAATATTGTGAAATTCAAAGAATTATTGGAGAATGGGACAGTGATTTGTTTGAGGAAACATTTGAGAATGATAATGAAATAGGACAGTTGGACATTGAATCTTAAATAGATGTAGATGTAAGTAATGAATAAAATAAAATCATAATAGACTGTAATATAACAGGTTCACCACATCATGAAAAATGTAATCTGCCTTGTTCTGCAATAAGTGATAAGTTGCAACTTGAGCAGCCCTCTTGTAGTTATGTTAGGCCTAGGACTCCACTAGATGTAAATAATGTAATTTCTGATATAAATGTCCAAGATAGGTCTGTATTACCATCTAATTCAGATGATGAAAGCTCACAGAATTCCAATCTAATTAAGCTACTCGATCAAATCTACCTTGATGGAATAATTGCCCCTCTGTCTCCTACTGCTAGTGAGGAGGATGATGCCCCTAGTTTTCTTGATCCTTGTCCTAGGCCTATTAGAGTTCGTACTAGAGATAGGGGTAAACCAAGAAGGGGTAGGCCTAAAGAAAAAATTCCATGTTCCAAACCACCTAAGCCCACTAAAAGGCCAAAGAACCTGTCGGTGGGAGTGTGGACTGTGCCTAGTCGCACTTCACCTACCAGAATGTTTCAAAGTATACAACACAAAAGTTAACTTTTCTTAACTCTTGTGAAATTAAAACATATTCTTTGCACCCTGAAGAATATTTTGGAGTATTTCCAAAGGTAATTTATGCTTTTACTTTAGGATAATTGAAATAAAAAACAAAGTTTGATATTTTTCATTGAAACATTTTAGTTGTTTACATATTATTAAATTATAAAAGAAAGATATTATAAATATTAGTATATATTTTGAAAGTAAATGTATTTGTGAATAAAAAATAACAATAGGTTCCATAAGGAACATAAATATGAACTTAAAAAAGTAATCAACAAAACCTTTAAAAATGGTCTAAAAAATTAGTTTTTTATGGCTCAGTCGGTGTAAAAAAAATTGTAAGCGAATGGGTTAAAAGGGTAACTGAAACCTACTACTTGCATATTTTTTTCGCAATGGATTCTTGTTTTGTATAGATAAAATTACTTCATCTACCAATGTATTGTAAATATGAAATGAAATGATTTAATTCTGTTATTAGAGTTTTACCCCTTAGGCAATAAATCAATATAAAAACATTTTGAAAATTTGTCTACAATATTTTTTCACATTGAACGTATTTAAAAATTTAAAGTAATCTTTTTTAATAATGAATTGTAATATTGAATAATGAAATTGTAATGTAATGAATTCCAATATAACAATATGCATTAACTTATAATAAATTAGATGTTTTAAAAATATTACTGAGTAAAGATTTTCATTGTCATTTATGTTCATCGAATAAATGGAACTTTTTTATTCAACTCCTGAGTTAAAACAATCAATCCAGGAATTCCAGAAATATGAGCAGTAAAAGAAGGATCTTTTCAATTGGAACTGCTAAATGTTGTTTCTCATTTCTTCTAAAAACCGTCAATTCTTTAATATTAATACCTAGATTCTTCATTTCTTCTATTCTGAAAAGCCTTTTTTTGTCATCTATCTTAAGCTGTCGAGTGTCAATATTTTCTCCAATGATCACTGGCAGTTAATTCCCGATCCTCTTTATTAAGTTTAATACAGAGAACCAATGCATTTTGCTTCTCCATTTTGCTCTAGTACTGCTCCTATTATCGGCTCAATAGCAAAACTTTCCCTACCTCCAACTGATACACACGTATCACAATTGTTCTCAGTTACATTTTTTATCTTCCACCCATGGCCTGAATTTAATATCTCTTTCAGTTATGTATTGACAATAAAAGACAACCCTTTTTTCTTTTAGCCATGACAATAAAATTTAAAAATAAAAACTTCACAATATTGCTAATAACACACAATGCAAGTTGTTCTGTAATGAAATTATTTCTCAGCCTTCTTTATTAAAACTGTTGCACCAATATAAAAAATCTAACTGGTATACAGACTTGAAAGACACCCACTGATTCACTAGCAGTTCCTAGTACAGATAGTTGATCAGGGGCAGGATAATTCAAGTATCTTGCAACCATAATCACTCTAGAGTGGCTGTGCCATAATATACCATGTTTGTTTTATTCAAAACCTTTAAGTACCCAATGAAGCTAAAAAACCTTTTCATTATTTTTATATGATACAATGTTGATAAAGTGAAATGAAAAGTGAATGAAGATTGAATAAATGAATGTACTGAAGTTTTGTATCATCTAAAGTTACCAATATTTGTTTCAGTTCTTTTAAATGTTGTTGGTTTTTAAATTTTTTATTAATTTTGCTAAATTGTAAAGTTTAAAATAAATAATGATAGAATTTTAAGGATTAAAAGGAACAAAACATCATTAAAACAACAAAACTAGTTTACTTCAAGGTTTTCAAACTCCAATTTTAGTAAATAAATAAATAAACATACATATATTCATGACTTGCAACTCTAAGCATTTTCATTTCAATTTTGTTCCACAAATAAAAAATACTTGAAAAATGACTTGTTGCTTCATGAAATATAGTTGTCATTTCTGCTTTACCCTCAAAGAGCAAATTTGGAACTATTCCATAAACATATATTTAGTTACCCACAGCTTATATCATACATGCCTCTTCCTTGGTATTCAGGCTGACACATATTTATATAAATTTTCTAAAATTCTTTTTTTCAACTGTAATACCAAACAAGCTGCCTAGTTTATGTGAGCTGTCATACAGTAATGCATACGAGGTCTGTTCAAAAAATACGCGGACTGTTTGAATTACTCGGCTCAAGTTAGTTTCAGGAGAATACGCTTGGTGTCGCTAAGTTCGTATAAATCAGCTGATTAAAACACTGTATTTCAGTCGCAGATATCTTCATTTGTTGATGAGTTACGCGCAGTTTAGTAAAGAGTATTTTTTTCGTTTGTCGGATTTTAAAATGGACAGCCTGAAGGAGCTACGAATTGCTGTGAAATTTTGTGTAAAACTAGGGAAATCTGCAACAGAAACGGCCTACGGCGATGTTGCCATAAAGCGTACTGCATGTTTCAAGTGGCATGAACGTTTCAAGGGTGGCCGATAGTCGATTGATGACGATGAGCGTCCTGGACGTCCTTCAACGTCAATTGACGACCCACACGTTGACAAAATCAACACCCTGGTGCGCGAAAATTGACGTCTGACCATTAGGGAGCTTTCCAAAGAGTGTGGGATATCAGTTGGATCTTGTTACAAGATTTTGACTGAAAAATTGAAGATGCACCGCGTCGCTGCAAAATTTGTGCCACTCCTGATGACCGACGACCAAAAAGCCAATCGCGTCCGGGTTTGTCAGGAACTGCTTGATCGTTCAAATGAAGATGAGAACTTTTCGTCAAGAATTATAACCGGTGATAAATCATGGGTGTATGGTTACGACATTGAAACGAAGGTCCAATCATCCCAATGGGTGAGTCAAACGTCCCCAAGACCCAAAAAGGCTTGTCAAGTTCGGTTGAATGTCAAGGTGATGCTGAGTTTTTTTTTTATGCTAAGGGTGTTGTTCACTACAAGTACTTCCCTGAAGCCCTACAGTCAACCAGATTACCTACATTGAAGTACTGAAATGTCTGAGGGACCCCGTTCGATGCAAAAGGCCAAAATTGTGGAGAAGTGATAACTGGTTTTTCCATCACGACAACGCTCCAGCTCACTCAGCACTCAGAACTCGTGAGTTTTTGACCAAACACTCGATCACTGTTCTTTACCTCCCCCCCCCCTACTCACCTGACCTTGCTCCTTGTGACTTTTTCTTATTCCCAAAACTCAAAAAACCCCTCAAAGGAAAAAGATCTGAAACGAATTTGCGATGAAGGAGCTGAACGCCAATGCGATGAAGGAGCTGAACGCCATCACAAAAGAAGCGTACCAGGACTGTTTTAACAAGTGGAAACACCGTTGGGATAAGTGTGTGCGTTGGGAAGGAGAGTACTTTGAAGGAGACCCAGACGTGTAACTTCCAAATAGCGTACATTTTTTTTATGACCTCAGTCCACGTATTTTTTGAACAGACCTCATATAATCAAGTTTCAAGGCCTCTTGATAAACAAAACATATTTATATTTGTTGATTCCATCTTCACGTGAGCTACTAGTTTTTAAACACTTGTAAATATGTTGCACTTGCCTATAGTAGCATTTACTTTATACGCAAGTGTAACATATTTACAAATAAAAAATATATAATATTTTACTATACAAAATAATTATACTTTTGTTATAAACTATATAATTCTTATTTATAATTAAATGCAACTTCTAAAACTACTATCAATCACAAATTAGGCAAGAAATATATTGTGCCATGAGTAAATATACTTAAAATATAAACATAATATCATATAATATTTTTTACGCTAATGAGGAAGACAAAGGCTTTTGGCATTGATGCAAATAAAAGTGCTTCTTTATGGATTACTAGATATGTTTTACCAAAATAGAAAAACCAATAGAGAAATAAAACAATAACAGAAAAGTAGTTCTATAACTACTAGTAGAGTGAAGAAATTATCATCTTGTTGAATAAATAAGAAAATACAAGGTCCATTATAAAAGTATTGCACTTTTTTTAAGTAAAATAGATTTATCAATCATACTGGTACACATTTTTTATAATACTCTCCCCTATCATAAAACGCTTGGAGAGACATGTCTGTCACACCTGGAAGGCACATTGAAACTCCTTGATGGGAATGCCCCTTAGAAATATTATATTATGGTTTTGAAGGTTTTCCACAGACTCCTGATGTTTTCTTTTCATGATGCTCTCTTTTCAGTTCAGGAAATAAAAAAAAGCCGCTCAGAGCTAGGTAAAGATTATAAGAGGTCAGGAAACCAAATCGTTCCTCCAGGCCAGGAAGTAGGTAACGATGACGGGTCAATTGTCATGGCAGAATTTGATCGTGTACTTGACATCAGCCCTCAAGTGCATGAACCTCCGTTTAAATCTCTTGAGTAACTCCAGATAAAAGTCTCACTTGACATTTTCTCCCTTGGTACAAACTCAAAAAGGGCAATTCTTCATCCAAAATTGTGTTTGTTGGCAATCTTCTCCTGGACCTCCTTACAAACCTTATGCCACCTCCTGGACTATGACCTTGAAATGCAGTTGAGCTTGAAGGCCTCCTGAACCATTTGGAATATTTCCGGTCTCATTCCTTCCAAGTCGCACACAAACTTGAATTATCAGTGTTCAAGCGAATGCTCCATCTCACCATGTTAAAATGTCGAAAACACACACTTCATACAAAGCAAGCTTTTTGATCAGGCTGCTTGGAGCAAACTGGCTACCAGCTGCATCGCAAGCCCAGACTCCCTCTAGATGTCCTGCCCCATTTTACTCCATCTACGATAAATAGTAGTTAGAATAAAATCATGTGTATTACTTTTTATAATGAAGCCTGCATATCTATAAAACACTGACTTTTTTATAATAAACTTTTAAAAAATCATTTAAATTTAGAAACCTTAACTTGTTTTGTTAAGTACAAATTTGTATAAAATATAATATTAATTTTATTCAATCATTTAATCTTTGAATTTTAACCCATATTTTATATCTTTCAACCATTTTTAATAACCTTTATGAAGAAATTATTTATAGATAGCTTTATAAACTATTTGAACAAATATGCTATATGTATAAATGTACAATTTAAAGAGTACTGTTGAAGTCATTATGTGATCTTTGGTTTTTAAACAGGAGTGTGAAAGAATAGTTAATGTAAAACATCTTTAACAGAAAGAACATTTAAACTAGAAACCATTAAATTCAGATTCTATCATTACCGTACCCCTTGTGCAGCAAGTTCAGCTAGGCATTTATCTAAAAAGTTTGGATCAAACCTCGAATTTGGTTCAGTTTTGTGATGAATATCATTCCAAGTGACAACATCTTCTCTACCTGTTGTAACAGATCTTCCCACAGTAAATATAAGTCTACGCTGGAAAGCAATGCGAAGCAGTTTCAGTACAAAACGACCTTTTTCAGTGTCTGGTAGATAGCACACTCTGGGAAATCCAACAGCATAGAAGGGTCTTCCTGGGTTCGGATGTTCTGGGCCCTGGATGCCAGATGTAATACTAAAAAATAAACAATTGTTTTTAATAATAAATTTTCTGCAACTACATAATTTTTCTTACAGTTAATTTAAATTAGCTTTCATTATATTTAATGTGAATACTCATAATTAACTAAATATTTCAATTACTTGGATTCTAGATGCTAAAATTCTAGAAAATAAGTTGAATTTTTCCTTTTAGAGTCATTTTTACTACTGCTAATAATTTCTCTAACCTTTCACCTACTGCATTTTTACTTAGAATTTCTATTTAGTATTACAACGGTCAGATGTTTCCTTGCAATGATTAGATTATATAACCATTGTTACTTTGACTAATTTCTGCCTTGTTAATTTTTTACAATTTGAATAACAAATGTTTTATCTCTATTTTTTAATATATATATATATATATATATTACACGGGAAATCCACTCAGCTCGCAGTCTACAACAACCCTGTTCAGTGTAACCGATGATAATGACAAGGGCAGTCATTGAAAGTTAACTCGCATAAATACCAAGTAAGATTCTTGTTTAAGTACATAAGTGAAAGTGAGATATATATATATATATATATATATATATATATATATATATATATATATATATATAGATTTTTTGGACTAGGAGACTGACAGACTTACCTTGGTAAGAGTCCACTCTGTAGTCTTGAAATAGAAACACATAAAAGCACTTAAACAATGATATATTTCAACCACACAGTGGTCTTTGTCAATCGAAGAGAAAACACAAAAAGAAATATGAGAGAATGAAGTAAAATATTTGTAATCACAGATTGTGTAGAGTAGAAATCAGATGTCACAGATGCACAGATTAAAGATATATACATATTGTAACATTTATAGAATCGGCTATATAATATTATTTAAGAATTGGAAGAATATATTAGAAATAACTCACACAAAATTTAAAAAGAAATTCATTAAAAGATTGGTTAGGTTAAAATGGAAACTAAATTTAGGTAAAAGCCTAGATTAGTAAATAAGATATTTGAACTGTAAATACATAAAGAAATTTGTTGTATCAAATAAAATTTAAAACAAGATAATCTAATAATAGTTATATGTTAAACAAAATTGTAAATATTAGTAAAATAGGGCATAAGTAATTACTTGAAGGAAAAAGTGAAAAACGATTGTAAACAATGTAAGGTTATGTTTGGAAAAGTCCAGTCAAAACACACACATTTCGAAATATTACAAAAGTAAAACACAAAGACACTTCACACACTAATAATAGTAATTAAATAAACACTGGAAGGTTTGTTAAGGATCGGAAAATTGAAACAGTAAGTTTCAACTAAAGTTTAACCAAATTAAAACGCCATTGTAAACAATCGCGTTATTGCATCAGCTGTAAAAAACAAATATAAGTCGGTCAGGTGCAGTTTGACTCTAGTGGGAAGGAACGGAACTTCGTTAAATTATAATCCATATGTTTTTTTTTTAAGAAGAAGGAGGCCGCCATATTTGTAACTTTTTAAAAGAAAATCTAGGGACAGGTAGTTAGAGTCATTCTGGCGTGGGACGCCGAGTAAGGTAGCGAATCTGCCAGGACCAGTCAAAATTCTATTTATTAGAAACTTCGTCAAAATTATACAGTTTTGTGAGGAAACTTGGCCAGATTAAACAGGAATAAGAAAATTAAAAGATATAGTACAGTGAACATATAATTTGAAAGAACTAAAACGAATTTAAGTGTGTAAAAAAGTAAAATTTAAAGAGAACGGAATTCTACGTGTGAGCAAACAGCCATTCGCCGTTATTTGATAAGTTAAGTACCTAGCGCTATATAAAAAAATTAACTTTAATGGACTCTTAGGATAATAGGGAAGTTTAAAATTGTACATTAGAATATCTTGTGATTAATAGTAATAAAAACTTAATCCAGTTCAAATAGTTTCGCCTCTTTGCTTATTCAAAATTAAAATATTTCCATCCGGAAAATATTTATTAAAGCTAATTTCAAAATTTAATATTGTTTGTTCAAAATTTATTTAATTAACCTAAGAATTAAAAAAATATAGCCCATGCTATAACCCCGAGATACTAAGAGATCGTAAAATAAGCCAAGGGTATTAAAATTGTTTAACTATAAAATCAAAAGAAATGAGTTAAAAAAGAGTTTGTTAAAATTTGTTAAGTTATAAATTTTTGTTTTGTGTGTATTGTTTAAATGTTAAGATGAAATTGTGATAATAAATGTTAATGAATTGTTCCTGAGTAGTTTTTTGGTTATTAAATAGAAATAAAATATCTTCATTTAAATAAAATAATAAATAATAAAACCCCGTTGCGAATGTTTTATAAAAACTTTACATTTGGCACACCAACGTGGGGTACGATTATTAGAAAAATAATAATAAAGAATAAATTAGTCAGGAGTTTGTGTTTTGTAACTAGGAATAAAATATCTTCATTTAAATAAAATATTTAATAATATAAACCCCATTGTATTGCGTCATAAAAATAATGTTATAATTGGCGCAACAACGTGAGGCTCGATAAAATAAGAGATAAAATTTATTTAGAGAGATTTTGAAATAAAATTAATTTAGAACTTTTTATATGAAAAACATTTGAACTGGAAATAGATTTAGACAAAATTTTGTAAAATTAAACACTGAGTTGAATAGAATCAAGGCTAGGTTTATAGTATATATAAAAATTGTTTATGTTTGTATAATAAGTTACTTACAAATAAAAAAAAAAAAAAAGAAGAAAATATTATAGGCGAACTGGTAGTTGTAGGGGACCAGGAAAAAGGGACAAGTTTGGAAATGAAAGAAATGGAAGGCACAGATATGCCAATAGGAAACATTGAGGTAGAAGAAGCTAGGGGACTACCACCTATGCAAACCCAACAAAAAAAACGGGGAAATAATGAGAATGAAGATTTAAGGGAGATGATGAGAACTCTCATGGAAATGAGTGAAAAAGGGAGAGAGGATCTAAATAGACAATTAGATAAGATAGATGAAATAAAAGGGGTAATGAAAGATATGAGTGAGGATATGAGGGAAATAAACAAAAAATTAAAGGAAAATAGAGACGAAATGAGAGAGACGAGGAAGGATTTGAAATTCATAAGAGATGAAAACAGGGAGGAGAATAAGAAAATGATAGAGGATATGAGGCGACAGTGGAGGACAGAGAGTAATGCTGTAATAGAGGATGTGAGAAGAGACATAGAGGAGAAAGATAGAGAATTAGAGGAGGAGATTAAGGAAAGTTTTGAGGAAACAAATGAAATAATAGCTGATGTGGTAGAAATTAATAAAAAAGAGATAGAGAAGGTAGAAAATATAACAAAGAAAAACACAGAAGAGTTAGGAGAGTTAAAATTAAAGGTGATAGGAGAAAGAAAGATAACAGATGAGAGTTTTAGGAAAGTCGAAGTTGTAAGGGAGAAAATATTAGGAGAGCAGGGAAGGTTAGGAGATAAAAATAAACTAGGAAAATTAGAAATATGGCAAATAAAAAATTTAACAATTCAAACCACAACAAATAAGAAGATTGAAAAGCTTAATAAAATGAAAATGGTAATAGGAGAATTAGGAGGAGTTAAATATCTGTCTCAATGCTTAGTGGTACAAGGCTTATTGAGAAAATTTATCAGAGGTACGGATATGTTAATGAATGTGGAGACACATCTCGAGTTTGGAAAATGGGAGATGGAATTTAAATATGAGAATAACAGAGAAAATAGAACTTATGAAGCAGATGAGAGATACAATGGAGATGTAAACGGTGTTAAGGCAAGGACAGGCGTGGGGACAAGAAAAGAGCAGGGTGCCCACAGTCAATCGGAAAACTAAGACAATCAGAAACCCAGGAATAGAAATTAAATAGAGGAAACAAGTTTACAGGCATTAATAGACACAGGCAATAATATGACATGTATCCAGGAGAACTGGATATTGAAAAATAAAAATAAAATAGGAAGGGAGATATTAAATATAGGTAAAGGAAGCAATATGAATAAACTCTAGGTGACTATGTGTATAAAAAAACGTTAGCAGGAGATAAGTTTTAAGGGATGGTAACTATATCTACGATAATTTATTAGAAACTTCGTCAAATAATGAATAAAGATAAATATGAATCTATGTTAATAAATATTGAAGCATCGTTGTAATAAATAAAATATGGTAATTGTGTATTTAAACTTCGTCGTATTGTAATGGAGAATCTGCGTTGATAAATAATGGAACTTCGTCGTATATATTATAAAAGAAATATTAATCTATGATAATAAATATTAAAGCATCGTTGTAATAAAAATATGGTAATTGTGTATTTAAACTTCGTCGTATTGTAAGGGAGAATCTGCATTGATAAATAAGTATTAAAACAAAATTGATATTCGTTGATATAGGGACAGTGTAATCGAAGGAGCTATAGATATGATCAAATAGAGGATATGAGATTGCGACCTTTAAAAACATTAGATGTTAAACTTCATACAAAATAAACTGAAATGATATAAGAAAATAATTGAACTGGATGTGAGATTGGAAGGGGAGATAAAATACTAACTTAGAACTGAGAGTTAGATGAAGCTAAAAGCAAAATAAATATGAGACAAATAATAAACAAGGAATAAACAGAAATAAGGGAAAGAGAAATGTTATAACCAATTTGACCAAATCTAGACATACTATGACTCGGATAGGCTGGGATTTAAAGACACGGTATCAGAGAGTATATGTTAAATAAATATTGAATCAGACTTATGATTGGAAGGATTCCAATTGTAATAAATGTAAAAAATATATAATTATGGAAGGAATTGTAAATACCAGAACATGATTTATTGTTACTATATGTTAGAATTGTTAAAGAATTGTTGATTGAATGTTAGTTATAAGTATATTGTATTATTAGAAGAATGTTAAGTAATATGTAGCTTGAAGTGTTCAGCTCAGTATTTGATTGTTAAAGAATTAAGATAAAATTGTGTCGTAGGAATTAAGTATAAGTGGACAGATAAAGGTATAAATGACTTTTAAGTGGACAATTCTAAAAGTGGTAAAGACAATGGACGATAAGTTAGCCAAAGTGTTGAGGGACTTACTCAATAAAAAATGTGTTCAATTAGTTATTAAATAAAATGTACAATTAGGAAATAAATGTTAATTTAAATTTAATTAAAAAAAAAAATATGTATATTTAATCAAGCTTGTAAAATGTAAAGAATGTGTAATGTAGATAGTAGGAATATTTTTTTAATTTAAATTAAATTAGGGGACATTGTAACATTTATAGAATGGGCTATATAATATTATTTAAGAATTGGAAGAATATATTAGAAATAACTCACACAAAATTTAAAAAGAAATTCATTAAAAGATTGGTTAGGTTAAAATGGAAACTAAATTTAGGTAAAAGCCTAGATTAGTAAATAAGATATTTGAACTGTAAATACATAAAGAAATTTGTTGTATCAAATAAAATTTAAAACAAGATAATCTAATAATAGTTATATGTTAAACAAAATTGTAAATATTAGTAAAATAGGGCATAAGTAATTACTTGAAGGAAAAAATGAAAAACGATTTTAAACAATGTAAGGTTATGTTTGGAAAAGTCCAGTCAAAACACACACATTTCGAAATATTACAAAAGTAAAACACAAAGACACTTCACACACTAATAATAGTAATTAAATAAACACTGGAAGGTTTGTTAAGGATCGGAAAATTGAAACAGTAAGTTTCAACTAAAGTTTAATCAAAATAAAACGCCATTGTAAACAATCGCGTTATTGCATCAGCTGTAAAAAACAAATATAAGTCGGTCAGGTGCAGTTTGACTCTAGTGGGAAGGAACGGAACTTCGTTAAATTATAATCCATATGTTTTTTTTTTAAGAAGAAGGAGGCCGCCATATTTGTAACTTTTTAAAAGAAAATCTAGGGACAGGTAGTTAGAGTCATTCTGGCGTGGGACGCCGAGTAAGGTAGCGAATCTGCCAGGACCAGTCAAAATTCTATTTATCAGAAACTTCGTCAAAATTATACAGTTTTGTGAGGAAACTTGGCCAGATTAAACAGGAATAAGAAAATTAAAAGATATAGTACAGTGAAAATATAATTTGAAAGAACTAAAACGAATTCAAGTGTGTAAAAAAGTGAAATTTAAAGAGAACGGAATTCTACGTGTGAGCAAGCAGCCATTCGCCGTTATTTGATAAGTTAAGTACCTAGCGCTATATAAAAAAATTAACTTTAGTGGACTCTTAGGATAATAGGGAAGTTTAAAATTGTACATTAGAATATCTTGTGATTAATAGTAATAAAAACTTAATCCAGTTCAAATAGTTTCGCCTCATTGCTTATTCAAAATTAAAGTATTTCCATCCGGAAAATATTTATTAAAGCTAATTTCAAAATTTAATATTGTTTGTTCAAAATTTATTTAATTAACCTAAGAATT
Source organism: Prosapia bicincta (assembly GCA_036971475.1). NCBI lineage: Eukaryota > Metazoa > Arthropoda > Insecta > Hemiptera > Cercopidae > Prosapia > Prosapia bicincta. Next base: position 179,521,206 of record JBAIZL010000002.1, read on the forward strand.
AAAAAAATATAGCCCATGCTATAACCCCGAGATACTAAGAGATCGTAAAATAAGCCAAGGGTATTAAAATTGTTTAACTATAAAATCAAAAGAAATGAGTTAAAAAAGAGTTTGTTAAAATTTGTTAAGTTATAAATTTTTGTTGTGTGTATTGTTTAAATGTTAAGATGAAATTGTGATAATAAAGAATTATGAATTGTTCCTGAGTAGTTTTATTTGTTTTAAATAGAGAAATTAAATAATCAAATAATATAAACCCCATTGTATTGCGTCTTGAAGGAAATAACTTTACAATATATATATATATATATATATATATATATATATATATATTACACGGGATTGAACGGGAAATCCACTCAGCTCGCAGTCTACAACAACCCTGTTCAGTGTAACCGATGATAATGACAAGGGCAGTCATTGAAAGTTAACTCGCATAAATACCAAGTAAGATTCTTGTTTAAGTACATAAGTGAAAGTGATATATATATATATATATATATATATATATATATATATATATATATATATATATATATATATAGATTTTTTGGACTAGGAGACTGACAGACTTACCTTGGTAAGAGTCCACTCTGTAGTCTTGAAATAGAAACACATAAAAGCACTTAAACAATGATATATTTCAACCACACAGTGGTCTTTGTCAATCGAAGAGAAAACACAAAAAGAAATATGAGAGAATGAAGTAAAATAATTGTAATCACAGATTGTGTAGAGTAGAAATCAGATGTCACAGATGCACAGATTAAAGATATATATATATATATTCTTGATATTTTATGTTATCCATTGTTGTTCCGTTGCACTGACTTTATGAAGTTAATATATTACTATTGTGAGTAATTTTATCCACCATTAAGTGCAATAATTTTACCTTGAGTGATGAGGCACCTTTCGGACACTTGGCCATTGTCGAATCACTGATATTTTTCTGGTGTAGATGTTCGGTCCGTGATATTGGTATTTGTTGACGTTACACGCACTTTCTCTTGATCTGTGTGTATGATGTTTTATATAGTATGTCTTCTGTGTATGTTGTTTGTAGATTCATTAAATTGTTTTGTATGTTTTTATAAATGTGGTATTTTTCTAGTGAGTTTAGTTCTATTGGGTTATTATTTATTTCAAGTATGGTTAAGTTATTTTCGTAATTTGTTATTTCATGTTTATGTGATATTAGGTGTGCTGCAACATTTGATACTTTTGAATTTTTGTTTTTGAATGCTCTATAATGTTCTTCAAATCTTATTTTAAATGTTCTGGTTGTTTTTCCTATGTAAAAAGCGTTACAGTTGTTGCATGTAATTTTGTAAATTCCTGATAGGTTATGTTTTTCTGAATTTGTTTTGTGGTTTGTGTTATTAAGATATTTTATTATTTTGTTGTTTGGTTTGTATGTTGGAGTGTAGTATTCTTTGTTGTATATTTGTTATTTTTTCTATTTTGTTATTGGTGTATTTATATTTTAGGTAGATTTTTTTTATTTTCATTATTTTTGTGTTCCGGTTGTAGTGTTGTGTTGAGGTTAGGTTTTTTGTGAATTTATTGTATATATTTTTTATAATGTGTTTGTTGTATCCATTTTCTATTGCTATTTTTGTAATGTTATCTAATTCTTCATTTAATTTTTGTTTGTTATCTTGTGTTTATTTTATTGCTTTATTTATCATGTTACTGTACGTGTTAATTTTGTGTGTCCTGGGGTGGTTAGATTTGTAATCTATTGTGGTGTTGTTGGAAGTAGGTTTCCTGTATACTGTAGTTTCTATTTTATTATCATTTATATTTAAAGTGATGTCGAGTCATGTTGAGCTGTTGGTCTATCCATATTCATAATTTTAACATTATGTCTGTGGCTATTCATTCTGATATTCAGACCAATCCCATGTACAGATTTGCGTACGATGGTGCCATTCTGGTACCCATTGCTGTTCCCTTTATTTGAAGGTAGTTCCTTCCCTCAAACTGAAAGTTGTTCTTCTCGAGGATGAACCTGGTCAGGTTCACCAGAAAAGGTGTAGTGGGAGAAGGCTTGCCTGGGCGTTTGTTTAGAAAATTCTCTATTGTAAGTATTAAAATACTTACATATAACCCTACTACAGAATTCAACAATTTACTCTCGGACCTACTCAAATATACAGCTCCTGAACAAAATATTTCGGAAACATCTTTAAAATTATTATATAATGAAAACCCCTCTACTCCTCAATTCTATATATTACCAAAGATCCACAAAAACATAATCCCTCCACCGGTAGACCAATAATTGCTGGCTGCAATTCAGTAACGGAAAGAATTTCAGCTTTCCTCGACTCACACCTTCAACCCTTAGTAAAGAACCTTCCATCACATACCCAGGACACCATTCACTTCTTAGATCGACTCTCACAAATATCTGTACCTCTACCCCCGGTAACTATTTTGGTCACCATAGATGTCACCTCTCTCTATACCAACATCCCTCATGTACATGGCCTATCTGCAATAGAGAATTTTCTAAACAAACGCCCAGGCAAGCCTTCTCCCACTACACCTTTTCTTGTGAACCTGACCAGGTTCATCCTCGAGAAGAACAACTTTCAGTTTGAGGGAAGGAACTACCTTCAAATAAAGGGAACAGCAATGGGTACCAGAATGGCACCATCGTACGCAAATCTGTACATGGGATTGTTGGAAGAAAGTTTTCTAAAGACACAAACACACCAACCATTATGTTGGTATAGATATATAGATGACATCTTCCTAATTTGGACACAGGGTGCTTCAACACTTGAGACATTTTTAGACAGCCTGACACCATTCTCCACACTTCAATTTACCTGGGAGAAATCTACATCAGCCATCACCTTTTTGGATGTAGAGGTAACACTCCAGAATGGAAATATCAACACAGGAATTTACATCAAACCTACAAACCACCTACAATATCTCCATTTCGACAGCAACCACCCAATAAACATAAAACGATCCATTCCATACAGTCAAGCAATCAGGGGTAAGAGAATCTGTTCAAATGATAGGGAATTGGAAGATTTTAATAGAAAGATATCAACAGCCTTCCAGAGAAGAGGATACCCAAAAAAACTCATTGAAAACCAAATTCATTCAGCACAATCCTCGGTTCACCATAAACCACAACAGAACAAAATAAACTGTCTTTAATAACAGACTACCATCCTGGTCTACATAAACTCAACAAGATATTGAGAGATGGCTTCAAAATTCTTCAAGCTTCCGTCCACACCAAAAATCTTTTCACCGATCCACCGCAAATTTGGTACAAGCAACCTCCCAACTTGAAAAACATCCTAGTACATCCTAAACTACCAGACCCTGATACAGAGAAACCACACAAACTTCCTCATGGCTCCTACCCATGCAATAGACCTAGATGCAAGAAGTGTCCAATACACCCCTCAGCAAATAGTTTCAACAGCCAAACAACAAAAATGGTCTTCAAAATACAGGGTCATCATAATTGTACATCGAAAAATGTCATATACCAGCTACAATGTAAACTTTGCTCAGCACAGTACATAGGCCTGACCACGGATGGTCTGAATATCAGAATGAATGGCCACAGACATGATGTTAAAATTATGAATATGGATAGACCAACAGCTCAACATGCTGCGAGTCACAACATCACAACTTTTGATGACTGCTATACCACAAAAATAATTAAATCACTCCCCCCTGATTGCAATCCCTCAGAACTGAGAAGCTGGGAACTATCATACCAGTGGTATACCAAGTCCAGAGAATCCCCTAACCTCAACATCAGATAAATCCATTCATTTTTTTTTTCCAAATAGCCTTATCTCTTTTCCCCTGACAGACTTATATAAACTATAATCACTCATATGTTCATGGAAACAATATATATATATCTTTAATCTGTGCATCTGTGACATCTGATTTCTAATCTACACAATCTGTGATTACAATTATTTTATTTCATTCTCTCATATTTCTTTTTGTGTTTTCTCTTCGATTGACAAAGACCCCTGTGTGGTTGAAATATATCATTGTTTAAGTGCTTTTATGTGTTTCTATTTCAAGACTACAGAGTGGACTCTTACCAAGGTAAGTCTGTCAGTCTCCTAGTCCAAAAAATCTAAATAATCTTTACCAACCAAAACTAAATATATATTATAAAAATATATTACTGAGAGTTCCTTAATGTACAATTTGATTTAATTCCCATTTTCTTTCTTGAAATTGTGTATTTCTTTTAATTTTGAAATGCCTGATGTATTTAGAATGAATTTAGATAATTTAGTGACCTTAAGCATAATTTATATTGCAGTTTGTATATGACATTTGATTATATGCAGTTGTTATACTATATATACTACTTGTAAGTTGTGTTTGACACATCTTATAACTAGGTATATTAAATGAAAAGGCTACTTGAACAAAATTGAAGTAGTATCAATAAAAATATTTTTTGTGCCTATAGGAACTTCATGGATCTTGAAACCATTTCTCAACATTATTTTTAGCCACTAAAGGTGGTAATTTGTAAATAAGAATAATTTATTTTCCTTTATTGGCAGTTTAAGGTGGTCAGAGGATGGTGCTAAGTAGATTTAATCTTGGATGTCTTATTTTTTATTATCTTCTTCATTGAAAGGCTGTTGATATCTTTTATAAAAAAAGACGAGATTTATCTTGCATGGACAACACATTTTTTGAGTTTTATCATATATTTACATTAAAAAATATATATTCCCATATATTCAGGTCATACAAAACTGCAATGTAAATTTTTCTCAGGCATTAGAGCTAATGGTTCAAATATCTCAATGAAAGACATAGACATGATGATACGCCAAAACCACAACTGACTGCTAGTTACATCATGTCTTGATGATCATTATACCAAAAAAAAATTTTAAACACTCTCCCCAGATTGCAACTCTTCAAAATTAAGATGGGAATTGTTACATCAAATCAAGATGTAAGCCCTATAATCATCATCATATAACTATTTACCTTTCTTCTGACATGCTTAATTTGTTTAAGAGTACATAAATACAGTAACACCTCGACTTACGTTACCCCGTCTACGCGATTCCCAAATTACGCGGTTTTAAATCATGTTATCCGAGTTATGCAGAAACTAGCCTGTTCTGGAAGAAAATACCTAAAAGAACTTTTATAGTGCATGAAGAGAATATATTTCCAGGTTTTAAGGCCGTCAAAGACCGATTGACAGTGATGGTTGGTACAAAAGCAGCTGGTGACTGTAAGTTGCAACCTCTCATAGTTTAACGCTAAGAAAATCGAAGCCCATTAAAATTTTTGGAAGTCGAATCGGAAGGTTTGCGTGAGAGCTTCCCTTTTTGAGGACTGGTTTGGTCATCATTTCATACCTCAAGTCGAACGTTATTGTCTGTCTAAACAAATTCCTTATAAAGTAATTCCTATTAATTTAACTAATTTTGACACAAGCGGGAAATTGATATTTTTGCCACCAAACGCCACTAGTTTGCTTTAACTGATGGATCAGGGAGAGAACAAAACATTTAAAGCTTATTACACAAGAAGATTAACAGCACAACCACATGAAGCTATGAGACAGAACAAGAAGATTTTTGGAAAAAATTCAGTGTTTTAGATGCTTTGAAAATCATTGGACGATCTTGGAATGAAATTTTTTTTTAAACTTTTAATGGCGTTTGGAAAAACATGTGTCTATTCTTTTTCATCACTTAAACTCAAGCGGAATCAGTGCCAGAGTCTGGTGAAATTGCTGATGTAGTTGAGGAAGTTATCGGTTTTTCCAGACAACTCAATTTAGAAGTGGATAATGACGACGTTAAAGAACTGCTGGATTTACACAACCAGAAGCTGACAATTAATTTATGAGCTCATAGAAATGCGTAAGCAAGAGCAAGACTTTAAAAACATAGATTCTGTAGACCCAGCTGACGTAGAAGATGAAATGACGGTTACAAACCTGACAAAATATCTTAGTTTATTTGAGCAAGGCTTACAAACCTTAGTTGTTCTTGGGAAACATAGACTCCAATGAAGAGCGTATTTCTGCCACAAAACAAAACAATTAGCGAGTTACAAGGAAATTTTGTGCGAGAAGAAAAAAATCTTCAATTCGTCAAACGAATTTACTAAATTTTATGAAGCTTTCTATGTCAACGTAACTTCTTTTTACTCACTTCTTTGCAATATGTATGTATAAATTATAATTTGTTGTTGTATTATGTGTTTAAGATTTTAATACAAACACATTTTTCTTCTAAATTATTAGTTTGTTTAGCCTTCGGTCCCAATTAAATATGATTCCTATGTGATTGTATGTAAAAATTATACACCAAATTACATGAATTTGACTTACACGGTTTTTGCTCGGTCCCGCCTATATCGCAAGTACGGGAAATTACTGTATTTACAACATGTTTTTTAATATATATACAGTAAGCTGTAACATGCTAACAAAGCATTTCCAGACCTATGTTCATATGAATTTTTTTAAATTTTCCTTTTGTTCATCAGAAAATTAGAAACAAATTCATATGAACACAGGCCTGAAAGTGCTTTGTTCGTTGGTTATGGCTTCCCATATTACACCCTTCTAATCAGCACAATGACATTCTTGCTTTGCAACCATATAATAACATGAAAAAAATCACCTGTTGCAAAAAAACTTACAGTTTTTCAGATTTGGCCTTCCTCTAATAGAAAAAAGGAGACCTTTCTTGATATTCTCACTTTGCTGCCAACTAATTTTCTTGCAGTATCGATAAATAAAAATTATATGTCAACCTATTCCGTATTTGAAAACTAAAATGGAATTTTGAGAACAAAAAACACAAATACTTCAAATATTTCACACACAATGCCCAACTTCAACAACTTAAAAAATTAACAAAGCTATTTAAATTCTGACCCAAAAAATTTTTATTGTTGATCAGTTCTCAATACTGGTAACTTATGAAATAAAGAAACCTCACTACTACTATAGTTTTCAAATAATATTTTTATTTTATTTTCTAAAATTTGTTGGTAAAACTGTTGAAGGTTTTTATTCAACTTAACTTCAGTTTACAAGAACTTTTTAATTATGAATTTATTAACTTTATTTTATAAATTGTTTTAGATGAAAATATAAGTATTATTTCTGCATAAAATAAACACTTTTACAGCCAAAGTCTGGAAATTTTAATATTAGTAAAATTTATACTTTGTAAGTTATTTTTGTTTTGTAATTGTCTTTATTTACATCAATTTGCTCAAAATTAAATTTTCTAAAACTTTTATTTATAACAGTTATGTGTTAATTATCCATTTTACAAAGTCATTGTATGTCAAATCACAGTTTCAACAAGAGTTGAAATCTTGGTGAATAGTTTTTCTAGGCATTACTTGTTACCGAAGCATTTTATATATTTAAGACACTTTTTTTTACAAAATGAGATAAAAATTTATTATGGGTTTTAAATTTGTTGTACAATGAAAATTGACCTTATGTATTAGTGTACAAGTATGGTGGTACCTATTTGTAAAATTCCATACATTTGAACGCAGTTTACTCTCTATATCTCTATTTTTAGATGAACCCAAATATCTTTAAGCCTGGTTACATTTAAGTTTCTGAAGGCATTAAATTATGAAAAGGATAGTAGGGCGACAAGGCCAAGGACTCTGAGTTTAACGCAACCTTTTAATGGTATAAGCATATACCATCACGAGTATATTATTACACCTCTAATACCCTCTTAAACACGAGTATATTATATATTATACCTCTCTAACCATTCGTAATTAGCAGTGTATTAGGCAGTTTGATCACCATAGAAAACTTCTTGAATTCGATGCAAAATTTAAACATAATATTGTGTGACGAACGGAACAAAAATCGTGTCACTGGTAAACAGTTCTCAGTAAAGAAATGACAATTTCTTAATTGGGATCAAACATGGAAAAGGTCTGAAAATCAATGCTGGTGTTGTATCGTACTTTAAAGAACTTCGCATTAAAGGTCTTCCAGTAGAAGATCTTAACCATTAATATTCCTTTAAACATTAATATTAAAAGGCAATGAAATTGTCACACAATACAGTCTTCGGTTTAAAGCTAGCTATGGAGGTGTAAAAACTGTATGAAGAGTCAGTGTCTGTCATTAAGTTGTACAACTACTATTTATAGAAGGTAGCATACAATTATGAGTACAAATTGGAGCAATATCTTGATTACATCATACAATTTCAATTAAAGAAACAATATCATTTAAGTCAAATCGATTGTTTATTTTTTTTGACATGCCATAAAATTACACAATAAGTAAGAAAGAACAACAACAAAGTTATGGTAAAAACAACTGGTTACTGAAAGTTAGGAGTAACTTTTATGTTGAGTCATGCTGAGGACAGTCATATGTTATTGCCATATATGTAATTCTGAGGAGGAAAACTAAGGGGAAAACACTGTATAGTTATGTTATTGTCAGAGCACAAAAAATGTCTAGATGACAAATGAACTTATAAAGATTAGTTAGGATGTTTATGGGAGCATAGACCGAGTATACTTGTGAAATAACACAGTGATGATGAATAGATTTTGGGGTCATTTGACTGATAAAATTAAGAAATGAGACTAATAAGTAATCCCTTACAATTTAGAGTTTATATCCTCAAAATAAACAGAAGTACGTGAATTGAGTGCGGTGTATAGCTCAAACATTATGAGCGAAGGCGTAGTCCGTGAATGGGTTCGTTTTTTTTCAAAATGGAAGAACGAACGTTCACGATTAAGACCGGAGTAGTAGGCCATCTCTCGTCAGTGATGACTTGGTGAACAAAGTGGATGAGAAAATTTGCGAGAACCATCGCTTCACAATCTCGGAACTTACAGATCATTTTCCTGAAATTTCTCGAAGTCTTGTGCATGAGATAGTGACAGAAAAACTAGGCTATCACAAGTTTTGTTCTCGTTGGATTCCAAAAGTGCTCACCGATGATCACAAAATGAAAAGAATGAGTTCTGCCATAGACTTTCTTACTCGGTATGACGTTGAAGTAGAAACATTTTTGAACAGGATCGTTACAGGAGATGAGACTTGGGTAGCCTATGTGAATGCCGAAACAAAACAACAGTCAATGCAATGGGGTCATACCGCTTCGCCAAGCAAGCCAAAGAAAGCTCTCCAATCCTTTTCAGCGAGAAAATTGATGGCTACAGTTTTTTGGGATGCTAAGGGCATCTTGCTCGTTTGAATTTATGGAGCGTGGTACGACCATTACAGCTGCAGCTTATTGTGAAACCTTAAAATGGCTACGACAAGCGACTCAAAACAAGCGTCGTGGTCTTCTGACATCTGGTGTTATGTTTGTCCATGACAATGCCCGCCCTCACACAGCTCAAAAAACAACTGAACTTTTGGAAAAGTTTAAATGGGACGTTTTTGACCAACCTCCCCCCCTACAGCCCGGACTTGGCTCCCAGTGATTTCCATCTTTTCCCGTACATGAAGCGGTGGCTTGCATCTCAGAGGTTTGCGAGTGATGGAGAGCTTCAAAACGCTGTGACAGGCTGGCTACGTTCTCAGGCGACAGATTTTTTTAAAGACGGAATTTCAAAAACTGTTAAAAGATATAAGTGCTTGAATTTGTATGGTGAATATATAGAAAAGTAGAGAAAAGCTGTAGTTTTAACATGTATATAATAAAATTTTTGTATCTCAACTGGTTTATTTTTTATTTCAAAACGGAGGTTACTTTGTGGACCACCCTCGTAATACAAAACAGTTGTATGCTTATAGATAAGAATTGGCCATTGATAATTGAAAATTGTGTGTGTTGACCTTGAATACAAAAGAGTAGTTGAATTTAAAGTGAACAGTTTTATTTTTGTTAAACATATTCAATTCAATTAAAGCCATTTTCAATTAATAATGATTGAGAATACTTGGTACAAGAATGATTTAATGATACAATCATTAAACACAAGATAAAACCATTACTAACTAATAAATTGCACTATAACGGAAAATAGTAAATAAATGTAACTATTTAAGAATAAATCTAACCACAAAATCGTAATTTGTAGATCACCTAAAAAAAAACTTGCCACTGAAAACTTATTATGGTATAATTTGTTTAAACCAACAAACAGTTGCAAACAGTGATGTTCTGTAGGTGTTTGGTTTAAAACAATCTCAAGAATATATTGCACTTAAAACAAAAAATTTGTTCAACTACATATTTTTGCACTGTTCTATTGAAACATTTTATTGACTTACTGATATGTTATCTGAATAGTACGAGTTCCAGGGAAACCAGACAGAGAAGAGTTGAGTATTGTAATCTCCATCGTGCCTGGAGGCTGGTTCCCTCTCTTCTCTCCATAGATATACATGCATACTGGACATTGGATGTAGAGCCACTATAACAAAGAACATTTCTTAACATAATGTGGTGATCTGCAGTGCAAAAAGTATATAAAACTGTAAAACTTTACATTTAAAAATTCAAGGATGTCCTTATTAATTTTATAGAAATATTAAAATATTTATACAAATAAAAACACAATATTGAATAATAAAATGTAATAAATTGGCAAAACAATGAAGGGATCAGACACTGAATCAGAAAGCATAAAACAGGAGAGAGACAGAGAGAGGTGTAGGTATGGCAGAAGTAAGGGGAGGCATGATTGATAGAAGAGAGGGAAACAGATAGCTAGAGTAGGATAGAGAAAGTTGGGTTTGAAGTGAACATTTTTTATATAATTAACGAATACCATCTGGAGTTTCAACTTACCTGGTGTGCATTGGGCTGACTTGTTAGCATTGAATTAAGACAATCCAAATGTAGCCTGTGGTGACATCTTGTTAATGCAACTACTAAAGCAGCTGAAAGCAGTTCACATAAACAAACAGGACAGCGCCCTTCTGATCTGTCTTCCACTACTCTTACATACTGTGAAATTCCTTCACTTACAGCATCTACGCCTAGAACATATGCCCCTTAATTTTAAAGTAATAACAATAACTGTGATGTAAATTGTTAGAGAATTGATTGAATAAACTGAAGTATATAAAATGTTTATATATAACTGAGAGTTATATAACTATAAACTCTAATGTATTCTATATGGACTATAAACAAAAATAATAGAATGCTTTAAGAGGATTTCCCTCTCTCTCAATTGGATAAAAGCGTAATGAACAAACTCATATGTCATAAATGAAATGGAAATACGGAAAGTTTGTAAATAATGTATGTGCCCATCATTTCATTTGAAATGTTGGATACTTGAATCTTACCACCTAGGGTAATAAAGCGCCCCCATGGATCTATCAATGTGTGCTTTATAAACTAGGTTGTTAATAAAACCTAATCTTACTATTTAAAAACTTTTTTTTAAATGTTGTATAATTGATTTCACTTATAAATCTAATAAAACTGTTAGCAACATTTCAACTTACCTACTATTGCCCCATTATTAACTAGTTGTGTTTTACTTGCTGCTTCAAATACTTCATCACTACTTCCCGTGCAATCCAGTAAATCAGCCTGGAAAGTAATAACAGATTTCAAATGTAAAATATATTAATACTAAAGTTTACTTATTAAATAGTCTGTTTGTCTAATCTTTCTGTTTAGGAACAGTAAAGTATAGAGCCTGTTACTACGTAATATTTAAATAGCTTATTAAGAATTTAAATTCAGTTAAATGTTTGATTTAATAATATGCCATTAGGATCTTAATACAAATTGGTATATGTAGACAAAGGCCTTAGATACTGATGAGACTAATGCAGTTGAACATGTCATTCAACTGAGAAAATTACCATTACAAATATTTGTAGAAGTGAGTCAAATATCAGTTTTTTTTTAACAAAGGATTAATACACTGACAAAGGACAGAGTGCATCCAAAAAACATCATATTCTACTGTGTTTCTTTTCTTCTTTGTAACTCGTATAACCTTAAAAAAATACACTTGTGCACACACACACACACACATTATGGAATGTATGTATTACTGAATGAAGAACTCTCTTTTAGGGCATAAGTTATTTATTTTTTAATAAACTCCTAATTTCAATTGAACTCTTAATTTCTGATGATACTTTTAATTTGAGTACCTGGTAATTATTTCAAAAGCTGGCACTAAAAAGGCAGCAAATGGGAAATATTGATTAAATAGACATCATTTACAAGACTTTTGTCAATCAGTTAATCTTTGTTCCTTGATATAAGAGCAATCTTATGTTACTAAACTCCAAAAATAAATCATAAATGTCTGTGTATTGTTCTACTTTCTACAAATACCTGCCAAAAATATAATGGGCGACTCAGATATAAATTAAAAATGACGAAATAACTCCAAAGATATAACTTCTAGTTGTAGTTCACAACTTTTCTACACGCATTGTTTATTTGGACCGATAGTAGTGCTGTTAATATTCCCCTCTTCAACCAAAATTTTGCTTTTTAAACCTAAAAAATTTGTTTTTACTTAAACTGTATTTTATACTCTGTTGTTAAAATTTAGTTGCATGTGTTAGTTGATTTACTATGCAGTTTTGCCACTGTGTTATTCAATAATCCTACTAATTATAAAATGCTTACTTACTTACTTACTAGCCAACGCCCACCCTTGGCTGCTGGGCCATTTGGTGGCGCGCTGACCAGTACAATCGAGAGAGACGTCCCTCTTTGTCCTCTTTGTCTGGCTGGACGTAGCCCAAGGAAGTGCATGTGAGGAGGTGATCCGCATCCATGGTTCCGTTTCCACACAACATGCAATCCGGCGATTGGAGTACATGAATCCTGTGGAGGTGTGCCGCCAGGTAGTCGTGGCCAGTAGCCAGGCGGAACAGTGCTACACCAGTGCGGCGGGGAAGGCTACGGTTTATTGGTCCTTCGGTGACGAGTGTAGCCCAGCTTTTGTTTTGAGAGGCCCTGATTAGGTTTTCTTTCGTGCTGCGATTTAAAGCTGAGTTTATCTGTATTTTGACCGATTGAAAAGAGGTTGAGGTAAGTGGCTGCGGTAAAGCAGCTCCCTGTTTAGCGAGAGTGTCGGCTTTCTCGTTTCCTTCTATATTGACATGACTTGGCACCCACTGAATGTGAATTTGCCAACCCTTCTCCTGAAGGGAGTCTAGTTGCTTTCTACAGGACAATGTTCGGTGGCATTCCACTTGTCTGTTGCTAGTGACACCCTGTATTGCTGCCATAGAGTCCACAAGAAATACAGCCTTATAGGTCCCTTTGATTTTTGAAAGTTCAATGGATGCTGCCAAGATAGCTTCAACCTCCCCATCATAATTGCTCTGGCTACTGCCGACTGCCACAGCCCCTTCGAATAATCGGCTGTGGAACCCAGCTCCTGTTCCACCGCTTGCTGATGATCCATCTGTGTAGATGTGTAGCCAGTCATCTGGCGGGAAGTTAGAATTAATAGTTTCAAGGGCTGCTGCCCTCAGCTCTGAGGGATTTGATTGACTTTTTGAGGCATTATGGTTCTGCAGTTTCAGACTAGCTGGTGGTAGGTTGTTAAAAGTCAAATGTTGAACCGGTTTAGCTGGTACTCCCGGCTGAATATTGTATTTATTCAGGAGATCGTTGTACGTTGATAGTGATGTTTTTTGGGTTTTTAGCCTTTCGGTCGCATGCCTGTAATATGTCCAGCGATGACTGTATGTCCTCTTGTACCGCTCCCAAAAATTGAGTGTTAGTTTGTTTCTTCTAGCCAGCATAGGTTCGATTTGGGTTTGGGCCTCCATTGCAGCAACAGGGGTAGATTTTGGGGCCCCTGTTATAACTCGAAGGGCAATGTTCTGGGTGATCTCTAATTTGTGCGAACCTGCATTTGATGCTGTAATAGTTGCCTCAGCTCCATATTCGAGGATCGGCCTGACATAACTCTTATAAGCTGCAATAAGGACATCCTGATTTGCACCCCAAGTAGTGGCCGTAAGTCGTTTTAATATTTTTGTTCTCTTTATAGCTCTCTGGGCACAGTATTCTATATGCGGTTTCCAGGTTAGTTTTCGGTCTATTGAGACTCCCAAGTATTTAGAGATGTTGTGTTCTTCAAGAACGTTATCCTTGTATTTTAAGATTAAATGTTGGCGTTTGGTGGACAGAGAGAAGAGCTGGAATGTAGTCTTTGAGTGATTTACTGCCATAGCATTTTCATTTGCCCATTGTTCAAGTTTTGATAGGGCAGCGTTAAGAGTATTTTCCAGAGACTTGATGTTGCTACTGGTAGCCCACATAATTAAATCATCGGCATATAGCAGGGCTTCCACCCCCGGAACACTCTTTACAGCCTCAAGGATGTCGTTGATCATCAGATTAAAAAGACCACAACTCAGGACCGCTCCCTGTGGTAAGCCCTGCCGCTGAAGACGATATTTGGACGTAGCACCCGCAAAGCGTGTTCTGATTAGTCTCTGAGAAAGAAAGGACCTAATCCATGCAAACAGATTGCCAGTTACTCCACTCTGTGATAGTTTATGTATTAGCATTTGTCTCCATACTGTGTCGAATGCATTTTTCAGGTCCACCAGGACTGCCAAAGAAGACATTCTACGATTGTAACCATCCTTTATGCATTGGGAGAAATAAACAACATGGTCCATTGTGCTGCGCTTTGTCCTAAATCCCGCTTGTGCATCGTCAATGACATTATGTAATTCGAAGAATTTGTGCAGGCGGGTTGCAACCATCCTTTCTGCTACTTTGCATGCGGCGCTAGTAAGTGTAATTGGTCGATAACTACTTGTGTTGCTAGCGGGTTTGCCCTTATTCAGGATTGGAATTATCTCACCTTTCCTCCACTGCTGTGTTTGCTCCATGTCAGGTTTATTATTTTGAGGAGCGCCTCTTTAGCAGTGCCTCCCAGGTTCTTCAGCATTTCAGAGAAAATCTGGTCTATCCCTGCAGCTTTATTTATTTTAGTATTATGAAGCGCTTGTTCTAGCTCTGAGATCGTAAATTTTCTCATGCAAATATCAAGGTCAGCGGCAGTAGTGCAACCAGGTAGCGGTTTCTTCAGCAGGAATCTAAATGCAGCTCTTGGTCTGAGGACTCTGCTGATATTTGCATAGTGTTTGCAGAAAAGGTTGGCGATGTCTTCGGGTTCACAATACATTCTGTCACCAATCCTGAAGGGTTCCTGTTCTGTTGGAGCGGAATCATTTTCTAGTCGAGAGATGAAACGATGTGCCTTTATTCCATCTCTACGAAAGTCCATTGTGCTCAGAAAGCTACGAAAGGCAGATCTCTTTGACTGTTTTATTTCCCTCTGTAGCACAGCCTGGGACTTCCTGAGTGAGACACAGTCAGCAAGGCTACCAGTTCTTTCTGCTTTTTTCCTTGCTACATTGCGTGCTTGTTTTAGTGAGCCAAGTTTGGTGCTCCAGAAGGGGCGGAAAGTTTTCACCTGCCCTCTTGGTATGCATTTGTGGGCACATTTGAGGATGGTCCTGTTGAAGGCTTCCACAGCAAGTTCGGGCGTTTGGTGACTTAGTTGGTCTGAAAGTCCTTCATTTGTGATTTTTCTATACTGGTTCCAATCCGCCTTCCTAAAATTCCATCTTGGGGCCCGTTGTGGTATATAGCAGAGTTTCCCAGTATCAATTTTTACGTAAATAGCTCGATGTCCACATCCCGCTGCATCCTCTAGGAGTTTGACTTGCGTTTTAAGTACTATGTTAGGACTAACAAGCACTAAGTCAGGGCGAGTGTTCTGCCCAGCGTAAGAAAGAAATGTAGGGGGAGTTTGTTTTACTTCAAGCAGGCCTTCATCGATCATATCTTCTATTTTTCGTCCAGATGGAGTTGTTGCGCTATAACCCCATCTAGTTGAGGGGCTATTGAAGTCACCTACAAGGATAGTGTTTGGTTGGAGAGTGTCTTCTATTTTTGCTGTCGACAATATATTTCCAGGGGGGTTGTACAAGTTAACAATGTTGTAACTCTTTCCATTTTTCCAGATCCGCAGCAGCACCACTTCAGCCTTGTCACTGGCTTGCATTTCGTTCAATATCTCAAATTTGGCTCGGAGTGCACTTCTAACCCCAATCAAAATGCCTGAAGCCACTTGTCTTGATCGTGGTAGAGTATATCTTGTATAATTTAGAATTTTATAGAATTCAGCGAATTCAGTCGCAGCTCCCACTTCTACTATAAAAAATGCGTCCACGTCGAGTTTTACGACGTTTCGTTTGAATTGTAAGAATTTTGTATCATTAAGACCTCCTGCGTTCCAATATAATATTCGGAGGCTCATGTCAGGGCCCTGAGAAGGGCCGTTTGCAGACAATGATGTCATTTGGTTAAGGTTCTCTAGTATCTGGTCAGCGAGCTTAAAGGCGAACCTTGTGTTGATCGTTCAGTCGAGAGCAGGGGGCACCACGTGCAGGCGATCAACTTCACTAATTATAAAATGCAATTATTACATGAAAAATTAATTCATCCTGCAAAGAATTATCAGTAATTTGTTGATATTTATGGTGAAGCAATAATGAATACTAGAAATGTACATAACTGGTGCTGGCTTTTAATGAAAAGAGCCCAAATCTTCTTATAAAATGATATAATGAGAAATGATCTAGACAGCCTACAGTCATGAGAGAAAAGCAGACGAAAATTGTTGACAAACTGTTGATTTGTCAAAATATGCTAGGTGCCTCAATATTGCTAAGCTTTAACAAATTCTTGTTATTACAAGATTAATAATGATTAAAACTTTCACTAAGGAGTTTCAAGGCAAGATAACCTGTACCGACACAAGCCTAAAATCTTGAGAAAGGACACAAAACATTTGGTGCCTTCTTGTCAATATTGGGAAAATAAGCCATATTTGTGATAAGTTTTGGGTAAAAACTGTGACTCATGGTGAACTTTGAATTGCATATTACGCTTTATAGACCAAAAGAATTATTATGAGTGTCTCGTTCAAAATATCCTACAAGACCACAAAAATTTAAATAAGAACCCTAGAAAACAAAACAAAAAAAAATTCATGTATAACAGTTTTTTAAGACAATAAAATTATATTTTGGTAGATTTCCTTCCAAGTGCCAAACTCTTAGAATAATTGTAAATCATTACCTCAGGTTAAATAAAATAAAAACTTCCAGTGTGGACTGCACCCAAGCACAAAATTGCTTCGCCTTATGAAATGGCGAGAATAAAGGTAATGAACAAGTCTGGATGGGTAATATTGGTTCACCTATCTTATAATCCTAATCTAACATTGGGCTTTTATGTTTATCTAGAACAGAGTTAAACAGTGAAATGTAAACTAAGCTTTACGACATATTGAAATAAATGTAACTGGTGGCAAATATAGTTGACACGTTGGCTGCGGCGGAAGCCTATCGGCTTTCGAGTAGGGGCTTCTCAGGTGCGGCGGAAGCCTATAGGCTTCTCTCGTCCGTATTCATTACATGTCGGGTTTACGACTGCAGTTATTGCTTTAGTTTGCTGTTTCTCTTGCAGCATGATGGGTGTGTACGTGTGTTTCTTGTGTAGCAATAGTTTCCCTTTTCGCTTACCAAAGGACGGTATATTATTCATTTGTTTTTGTAAATAAATAGTGTTAGTTTTAGTGTTTTATCTCTGTAAAATAATGGCTGGTACATCTAGGGACATGGTTTTAAATATAAATAGTGCTTTGAACGATGTTGGTGACTACTTCGAGACTAGTTCCGGTGATGAGTCCAGTGACATTGATGCCGCCGATCTAGATGGTGAAATTATATCTGCAGACAATGAAAGTGAGTCAGATGATGATTCAGACAATTACAACCCTACTTGGTGTCATTATAACACTATTGGTATGAGACACATACCATTTACTCGACAGATTAGGCTTTTGGTAATAATTTACTATATATAACAATAAATAGGCAAAAGTGTAATTTTTTTACAATGGTATTTTATAGCAGTACTGTGAAAGCCTATCGGCTTCCGATAACTGTGGCGTCTAATATTAGCTGAAAAGCATTCAAAATGTTTTTTTTCTTCTGATAAATTATTTACTTCATTATTATTTACGATATATGACAATAAATAGTCATAAGTAAAATTTGTCTTACAATGTGACCTTATAGCAGCGCTGCGGAAGCTTATTGGCTTCCGAAAATTATGACTTCATATTATCACCTGAAAAGCATTGAAATTATTTTTTTTTCTGAAAACTGTATTTTTTCATTAAATTAAATGAAAAAATTGTAAACAAAAATTTTAGGACCGGTACAAGGTATGCCCCAAGTTCCGCCTCAGCGAACGTGTTAATGAAGGATCCAAAAGCTGTGCTACAAGTGAACCAATATTTCAATAATAATAGCAACTATGTAGAGAATTAAACATGTTCTATTTTAATTCCCTTTTAAATTTTCGTTTATAAGTAGTTTTTTCAGTTTCATTACAAAACGAGTTACTTAAATAAGTGACCCCTCCCTCTCATATACATGAAAAACATTAACCTTCGAGAGGGTGCATGCGGAGTTTTTCTCTGCATGTATCATTATTTGTTAAGAAAACTTCTTTCCAGTTGTCAGAAGTTTATTTCCAGCTTGTTACTCCACAACCTGCATTCTAGGAAATGGTCCAACCTATTTTTGTTGATGTTTTCTTCATAGCGTTAGTATGAATTTAATCTTTGTCACTCGTGGTCAGTGACAAGAGCTCGCAAGCGCCCTTTTGTGTAACTTATTTGAGTGGAATTCCTAGTCCACGGCTGTTTACATTACAAAAGACATTTTGGAGTTAAATCATTACTTTTTTTGTTGATATTATTATTTTAGTGTTGTATGTCTTTGTAGTATCTAAGTTTTACATTTTACTGTTGTTGCATTTGAAGAGGAGAGAATTCGTAAAATGCTGGGTAGTGTTGAAAAAGTGGAAATTCAAGAAACACGGCCTACCAGAAATTTTGTTAGACAGTTTTTTCATAATTCTGATGAAAATGAGTCTCTGCCAGATGATGAACCTGATGAAGAAGCCAATGAAACAAATGAAGACATAATGAAATCTGAAAATGACGAAAGTGGCCAGTTTGTTGAAAATCTGTCAATTTTGACCTTATAAAGAAAATTCCGCTAAAAATCCGGCAGGAAGCAATTACAGTGCAGTTTGACTATAGGGGAAACACATTTTTTACTAAAAACTGAAAAATGCTGTGGTATACTGAACCAGTACGGCAATGGAGGACAGAAAGAAGAAACATAATTCTCATGAGAGTGGGTCATGTTCACACTACACTAGTGGTGACTAATGAGCTTGAAAATAAACATTTATAACTTGTTTCTTCAACAAAGATTAAGTTTCTGCTAGTTTTATTTTACTGTGGAACATATTGTGTTATAAAGGCAATATTTTTTTCATCTACTAATTTGTAGAGTTATATATTTCAAGTAAAATATTCCTTATTTTCACTAAATATTTTAATAAATTTCGTAATTATATAATAATATGTACTAGTACAATTAAATATTGTTATGATTAGACATTTAATTACTTTATTATAGAAAAATAACCCACAAATGCCTCTCATGTAATGAAAACAATGGTATAGTATACATTGCTTACACGTTTTAACAATTCAAGATATTTTTAGAAATATGGTGTAGACATTCAAAATTGTACAATAATGATTTCTGAAATTGTTTACAATGTATTTATATAGTACTTGATTATAAAGTCACCCAAATATAAAAACAAAAACCGTTTATATTTAAACGACTTTTTATGCGGAATAAACCTCCGCAAGCGCCCTCTCCCGTTTGAAAATCTATGCGCCCCCTTGAAGGTTAACAAATAGTGTGGCAATACTAGGAAAGGCAGAAATGAAATCTATTTACGTGCAAGCCAACTGGAGTTCCGCTATGAAAAATGTCTTAATACTTAGCACAGTAGTTGAAAGTAAAATTTGGCAAAAGAAATAATTTCCTAAGTATAGTCTTACTAGTCACAAGAAATCACTTCATGCTTACCCTAGATGACCTTAGTTCACTTTCATGACTAAGGTATGTAGAGACAGTGTCTACACTAGGTCTCCGCCCACTCTTGGTACTGCTTGAATCTGCATCTAATACACCAGAATCACTTCTACGCATACCCTGTGGCTCTGGTTCTGGTAACAATACTGGAGCTAAACTGCCTTTATTACCTTTAAACATGGTGATTTTATAATACATTTTTCAATGTTTCTATTTAATGTCTTATTGAGTAGGATAAATTTTACTAGCCTAGCCTGTCATTATATTTCATAATTGCTTCAAAACAGCATTAGTTTGCTTCAAGAGAGTATTTACAGTCATATGTCATATACAATACTAAACATCTGTGCTGTCTATTGGATATTTATTGCTTTTTGAAACTTACAGCATAAATAAAAAAAAATATTTATAGCTCATGATTTGACCTGTCAAATATTAAAAATAATAGTTTCTATGTCAACTGGAGTTTCTCACTCAGTATAGTTTTTACTTGTTATTGGTCCAGAGCTTGTTTGTTGTGTTGTATTACAGTGTAAAAATGAAAACACTGCGGTCAGCTGAAATGGACCATTCATTAGGAGGGAGTGAAATTGAGTGTAGTGACATTGTAAAGTTCTAACATTATAAAGTGAAGAATAAATGTAGAACAAGTGTGCTTCAAATCTATCACAGTAAAATAAAATTATAAATTAAAACATTCATATAAATATACAAAAATATTTTTTTAATTAGTAAACTTTAATTTCATACGAAGTAAACGATGCTAGCAGGAGCCTTATAATTTAACGCAAACATCAATCAGTAAGATAAATTTTCTTTTTACAAATAATAAAAAAACTAAATAAGGTCCAAGATAATGAATAAAAATATTGCACCCGTATAAATTATATAATATATATTTCTTTATAAGTGAAAATATTTTCATGGCGAAATACAACTCATTTAAAGACAAATTAAATTACAACCGATAATTACTGCTACACACACCTAATTAAACCCTTAATGGGTCGGATGGTTTTAAAAGTATAATGTTCATTACATTTTTCAATTAATTTTAAATTAAATTTTAAATCAGTATCATTGTTACATATTCTAAATTTGGTACTCATCTTTATGAGAATATTATTTTTTATTTTTAGGTTTTGTCAATAATATCTCAAAGTATAAGATAGTTCAGTCTTAAAATGTCTAGATTTAACCTAGTTTTTTGCTTTGCATAAAAAATATGGAGATACATTATGTTCCTAAGTACTACAATCAGGGATACTTGAAAGCAGCCCTGCTAAAAGATACCACAATAAATAAGAGTACCTATAATATGCAGTATCACAATTGCAACTAAAACTACAATACTATTCATGTTTATTTGGCCACTCGAAATAACAATTGAATAAATGATAAGACGGTTGAATATCGAGTCAAAATTGACTTGATATTCAACCATCTTATCATTTATTCAAAACTACAATGATTTTGTTATAAAGTTTGTTTTTAAAGAGGATGTGAAACAGTTATTTTTTAAAACCCCTTAGGCATAGTTTGTAAACAATACCCTTACACATACTGAAGAAAACAACAAGTTTTTGGTACAGAAAGACTAAAGCCAAAAGGCGTCTAGCAAGTAAAAAGAAAAGGTTCCTGGAATAATTTATTTGTTTAAAGAATTATTAAGAACTATCAATTACTAGATGAAATACAACCTGCAAACAAACACAGACACATATACATTTATATATATATATATATATATATATATATATATATATAGAGAGAGAGAGAGAGAGAGAGAGAGAGAGAGAGAGAGAGATTTTTTGGACTAGGAGACTGACAGACTTACCTTGGTAAGAGTCCACACTGTAGTCTTGAAATAGAAACACATAAAAGCACTTAAACAATGATATATTTCAACCACACAGTGGTCTTTATCAATCGAAGAGAAAACACAAAAAGAAATATGAGAGAATGAAATAAAATAAATATAAGTTGTGATTACAACTTATATTTATTTTATTTCATTCTCTCATATTTCTTTTTGTGTTTTCTCTTCGATTGATAAAGACCACTGTGTGGTTGAAATATATCATTGTTTAAGTGCTTTTATGTGTTTCTATTTCAAGACTACAGTGTGGACTCTTACCAAGGTAAGTCTGTCAGTCTCCTAGTCCAAAAAATCTAAATAATCTTTACCAACCAAAACTAACCTAAAAAATATATATATATATATATATATATATATATATATATATATATATATATATATATATGAAGTTAATATATTACTATGTAAGTAATTTTATCCACCGTTAAGTGCAATAATTTTACCTTGAGTGATGAGGTACCTTTCGGTCAATTGACCATTGTCGAATCACACATCAGTGATTCGACAATGGTCAATTGACCGAAAGGTACCTCATCACTCAAGGTAAAATTATTGCACTTAACGGTGGATAAAATTACTTACATAGTAATATATTAACTTCATAAAGTCAGTGCAACGGAAAAACAATGGATAACGTTAAATATCAAGAATATATATATATATATATATATATATATATATATATATATATATATATATATATATATATATATGTATAGATTATTTGGATTTTTTGGACTAGGAGACTGACAGACATACCTTGGTAAGAGTCCACACTGTAATCTTGAAATAGAAACACATAAAAGCACTTAAAAAAGCACTTCATTGTTTAAGTGCTTTTATGTGTTTCTATTTCAAGACTACAGTGTGGACTCTTACCAAGGTAAGTCTGTCAGTCTCCTAGTCCAAAAAATCCAAATAATCTTTACCAACCAAAACTAACCTAAATATATATATATATATATATATATATATATATATATATATATATATATATATATATATATATATATATATATATATATATATATAGGTTAGTTTTGGTTGGTAAAGATTATTTACATTTTTTGGACTAGGAGACTGACAGACTTACCTTGGTAAGAGTCCACACTGTAGTCTTGAGATAGAAACACATAAAAGCACTTAAACAATGATATATTTCAACCACACAGTGGTCTTTGTCAATCAGAGAGAAAACACAAAAAGAAATATGGGAGAAATAAAATAAATATAAATTGTAATCACAGATTGTGTAGAGTAGAAATCAGATGTCACAGATGCACAGATTAAAGATATATATATATATATATATATATATATATATATATATATATATATATATATTGTTTCCATGAGCATATAAGTAAATATAGTTTATATAAGTCTGTCAGGGGAAAAGAGAAGAAGAGACGTCTGAGGCTATTAGGAAAAAAAAATATCTGTACCTCTACCCCCGGTAACTATTTTGGTCACCATAGATGTCACCTCTCTCTATACCAACATCCCTCATGCACACGGCCTATCTGCAATAGAGAATTTTCTAAACAAACGCCCAGGCAAGCCTTCTCCCACTACACCTTTTCTTGTGAACCTGACCAGGTTCATCCTCGAGAAGAACAACTTTCAGTTTGAGGGAAGGAACTACCTACAAATAAAGGGAACAGCAATGAGCACTAGAATGGCACCATCGTACCCAAATCTGTACATGGGATTGTTGGAAGAAAGTTTTCTAAAGACACAAACACACCAGCCATTATGTTGGTATAGATATATAGATGACATCTTCCTAATTTGGACACAGGGTGCTTCAACACTTGAAGCATTTTTAGACAGCCTGACACAATTCTCCACACTTCAATTTACCTGGGAGAAATCTACATCAGCCATCACCTTTTTGGATGTAGAGGTAACACTCCAGAATGGAAATATCAACACAGGAATTTACATCAAACCGACAAACCACCTACAATATCTCCATTTCGTCAGCAACCACCCAATAAACATAAAACGATCCATTCCATACAGTCAAGCAATCAGGGGTAAGAGAATCTGTTCGAATGATAGGGAATTGGAAGATTTTAATAGAAAGATATCAACAGCCTTCCAGAGAAGAGGATACCCAAAAAGACTCATTGAAAACCAAATTCATTCAGCACAATCCTCGGTCCACCATAAACCACAAACAGAACAAAATAAACTGTCTTTAATAACAGACTACCATCCTGGTCTACATAAATTCAACAAGATATTGAGAGATGGCTTCAAAATTCTTCAAGCTTCCGTCCACACCAAAAATCTTTTCACCGATCCACCGCAAATTTGGTACAAACAACCTCCCAACTTGAAAAACATCCTAGTACATCCTAAACTACCAGACCCTGATGCAGAGAAACCACACAAACTTCCTCATGGCTCCTTCCCATACAAAAGACCTAGATGCAAGACGTGTCCAATACACCCCTCAGCAAATAGTTTCAACAGCCAAACAACAAAAATGGTCTTTAAAATACAGGGTCATCATAATTGTACATCGAAAAATGTCATATACCAGCTACAATGTAAACTTTGCTCAGCACGGTACATAGGCCTGACCACGGATGGTCTGAATATCAGAATGAATGGCCACAGACATGATGTTAAAATTAAGAATATGGATAGGCCAACAGCTCAACATGCTGCGAGTCACAACATCACAACTTTTGATGACTGCTATACCACAAAAATAATTAAATCACTCCCCCCTGATTGCAATCCCTCGGAACTGAGAAGATGGGAACTATCATACCAGTGGTATACCAAGTCCAGAGAATCCTCTAACCTCAACATCAGATAAATCCATTCATATATATATATATATATATATATATATATATATATATATATATATATATATATATATATATTTTCCTAATAGCTTCAGACGTCTCCATTCTCTTTTCCCTGACAGACTTATATAAACTATATTTACTTATATGCTCATGGAAACTATATATATATATATATATATATATATATATATATATATATATATATATATATATATATATATATATATATATATATATATATATATATCTTTAATCTGTGCATCTGTGACATCTGATTTCTACTCTACACAATCTGTGATTACAATTTATATTTATTTTATTTCTCCCATATTTCTTTTTGTGTTTTCTCTCTGACAAAGGCCACTGTGTGGTTGAAATATATCATTGTTTAAGTGCTTTTATGTGTTTCTATTTCAAGACTACAGTGTGGACTCTTACCAAGGTAAGTCTGTCAGTCTCCTAGTCCAAAAAATGTAAATAATCTTTACCAACCAAAACTAACCTAAATATATATATATATATATATATATATATATATATATATATATATATATATATATTTTTTTTTTTTTTTTTTCTTGATATTTTACGTTATCCATTGTTTATCAGTTGCACTGACTTTATTAAGTTAATATATTACTATTGTAAGTAATTTTATCCACCATTAAGTGCAATGATTTTACCTTGTGTGATGAGGCGCCTTTCGGTCACTTGACCATTGTCGAATCATTGATTACTTTTTTCAATTTTTCTGATGTGGATGTTCGGTCCGCCGTGTTGGTAATTGTTGACGTCATAGACAATCCCTCTTGAGTCTTGTGTATAATGTTTTTGAATAGTATGTCTTCTGTATATGTTGTTTGTAGATTCATTAAATTGTTGTGTATGTTTTTATAAATGTGGTATTTTTCTAGTGAGTTTAATTCTATCGGGTTATTATTTATTTCAAGTATGGTTAGGTTATTTTCGTAATTTGTTATTTCATGTTTATGTAATATTAGGTGTGCTGCAACATTTAATATATTTGAATTTTCGTTTTTGAATGCTCTATAATGTTCTTCAAAACTTATTTTAAATGATCTGGTTGTCTTCCCTATGTAAAATGCGTTACAGTTGTTACATGTAATTTTGTAAATTCCTGATAGGTTATGTTTTTCTGTATTTGTTTTGTGGTTTGTGTTATTAAGATATTTTATTATTTTGTTGTTTGGTTTGTATGTTGGAGTGTAGTATTCTTTGTTGTATATATTTGTTATTTTTTCTATTTTGTTATTGGTGTATTTATATTTTAGGTAGATTTTTTATTTTTATTATTTTTGTGTTCCGGTTGTAGTGTTGTGTTGAGGTTAGGTTTTTTTGTGAATTTATTGTATATATTTTTTATAAGATGTTTGTTGTATCCATTTTCTATTGCTATTTTTGTAATGTTATCTAATTCTTCATTTAATTTTTGTTTGTTATCTTGTGTTTATTTTATTGCTTTATTTATCATGTTACTGTAAGTGTTAATTTTGTGTGTCCAGGGGTGGTTAGATTTGTAGTGTATTGTGGTGTTGTTGGAAGTAGGTTTCCTGTATACTGTAGTTTCTATTTTATTATCATTTATATTTAATGTGATGTCGAGATAGTTGATTGTTCTATTTGTTTCTGTTTCAACGGTGAATTGTATGTTTTCGTTGAATGTATTTAGTTTGTTTAATATTATGATGTGTTTGTTGTGAATGGTAGTTTGGTATATTACAAGTATATCGTCTACATACCTTGTCCATAGTGAAATATTGTGTGTGTTTAGTATAGGTTTAATTATTATTTGTATATTATATATTTATAACACCTTGAACAACCTGAATAACCTGATTATATACAGGTTATAAATATTGTTATATTCTTTTATATCTTTTTGCAAACTATGTTTAGTATGTATCCTTAACAGCTTTGGGTCATAAAAGTTTGATTTTATATTAATATTTACCTGTTTATATAATGAATAAAATTCAAATAACAGCTGAATAGCTTAACAGTTTTGACAGAAAGTTTTACATTTTTCTAATACTTTGGTATTTATATATAGAATATTAATTTGTTGTATACTAAACAAATTCAAAAAGACGTAGGTCCCTGGGCTTAAGGAAATTTTTCATTCAATCAAAATAAATGTTTTTACTAACTTATGATACAGAGTTTAATTTTGCTTCATAATATAGTTTTCTTAAATGATCCTAAACCATGCCTGTCCTAGGATATAATAACCCAAGCAAGTTAGATTTTTGTTTTAACAAGTCCAGTGACTGATTCTCTGGCAGAATTTGGCAAGCAGTTGTATAGGTTCTGACTGAGGTCATCTGCTTGTGTCTAATTTTACCAGGTTGGTCTAGTATATAGGTAAGTGTAGATCCAATAGGTAAGATGTTCAAGGCTGGTAAATTAGATTGTCGCAATCCGTATGTGTTTTTGTGTATGCGCATCATGTGTGTGTGATCTACACCCAATATACGCTAAACATTAGTAATAGAAGTCTATTTTTTTCTCAAAAAACTTTAAACTTAAAATTACCACTGATATAATGAAAAAACTTTTATGTTTATATAAAGCCTACCATTCAGCTAATATATACTTACCAAAAATATTCAAATTGCTCAGAATTGTTCTTGCTATATTGCTTGGGCCTTCTGCAGGATTTTTATTTTTTTTAACTTGTTTCTTAGCTCCACCTCCACTGGGACTATGTTTCTTTGTTGTTCCACCATTTTGTACATTTTCTATACTCTGTGGTTGCCGTCGACTGTTTGGATAAGTAGCTTGATTTCTTCCTCTTAAACCTAAGTAAAAATAATGAATAAATTGAAAACGAGAAGTAAGATAAGACCTCCTCTTTTGTGAAATATTTACATATGTAATAGAAACATTTAAAAAATGGCAGTTTCTAGCCTAACAATATTAACCCAAGAATTATTTTATAGTTAACAATTTGTTTACATTTATCCATTCCACCTCTATCCTTCTTTTAAAGGTCTGTAAGAAAATGTAAAGGTCTGTAAAATACTTCAAAAATGTCTAGATTAAATAATCTCCGTCTACCATGAAGTGAGGCTTATAAATGCTAATTATGAAATGAATTTTCATTATGTTTGTTATTTTAGTGTTTTTGCTAAATCTAAATAACAAAAAAAATCATATTCATAATTCAACGATCAATATTTACATGAATTAATTTTTAGAAAATTTTGACTGGCACTTCATATACTTAAAGTAACATACAATGGTTTAAATTTAATGCAGTGGTAGCACTGGTCATAAAATAGTAAAATTATTTTCTGTAAAATTCTACAAATTTAGCAAAATTAATTTAGTATGGGTTATTATTGTTTAATTAATTTAATTACGATAGTAGATTAAAAAGAACCTACACACTGAAGCCTAATTAAACTATAAAAATCAATAAATTAGTATTAACTAGGAGTTTTTGTTACATTTGTGGGGTGATTTCTAAAAAATTAGGAAATTTTAAACTTGGTTTTAAAAAAGTAGCCATGACTCCACGACAGTTTTCACTTCATCGTCGTTTTCAAAGCGTTCACAGCCTAGCCCACGCTTCATGTCTAGGAACAAGTGGTAATCAGAACGAGGCCAAGTCCGGGCTGTAGGGCGGGTGATCGAATTGCTCCCAACAAAACTGTCGAACCAATGTTTGAGTGACACTAGTGGTGTGTGGCCGAGCATTGTCATGGAGTAGCACAATTCCGTTACTGAGCATTCCTCTCCGTTTGTTTTGAATTGCCTGCCTTAGTTTTCTTAAGGTTTCGCAATACCTTGCTGCATTAATGGTTTCAACTCTTGGGAGAAAATCAATCAGCAAAACACCTTTCCGATCCCAAAAGACAGTGCACATGATTTTTCGTGCAAACATTGTCGTCTTGAATTTTTGTTTCTTCGGGGATTGCGTGTGACGCCACTCCATTGACTGCTGTTTGGATTCCGGTCTGACATAACTGACCCAAGTTTCATCATCTGTCACAATTTTGTTTAAAAAATCCTCACCATCATCATTGTACCGTGTGAGAAAAGTCAAAGCACTTCCGAGTCTCTTGGTTTTGTGCACGTCATTCAGCATTTTTGGAACCCATCGGGAACACAGCTTGCGATAACCTAAGTGGCCCGTAACAATTTCCTACAAAACAGTACGTGAAATGTTGGAATTCGTAAGATAGCGTTGTCATAGTGAAACGTCTGTTCTCTCGGATTTTTTCGTTAACTAACCTTACCAGATCATCGGTGACGAGAGACGGTCGACCGCTCCGATTCTCATCATGCACATTAGTTCGACCGCTACTGAACATTCTAACCCATTTTCTCACCATTCCTTCACTCATCACGTCTTCCCCGTAAACATCTCGAAGTTCACGATAAATTTCAGACGGTTTCACATTCCTTGCATTCAAAAATCTCATTACAGAACGAACTCACAATCGGTGGGAACACTTATTGTCTTGAACATTTTAAACGTTCAGAGAAAACTGAAAACACAACATACAACAACTAAAATGACGTGACTCGATAGCCAGTGAACAAGGACGACTAGTGAACATACACGGAACACCGATTGCAGCGCTACGGCGGCAGTAGAATGAAACAGTACTTAGTTTCAGTATATGCCTCGTATTAGGTGTTTTAATTGAATTAAACGATTAAAGCAAAAGCCTATTTGAGTTAAGAAAAATATAACTATTATTTGTGACACAACAAAGTTGTTCGGAAGCATTTCTGGTCTGTTTGTCACCACTCATTTCGCTCTTCTGCCTCATTCTCATTCGGGCCAGCTCGACTCTCCATCTCTCTCCCCCTCTCTTTCTCTCCCCCCTCTCTCTCTCACCGCCACTACTCTGCCATCGCTTCATAGATGTCAAAACAAAACACAAAGAAATGGTAGTTCTACTTTATCTAGTTATACAAACTGAATTGGCTATTACTGAAGTTATATTTTAATCGTGAAATGAAATTATATTGTAATTGTGAACTAAAGATCTGTAATTTTAAATAAATCATTACTTTTATCCAATATGTTTGTCATCCTTTCAGAAATTCCTATTCATAATTCAAGGATGAACGCTTTGTGTAGCCTATTACATTATAACAGAACTTTTAAAAGGCTTCACCAAATGACCAAAATGTTAACTAAATTCATTATTATAGAGTATCTTGCAGCCCCATATAACATAAGAGAATCGAGAATCGACTTAAAAATCAATGAAATTTCGAGAATCGGAATCGGAAAATTTAGGTTTTGGCCCATCCCTAGTTTCTATTGGAGATAGAATAATAGTTTTAGAATGAATCTTGCAGATTTAATAGATTGTTTAGCTCCTGAGCTAGACAAGATCTACAAGCATTGTATAAAATATATGGCTCATTTATATACTCATGTCTATGCATTTTATTAAAATTAAAATTAAATAGTGTTTTTCAAAAAATATATTTTCCACAGACAAATTTATACTATCATTACCTGCCATACTTTTTATTTCTTCAGGTGAAACTTTTATTAAAGGATATGGTGCTTGTTGAACTCTTCTAATATTTCTTACAAATCCAGTATTATTACGCACTTGTGTTAAATTACAAAAATTAATAATATATGGAAAGCCAAGATAGGTTTTGCTGACATCTATTGTTTGATCTCCCTGAAAATAAAAAATGCAAGGATTAAGGGAAAGATAAAACTAATCATTTCTTTATAATTTTATAAATCCATAAAATAACTTCCAAAATAAAAAGTTTTACAGTAATACCAAGGCCCTTTCTTTCAGAATAATGTTTCTATAATAAACAATTATAAACCCTTGCTACAAAATAGTTACAAAATACAGTTGTAACTATTTTGTAGCAAGGGTTTATATTTGTTTATTAATTATAATCACCCTATTGTGTTCTTAAAAGCGTTTGTAATGATTACATTTTTATGTAGTAATAAACTAAAAAGGAAAATTATCTAAAATGGTATATTTTTCTTTTACATTTTTAAACATGTATCTTAAACTTTTTTATTTAATCTTTAATATGTGTTACATTTTCATAAATAAAATATATATCCAATATAAATCAAAATAAACAGACTGGGGGAGTCACAGCTGAGTACTCTACGTCCAAGTTACTAAATCATAGTTTATGGGTGCACAGAAACCAGGTTTTGGTCGTGTATTGAAAGAGAGGGAAACTCTCTGTTGTATGGCGAGAGAAGGGATGGAACACTGTAACAGTGGGGGGGGGGGGCACTGGTATTGTAGGCCTGTGAGCTGTGACATACCACTCCTATATAGTAACATTACTATACTAATTGTGACTGTGTATTAAGGGTTTCTTCTTTAATTAAAACAGTATTTTTCAATACTAATGTGCCTCAACCAAAGACAACATGTTTACTATGCAAAAGTGTGGCGTTTAGAAGTCAATCTAAATGCATTATTATAAATGTATTTACAAACATTTTACAAGAAAATTCCAATATGTCGCGAAATATTAAGACTATTGGGAATATTCCCTCTCTCTGTGGAATATCTGTTCATTCGTTAAGGAAATTACTGACAGAGGGAAAACGACTAGGAGAAAATGAATTCTTCAGTACTCCATGTAAAACTCAACTCAAAGGAATAAAAAAGGCAAATATTGATAATTTTCAAAAATCTGCTTCGAAACATTGGATTAGCAATTTTGAGAAGTGTGTTTAAAATTTTAAATCTTGAACATTCAGAATTAGAAATTAATTTCAATCACAAATTTTTTTGCAAAATTGTAAAGGGGAATGAGATTTAGATGGAAGCAAACAGAGAACAACAGGCAGATTTTAACCAAAAAACATAACATTTTTTTTTAACGAGTATATTTGAACAAACTTTGACAGTATAGACTTTGAAAATAGACTTACCATATTTTAGGATGAGTCGTACATTCATTTCAAGCATACAAAAAGTTTTGCGTGGACTGATGAGTCTCCAAACGTGTACAAAAAGAAAATTTCAAATAGATCGAGATTGATAATAACTCACGCTGGCATTAAAGTACGAGGTATTGAAGATGTCATAATTTTTAAATCAGGACAATAAACAGGAGACTATAACAATGATATAAATGGAGAAAATTATCAAAACTAGATGAATACCAAGTTTTAAAAAATCTTCAGAGAAATTCAGTTTTTGTTGTCGATAACGCACTATATCATGACAAATTAACAAAAGCTATACCAAATTCAAACAGTCAAAAGTTAGTACTGATGGAATGGCTAAGGGAAAAATATAACATGTTCAGAAAATATGTTAAAATATGCAAATTACTAAAACTGAACAAGTCAAGGTATGAGGATTTTTATTTTGATCGCACATTTGAGTGTGAAGGCCATAAAATATTGAGACTATCTTCTTACAATCCAGAGTTGAATCCAATAGAACTAATTTAAGCAAAAATGAAATTGCAACAGAAAATGTTTCAATGAATTAGAAACTTAATTTTGGAAAAAGTGTTGCAATCATGTTTTAAAAATAGAAAATGAATTATTACGATACAGCTAGTATTATAACAGAAACTTTAAAAATTGAAAATAATGACAGTAGTAGTGATGAAGAGTCACTGAGTAAAAATGAAGAGTCTGATGAAATAGATGATGCCATTCAATGACTCAATTGGGATTGATATTCCTGATTCTTTGGTTTCTCGTACCATAGGTTTATGTGGTCTATGCCTATTCCTAAAAGAGTAACCCACGACAAGGTGGAAGAGTTGAGATTTCATCAGGCCCTTTTTACTAATATACAACAATAAAAAACATCCACAAAAGAAAAAGAAAACAAAGCATATATAATTAAAATGATAACATTTTCTTGTTAATGAATAAAAAGAATTAAATTTATAGTGCATAAAGCTTTTGGTTTAAAGGTAATCAGCTTATAGTTACACAAAATCTTGACGGGGAATGTACAGTAAGGGCAGACAAAAGAACAAATGTTCTGTTTATCTAACGAATGCTTCAGGTATAGGCATAACAGTACCAATCTGCATGGCAAGGCAGATAGAGCAGAAATTACTACATACGCGCACACTTGCACGTTCATCACACATTCATCCCTGCTCATACGACCAGACTCCACCACCTCCCTTCCAACCTGTGCTGAAACTACGCTTTCTGTACTTAGACAAACTGGACAAGGACTTAGTCACAGCTAAGTACATATCCACGGGAATAGAATTGTTATGTACAGAGTTTGTGTACTATACATATCTATCCAACTCATTGTCAGTTCAACCTGGCCTGTGTTGATCTGGCTTGTTATGTTTGCCTGCAGTGATTGATTTTGCTAGCGGTTTTGTTCTTATTTCGTTTTCTATGATGGCAAGTTCAAGTGACCAACGTTCAGTTATAAAATTTTGTTTTCTACTAGATAAAAATGCTGCTGAAAATGTTTTAATATTTAAACACCTTACAAAGATGACACTATGGGAAAAACACAAGTGTACAGGAAGTTGCTTGGTTCAAAAAGGGGAAATCTGTCAAATGATGACAAACCTCATTCTGGACGTCCATAAACTGCCCAAATCAACAAAAATGTTCAAAAATTCAAGAGCTTGTCTTCACAGACCATTGATTAACTGTCAGAGAGTATTTGGTTATCTTTATGTTCAGTAAGAAATATCCACTGTAGAATAGAAAATAGGTTCTACTACAGAAGCTAAGTATTCACTTATTAATTGTTTTCAGAACCTGATACTAAAGTGAGACTGCAGCTGTCAGTTGAACGTCCACTCTATTCACTCGCAAGTGGTACAAGTAAGAGTAGCATATATATGCTCCCACTTACAGTTTGAGATTACCAATGAAAGAGTTAAGATAATGCTACTTAAAGGCAGAATGTAAATGAAGACATAGTTTTTATATTTCCTAAGGGAAAGTAATTATTTTATAAGCAAAATTCTACCTTAGCCCATGCTGTTTCAATAAGATATTGCACGTCCATATCATATGTATGCCACTCTCCCAATGAGTCACCTGCCCATTCCCATTTTGCTCCTTTCCCTGCAGGGGAATCTGGTGAGTAACACATCCTGCGTATATTATGCGGGCTACCTGCAACCACAAAACAAAATTCAGCATCTGAATAAATCAGTAAGTAGTGTTTTTTTTTTTGCCAAAATAATACAAACAAGTGTAATTTTTATAAAAACCTCAAGATGTACGACACAAAAACTACAAGTTTTTATTATTATTACTATTATGTATGCACATAAAATAAGTTTACATTAATTATGTTACTAAATTCAAATAAATATATTTACATTAAATATAAAAACTACTGAAATGAATTGGAACATGAGTACATTTTACATATGAAATAGGTAGGTATTATTCTCCTTTTTATTTTCTCATTTTCACAGTTAGCTGAAGGTCAAAATCTATAATTTGTCAAAACTTCCCTTATACCAAAACCCTCGGTTATTGCCATTCTGCTTTGAGAGGACAATCTGTTCCAAGATGTTTTACTTATTTTCATCAACAGGTGAATCAGTTCAGTAAATTCCTTTGATACCTTATAAAATTATGCATCACAAAAGCAGTTGAAAAAATACATCGATCATGATGAGATTGTAATTGTTGTTTATCAATGTACAGCAACACTAAACAAAAACTTTTTTTTATAATTGAAGTATGTTGGAACCACTGATGAAAGAGGGCTCTATTTCAACATCTTTTCAGCACCTAGTGAATTGTATATTCCACTAGTTGCAAAATTCTTCTGTGATGACTTTCTATTTCAATTCAGATAGAATCAGCATCACTTCTCTCATATGAGTTTAACAACTGCTCTACAAGTTTCATGTCCTAAAATACCCATGGTTATATGCCACATTTGGTAACTATAGGGCATAGTTTGAGAGATTTTCTAGTATTACAAGATGACGAATTCTCCCCATGATTCCCATTTTCTGCATGTTGGATGAACAGCCCATCTTCTTTACACTTTTTCTTGTTCCTCCTCGTCAAAAACTACAGCTATTGCAATATATTCTACATATGAAAAGTTCATAATTCAAGCCTGCATTAAATCCTAAAAATAAATCTAATTTTAATTAAAATTTTCAATTAAATTCACTCAAACTTTCATCCTAAAATTTATATATCATCCACAAAAAACACTGCAAATGGAGTGAGATTACTGACAACATATTTTAGCTCACCCTGAGTGACACATCGTGGGAAGGTGAATGGTTGACTCACAAACATTCCTTACAACCCTGGTTCCCATATGTATCGATGTTTACTTTAAAATATAGTTACAAGGTATCCAGTTAAGGTTTAGATTTTAAAAAAACTAGGTTTCCAATATATACTACGAGAAAAACACACTACATTGTCAAGTAAATCTTCAATAATTGCCACCCTATGTTATACTCATTATTTTATAGCTATATTAAAATATAGCTACAAAGTATCCAATTGAATAAGTTTGATTAAAATTTTTTTTAAATTAGTTTTTCTATATAAACTAATTACTAAATTGAATGAATGCCATCCACTTTCCTTAGCCTTGCAACATCATATATACTTTATGATGTATGTGATTAACTTTTGTTAGTAGATGGGTATTTTATATTTGTATTGTAAGACAGCAAATTGTCCTTAACTAAAATTTGTCAAGGGAGGGCCAAGGACATCAACAACCAGGGGGCATCAATTCAGTTGTAGTATTCCCCCAAATCAGTCAAATTACTTCAATGCTACTTTGTTTAACTTTAGGGTGCAAACTCTACAACTATGTTGAGGGATATTTGTAGTTTTTTATTATTGATACATTTATAAATTATTAACATTTTAAATTGCTAATTAATTAATCCCCCTAATAGTTCAGCCACAAATAAAACTAAAAAAATGTATTAATAACACTTATTTATTACTTACAACTTTTTTAAAAAAATGTTTTAACTTGCCTATAGTAGCACTTACTTTTTTGTGTTGAGGACGGCCGTTTCGGGAGATGTGTCCCTTTGTCAACTCAGACCGTAACTGATCTCAAGGTTTACGTAGGTTAGGGTGGGGGTGGGATATTTTGGTGGTGTGGGTATATTTTGTGTGTATTAGGAGTTATGATGTCAAAAAGTGCGTGTGAGTTGTAATGTAATTGTGTATTGAGTATGTGTGTAGGGTGTAGTTTGAAGTGCCTATATATTTCGTATTGTTCGGTTATGTAGCGTTGGTTATTTCTGTGTTGTTTATGAAGAATTTGTAAGTTAGATGTTATGTCTGTGTAGTCGTGTTTTGTGGAGTTGAGATGATCGGCGAAGTTTGATTGGTAGTTATTGTTTTTTAGTGCTTTTATATGTTCTTGGTAACGTGTGTGAAATGACCTCCCTGTCTGGCCTATGTAAAAACTGGGGCATGAACTGCAAGTTAGTTTGTAAACTCCAGTGGTGTTGTAAATGTCGTTGATTTTGCTGTTGGGTTTAAATTGTTTGTTGAGAGTGTTGTGTGTGGAGTAAGCTATTTTGTAGTTGTATTTTCGTAATGTGTTGGTTAGATTGTGGGTTTTGGATGATCTGTAAGGTATTGATAAGTATTTTATGGGATTGTCATCTTGTGTGTTTGTATTTGGGTTATTATGTTTATTTTTTAGGCGGTTGTATAATTTGTCTATCATTGTTGGGTTGTATCCGTTTGTTTGTGCTATATATTTTATGGTGTTTAACTCCTGGTAGTGTTCATCTTTGTCTAATGGTGTTTTAAGGAGGCGGTATATCATAGTATTGTAAGCAGCTAGTTTGTGTTGGTGTGGGTGGTTTGAGGAACTGTGTATGGTCGTGTTAGTGCTGGTGGGTTTTCGGTATATGTTGAATTTATGTGTTTGTTTGTCTGTTCGTTTAATTGTGAGGTCTAAGAAGTTAAGGGAGTTTTGTTGTTCTGTTTCGATGGTGTATGTTAGTTTAGGGTGTATGGAATTTAGGTGTTTTAGAAATATGTGTGCTCTGCGTGTGTTGCCTTTATATAATGTTATGATGTCGTCGACGTATCTGTACCAGTAAATTATGTTATCTGAGTATTTGTTGTTGTGTAAAATGTGG
Source organism: Prosapia bicincta (assembly GCA_036971475.1). Classification (NCBI taxonomy): domain Eukaryota; kingdom Metazoa; phylum Arthropoda; class Insecta; order Hemiptera; family Cercopidae; genus Prosapia; species Prosapia bicincta. Next base: position 179,558,020 of record JBAIZL010000002.1, read on the forward strand.
TTTTGTTCGATGTGGTGTATGAATATTTCTGCTAAGATGCTTGCTATGGGGGAGCCCATAGGTAGTCCATCTTTCTGGCTGTAGTATGTGTTATTGTAGGTGAAATAATTTTGAGAAGTGATTAATCTTGTGAGGTGGATGATTTCGTCAATGTGTGTATGTGGTGTATTTGTGTCTATTAGCATGTTTTTGAGGATGTCTATGGTTTCTGGAATGGGGATGTTTGTATATAGATTTGATATATCAAAAGAGACTAAGGTGGAATTGTGTGGAATATTTACATAATATGGAAAATAAACATAATAACCCAAATACAAACACACAAGATGACAATCCCATAAAATACTTATCAATACCTTACAGATCATCCAAAACCCACAATCTAACCAACACATTACGAAAATACAACTACAAAATAGCTTACTCCACACACAACACTCTCAACAAACAATTTAAACCCAACCGCAAAATCAACGACATTTACAACACCACTGGAGTTTACAAACTAACTTGCAGTTCATGCCCCAGTTTTTACATAGGCCAGACAGGGAGGTCATTTCACACACGTTACCAAGAACATATAAAAGCACTAAAAAACAATAACTACCAATCAAACTTCGCCGATCCTCTCAACTCCACAAAACACGACTACACAGACATAACATCTAACTTACAAATTCTTCATAAACTACACAGAAATAACCAACGCTACACAACCGAACAATACGAAATATATAGGTACTTCAAACTACACCCTACACACATACTCAATACACAATTACATTACAACTCACACGCACTTTTTGACATCATAACTCCTAATACACACAAAATACACCCACACCACCAAAATATCCCACCCCCACCCTAACCTACGTAAACCTTGAGATCAGTTACGGTCTGAGTTGACAAAGGGACACATCTCCCGAAACGGCCGTCCTCAACACAAAAAAGTAAGTGCTACTATAGGCAAGTTAAAACATTTTTTTAAAAAAGTTGTAAGTGATTACTAGTAGCTCACGCGAAGATGGAATCAACAAATGTTGACTTATTTATTGGTAAATCTTGGTAGTTGAATTTATATACAGAGCATTTGCAATGAAGGACAACGTGCATAATTTCTTTTTCTTTATAGAGATGACTGAGGGGGCCCAAACCTCTTTGGCCTCTCGCTTCGGTCTGCCACTGTTGTAATAACCCTAGTGCAAAGCTTTGCAAATCAGATCAGACTAGATGCTCCCATAATTTTTATCATAAAGCATGTAACAATGCAGTGAACTAATGTCAAATATATTTCCTCAGAAATATCAGTGTTTTTGTCATTTTAGTCAAGTACTTAATTAAAAAAAAATTACAAAAAAAATTAAGAATTACAAAAAAATTGATATATAAAGTAAGGTTGACCAAACATTAGTCCACTCAAGTTTTTTTATTTTTATATGATATACACTCTAAACACTATATGATAAAATATACACTCTAAACAAGAAACAAATACAACAGTCCTCAAATTTTCTTAAGATATAAGGCCTAAGCACCGCTGGATTACTGGAATCACTAGATTACTAAACATAAGAGCTTACTGGGGAGGTTAACCCTAGAAATTATATAAGTACAAAAATATAATTCATTTATGTATTATTTTACTAATAGAGTCATTATTTATTACCAGTTGCATTGCTGGGTGCCTGGCTAAATATATGATACAGTAATTTAGTCATTTTAGTCAAGTACTTAATTAAAAAAAAATTACAAAAAAAATTAAGAATTACAAAAAAATTGATATATAAAGTAAGGTTGACCAAACATTAGTCCACTCAAGTTTTTTTATTTTTATATGATATACACTCTAAACACTATATGATAAAATATACACTCTAAACAAGAAACAAATACAACAGTCCTCAAATTTTCTTAAGATATAAGGCCTAAGCACCGCTGGATTACTGGAATCACTAGATTACTAAACATAAGAGCTTACTGGGGAGGTTAACCCTAGAAATTATATAAGTACAAAAATATAATTCATTTATGTATTATTTTACTAATAGAGTCATTATTTATTACCAGTTGCATTGCTGGGTGCCTGGCTAAATATATGATACAGTAATTTACATAAATTGATTCTTTGGTTAACATAAATCAATTCTCTACAACTGGATATACAATGAAGACATTTTATTATGTTATGACAACAAATAAATACACACTAGCGTTTGATCTCCTTATTATCAGTGCTGTCTTTGTTTATGTATGAATTACATATTATGAAACTAACTTAAAATGGGTGCCCTTGGTGATCTGACACTTGGCATGAGAATTAGAAATATTGATATGATTTTATAAAAACGATATATCACAGATGAAGAAAATTTGTTTGGAAACAAACAGTTATTTTATCTTACAACAATTGCTTATGTCGTATACACATAGTTGTATAGTAGTCAATATGAAAATAACTATTAAATATAATTGTTTGATATTAAAATAATAACAAAAGCATATTTAGACATATGTAAGATAATCTGATATCAACGGTTCTATACAAAATATATATTTTGGGGTGTAGATGGTAGCAACACTGTGTTTGATGCCTTTGCTTGTAAAAGTTTGCAATAAACAATGTTTCCCCATTTAAAATTCTTGTATTGTTTCATTATTAAAACCTTCTCCCAATACGCTCAGGATGTACGGAGAAAAGTAAAAAATTAAAAAATTGCAGTAATAATAACCTGTTTGTATTAGTACTTCATTTAAAAGGTTTAATTGTGGTGACCTACTCTAAAAATATCACCAAGATGGCTATAGACAGTAATGAAATTAAAATTTAAAAACTAGTAAGTACCAACGACTTTCTACTTTAGAAATTTCAACAACTCACAAGGTATTTACAACATCTTCAAGGGTGACTAAATACTTGATTCATTTAAAGATGCTAAATAAAGGAGTGTTTTTGAAAAAATGTTTTTAAGGCTCAAATATAAATTATATTTATAGAAATGTATAAATTTAAAACCAAATCGATCTTAACTGGAGACTTTATAGGTATATTTAAATATACATATGCAAAAACCGTACAAATTTGACCAAAACAAAGTTTCTCAAATATCTACACACATAAGTTACTGTATCACTCCACGGACGTTGCACAACTTACTATTCTGCACTGAATTTTTTATCCAACTTTAAATTGAGTAAAGAAATAACTTTCTATGTAAAATTCAAAAAATTCATGTGCATATTGTTCTATTTTGTGGTTTTGAACAATTTTCAATTTTAATCTCAGGTGGCCCCTCATTCTCACAATTACCAAATTTATATATTTTTAAAAACCAAACCTAACCGACTGTCTTTACTGAACACTATGTTGACAGTATATCTATATTTTACTGTTGTGTATTATAGTGCTGTTTTTTAAACAACTATAGTTTTGTATGTGCAAGAGTGTTTTGGTCATACTTCAGTGTTTTCAATTTTAATCCTCTATTTGTTTCCTATACTTTCATTTGCTTCTTGTTAACAATGTATTTTTAGTAATGGTAAATGCGCTGAAATTTTTAACCAACTTTAAATTAAGAAAAAAGGTAAAAATATTGACGTAATGACGTTACTGTTAAAATTTTTCAAATTATATTACTCGTTTTAATGTGTAGAACATGAATATCAACTTTTTTTCCGCGGAACGTACGGAAAGTTAATTTTTTTCACATTTTAAATGTTAAGTTGTAAAGGCATGTAGGCCTACAGTGCAAACCGGACACACAGTAGCTACAGCTCACTGCACTACGTCTAGATTTGAAATTTTATACAACATTACTATATACCTATATTAAATTATACCTATGAAGTATCTAGTCAGGATAGATTTGGTAATAATTTTGTTTAACATTACTATCTATCTGTATTAAAGTATACCTACGAAGTATTAAGTCAGGATAAATTTAGTTGTAATTTTGGTAAATATTTAGACTTATTGCCGATGAAGAAAATTACAACCACATCTATCCTGACTGGATACTTCATAGGTATATTTTAATATAGGTAGATAGTAATGTTGTATAAAACTATAACCAAATCTATCCTGACTGGATACTTCGTAGGTATACTTTAATATAGGTAGATAATAATGTTGAATAAAATTATAACCAAATCTATCCTGACTTGACACTTTATAGGTATATTTTAATGTAGGTATATAGTAATGTTGTATAAAACTATAACCAAATCTATCCTCACTGAATAATTCGTAGGTATATTTTAATATAGGTATATAGTCATGTTGTATAAAATTATAACCAAAAGTTAAATTTTTAGATTTTCAAGTTTAGTATTAAAATAAACTGACTTTGACGTAGTGCAGTACGCTGTAGCTACTGAGCGGCCAGTTCACGCTATACATGTAATTACAGACTAACATTAAAAATGTGCAGAAAAATTAACTTTTTGTATTTTCCATGGAAAAAAGTTTATATTAGTGTTCTACACAATGAAATGAGTAATTTAAACAACAAAATTTTTTTAACAAGACTCGTTACTCATTTTTCAATAAGACTCGTTTACGCTATACATGCCATTAGAACCTAACATTTAAAATGTGAAAAAAAGTAACTTTCGTACTTTCCACAGGAAAAAAAGTTGATATTCGTGGTCTACACATTAAAACGAGTAATATAATAACAAAACAAAATTTTTAACACCAACATCGGTAATTATTCCGACGTGCGACTACTGCTATTTTCGTGAAATATTTTACTTTTCTTATGTATTTTTACGTCCTACACACGAATCCAACATTATTTTTTGTCGCTGACGCCATTTTTTTAAAATATACTTAAAAACACAACCTTTATTGATATACGTTCCGACGTGCTACTACCGCTGTTCCGACGTGCGACTACCGCTATTTTCGTGAATTTTATTTACTTTTCTTATGTATTTTTACGTCCTAGACACAAATCAAACATTAATTATTGTCGCTGACGCCGTTTTTTTAAAATATACTTAAAAAAACATAACCTAAACTAACCTTTATTGACGTACGTTCACAGGAATCCAACATTATTTTTTGTCGTCTACGTCGTATATACCTACGAAGTATCCAGTCAGGATAGATTTGGTTATAATTATATTCAATTTTACTATATACCTATATTGAAATATACATACAAAGTAATCAGTCAGGACAGATATGGTTATAGTTTTATACAACATTACTATATACCTACATTAAAACATACCTATGAAGTATCAAGTCAGGATAGATTTGGTTATAATTTAATAAAAATAGATAGTAATTCTGAATAAAATTATCCAGACTGAATACTTTGTAGGTATATTTAATGTAGGTATATAGTAATGTATAAAATTACAGATCTAGACGTAGTGCAGTGCGCTGTAGCTACTGCGCGCTCGGTTCACGCTATAGGCCTACATGTCATTACAATTTAACATTTAAAATGTGAAATAAAGTAACTTTCACAAAAATAATTAAAAATGTAAGGACATGTGTAAAAACGTGAAAATACATAAGAAAAGTAAAAACAAATTCACGAAATTAGCGTTAGTCGTACGTCAATAAAGGTTAGTTTAGGTTATGTTTTTTTAAAGTATATTTTAAAAAAACAGCGTCAACGACAAAAAATAATGTTGGATTGGATGTCTAGGACGTAAAAATACATAAGAAAAGTAAAAAAATTTCACGAAAATAGCGGTAGTCGCACGTCGGAATAATTACCCCAACATCATTACGTTTTTTTTTACCAGAAAAAATAATAGTATCAATGAAAATAGTCTTTTTACATGTTTCATGCAAATATAGGCCCAGTTTAGAAATGTAAACATTTACCAATAATAAAATGAAAAGTTTTAAAAATAGTAAGTTACACAACTATAATACCATCCACTATTCAGAAATATGATTAGTTCACACACCTGTTCCAGAATCCTCTGAACACTGTTGTTTTGTTCTTAAATTTATATAATAACGTTCTAAAAGTGGATCTGCATCACTTAACAAAACTCTAGTCAGTCGTTTACAATTAGCTCTTTCCAATAACTGAGACACCTCTGGACTATATGGTCTCCACCGGCCCTGTCTATTTTCCCATTCCCAAACTACTACTGCATGACCCGTCATTGTCAACTGATTAAGGAGAACAATAAAATTTCGTAGAAAATTGTAATTACGAATTACGTACAAGATTTAATACAGGATAATTCGAATTTGACAATACATAGTTAATTTTAGGCTCCACCAATGATTCTACTTTTTTTAAATACATCTTTTTAAAAATTAATTTACAAAAGAGTTTGGAAAAAATTGCTTCTAAATAGTTACTGTCATCTCTGAGGATAAATGGCGATAATGTTGTAACACTTTAGAAACATAATAATAATATCACATGAGCTTAAAAAATAGCAGCCATTAATTCATTCTTGCCACTTGTAATAATCTCACTCCGTAGTAAGTACTACATAGTACATACTATCAACAAACCATAAGAAACTTCAGTTTGTGAAGCTGAAACACTGCCTTTAAAATCTTAACATCTATGTCCACAATTTAATATAGTTACAAAATATCACGTTTATTCAAAATAAAATATGTAGATAAATTCCTGATCATAATTTAAAATTTATCCCCACAAAAAATCTTAATATGTTACATTATAAATTAAATAAAGTCGCACAAGGTTTTAGATCAACAGTTAGTTGTTAGAAATTAGGCACCCAGTAAACAGTTTCTTCAATTCTCTGGTATTATTCTTAGTATAGTTTATAAAAATGCTAAATTATAGCAGTGTTTAAAATTGTAAATTGCTGTGAATAACGCATACATAATGTTACTGTACATGTGCGTGTAAAAATTTATAGTCTCATTGAACCTATTTTTATTACACGGTAATATTTACTATATAGCAATTTTATACGTATACAGTACTTTAATGTCGTAATTTAGTTAATCATGTTATTTTGCAATCTTTCAAAATGACACCTTGCAATATAACGACATACGTTATTATATATACAGGTGTCCCACAGAAAAACGGAGAAACTTTTAGGAGTTGTTCTGGGTAATCCAGGGAGATGCGACGTCACATCAACGCAAAATTAAACAACGATATTGGGAAAAGTTAGATTTTCAGTACTACACGAAACAAAAATTCAGCTAGCGATTCAAGTCGCCACGTAACGTTTCTACTATCGACTGGGTATTTCAAGCTGGATGCGATGCAGAGTAAAAAATTGTCCGCTCACGTTACGTCCCTCATTGTGTGTTTAACCCCATTTTATTTTCTTTGATGGTGAGTGGCCTTATCGGTTGCTGTGTGTTTGTACGTGAAACCTTCCAGATAAGTATAATGTTGAATGGGTGACGTGTGAGGATGTGATTGAGTTCGGGGAAGGGGCGTTTAAGGAAATCTTGCCCCAAGCTCCAACAAACCAAGCGACGACCCTGCTTGTTACTTAGATTAAAGTAATTTAAAAAACGCTCATATAACACATAGGTCTAGAAACGCTTAATCAACTAAAACAGCTGTTTGGACTACAGTTTCTTTGTTATAATGAAACCAAACTAAAATTTCTGAGGCGTTGAGTGGTAAATTTAATGGATTTTATGTAAAATAAACCGGCATATTGAATAAAACAGGCCCCACACTTCTAAATACAGTAATTTTTAAATTATCTGACGAAATATGCAACCCTTGGTACAAAGGACAAGGTATCTTTAGTTTGAAGTATATTGACTTAGTTTAATGATTAACAAATACCTATACTGTAATCTGGAAACTATATGTTTGATATGCAATATCAATTGATGTTCTTTATGGACATAATGATTTGGTTGGCATTCCACAAAAGAGAATCATGTATGATAAATCCCCCTTTCAACAGTGATGAAAAGTCTGAATGAGAAAACATAAAATTCTCTAAACTTTACACCTCAATTTACATTCCACAAATTTTAGAATTGAAAATTGTAACAAAGAAACTGAAATCCAGATAAATTCTTATATGATTACCTTTTCATTAGTTTCACCTGATATGCCTATAGTAGCACTTACTTTTATAGTCGTCCTTGAGAATGGCTGTTCTGGGAGATGTGTCCCATTGTCAACTCAGACCATAACTAACCTCAAGGTTTTTCTAGGTTAGGGTGAGGGTGGGGATGTAGGTGTATTTTGGTGAGTATTAGGAGGTATGATGTCAAAAAGTGTATGTGAGTTATAATGTAATTGGGTGTTAAGTATATATGTAGAATGCAGTTTGAAATGTTTGTATATCTCATATTGTGTGGTTGTGTGTCATTTTTGTTTTGTTTGTAAAGAATTTGTAGGTTAGATGTTATGTTAACAAACGATACACAACCGAAGAATATGAGATATACAAGCATTTCAAACTAAATATCGAAATCTTGTTGCTGTTCATGACAAGCTGGTTGTTAATTACTTATTATACTTTTGCTATTATTTGCGACCAGACTTTTTGTTAACTAAAAGTTGTTAACTTATACTTGGAAGAAACGTTTTTGTCTTACAACTTCCTCGGAGGCTGAAGAAGTCGTAAGACAAAAACGTTTCCTCCAAGTGTAAGTTAACAATTTAATAACTTTTAGTTAACAAAAAGTCTGATCGCAAGTAATAGCAAAAGTGTAATAAGTAATTTCAAACTAAACTCTACACATATACTCAACACCCAATTACATTAAAGCTCACATACACATTTTGACATCATAACTCCTAATACTCCCCAAAATACACCTACATCCCCACCCTAACCTACAAAATCCTTGAGGTCAGTTACTGTCTGAATTAACAATGGTACACATCTCCCAAAACGGCCGTCCTCAACAATTATAAAAGTAAGTACTACCATAGGCAAATGCTACATACTTTTAATTGTTTTAGTTAAAAAGTAGTAGCTAATGTGAAGATGGAATCAACTAATATTTAAGAGTAACATCATAAATTAAAACTTGCAGTTTTTGTGTTGCACATCTTGAGGTTTTTATAAAAATTACACTTATTTGTATTATCTTGGCAAAAAAAACTTACTGATTTGATTAACGCATCTGCTGAATAAATCAGTAAGTAGTGATTTTTTTGCCAAAATAATACAAACAAATGTAATCATAAATTATTTCAAAGATCATAAAATTATATTATTTTATCATATCCATACATATTTTTAATTTATAATATTAAAATAAAACTTTTTATCTAGATAGTAAGATAAGCTTAATTCACAATTTGTTATAAAAATCTATGCTGGTTCAAAGAATGCAGAGTGAAGCCTACCCTGTTTTTACCATTACTAATTGGACTATAGTATGCTGTAGTAAATACAGCATGTCTAACTTGGAACAATACAAACAACTTTCCTATGCAATACAGTATATTTTCTATGAAATGCTGTAATCCTTTTAAGGAACATAATTTTTCTATGCAAGACCTTTTCCTTCTAGTTTGTATGAGGCTGAAAATAGCTGCAACTCTACTTTAACAACCCCAATTGCAGAACATACATTCTCAACACTGCTGCAGCCAAAAATATATTTGCGAAATTCCACATCTCAAAATTCTTTTTGAGTTGCATTCCCGATGACCCAGAAATTAGATATTGGAATAACAGTTGTCGTCATAGTTGCAAAAAAAAGAATAATTCTCATGCTGTAAATTTCATCTTATAATTCATTCTATTAGTTCACAATATACATACATACATATATATATATATATATATATATATATATATATATCTATATATATATATATATATATATATATATATATATATATATATTCTTGAAATTTAATATTATCCATTGTTTTTCCGTTGCACTGACTTTATGAAGTTAATATATTACTAATTTTGAGTAATATTATCCACCATTAAGTGCAATAATTTTACCTTGAGTGATGAGGCGCCTTTCGGTCTTTGACCATTGTCGAATCACTGATTGTTCTCTGCTGTGGATGCTACGTCCGTGAAGCCGGTGTTTGTTGAAGTTACGCGCACTATTTCTTGATCTGTGTGTATGAGGTTTCTGTATAGTATGTCTTCTGTATATGTTGTTTCTGTCAAAACAACATATACAGAAGACATACTATACAGAAACCTCATACACACAGATCAAGAAATAGTGCGCGTAACTTCAACAAACACCGGCTTCACGGACGTAGCATCCACAGCAGAGAACAATCAGTGATTCGACAATGGTCAAAGACCGAAAGGCGCCTCATCACTCAAGGTAAAATTATTGCACTTAATGGTGGATAATATTACTCAAAATTAGTAATATATTAACTTCATATATATATATATATATATATATATATATATATATATATATATATATATATATATAAGGTTTTACTTTATAAAAAATGCATACTAATAGTCTACTTTGTACATCCAAAGCAAATGTAAAAAGTCCATAGTTTTTTTAAATTTGGATATACATCCAGCATATTTTTCATAAAGAATATATAATTAATAGAGATTCACAAAACAATTTTATCAGTGTATAATTTATCATTAAATAAGATTTCATAAAATTTCAATTTCAAATATGATTGCAGGGAAGAGTGAATTGTGTCGAATTGAAAGACGTTAACATTTATAAATTACCCTCAGAATCCTTAAATATTACCTTATATTGCTCTGTATTTTAATGACTTTTTTCTGAAAACTCTTGATATGCAACTCACAGCAGTACAAGTCAATGGGTGTTTGTAGCATGGCAGGTAGCAGGTAGGCCAATTCCTCTCTCCACATTCATGGATATTAAGCGAAATTAGAAAGTTGCCACGTTGGTAGCAAATATCCCTCCTTATTCAATAGGACTTCATAGCTCAGCATCAAGTAGCACAGTTTGCATATTTATTTTTTTTCTGGCTTGTTCATTAGCATCTGACAAAAACAAAGATCCTGGCAAGGAAATGTGCACCAAGGTGTGTGTCATAGCTATGATGTGATTATAAGTTAATTATAATAAAAACAGCTTCAAGTTCCAAGAACTGCACATTTACCAAAAAAGACAATGTAACTGAAACTAATGTTCGAAGGTGGTGAATACAGAAACTATAGTTGAGAATGTCAATTTTTCAGGGAAATAGTTTTGTGGATCCAAGAAAGAACAATTCAAACCTGTGGAAAGAGTGATTGAATATGTACTCAAAAAATTTGAAATGGGATTAACAATAATTTGTGAAATTATAACTTTAAAACCTCATGGAACTAGCTAATGTACTTCAATTATCACATTTTTTTAAAAGCAAGCTTAGGTTGGTGTAACTGTATGATGGAAAGAAATAGATTAGCACTCTGCCAAGCAACCAGTCTGACCCAGCGGATTTCAAATTATTTCAATGAGAAACTGTTAGGTTTTCAGCATCATATACATTTATGAAGTCAATGTAATTATTCCTTAAGTATGACAGGCCATACAGATCAAACATTTGTTTGTTTTGATATGTTAACTAATCTAAAAGAAAATAAAAAAGGAAAAAAGCCTTCAATGTGAAATCAACAACAATTTCTAAAAAGAGTCCAAATGGCCATTATGCTTACAGTAGTAGGACATAATACATAGAAAATAAAATAAATAAGAGTAAATTTGGAAAAATTACTTAATTCACTGGTCTTTTCCTCTGGGCCTTCACCATTTTGTTAATATCTCGAACTGCTTATTTCTGTAAGCTTCTAGCTTTCCAGTACCTTCAAATAGACTTGTTTGCTGTCGGATGCTATGTTTTTCTTTCCACTAAATTCAGTGTCAGTCATAGTGCAGTAGTCTAAAGAGACACCAGTGTTGAATCCACCATGCGCGACCCCTCACATGTGCTTAAATCTAACATATATTTTGCAATTCTTGTTTGTGATATTGAATGTTTAGTGTTCTGGGTGTTATATTTATTGTCTTATTATGCAATATGAATCGAGCAGAGGAAGAAAGACTAGCCAGACTGTTGGACAGCGTATAAAGACGTGAGGAAGAACGGATCGTAGAAAGAAAAATCCTGGTAGTGTCAGAAGATTACTTTTCCGTCATGTACCTCCTATTGAACTCGTTGAAGAACCGGATTCAGATGATGAACAACAAGATTATGTTGAACCACAAGATAAAGACACAGAATCAGAATAGTGTACAAACATGGAACATAAATCAATATAGTCTGGCGAAACTACCTCAAACAACTTGCTTCTGAGCTATGCCGTGGTTACATGCTTCACAGTCATAGATGGGACGAACTTCCACATCAGTTAAAACAAAACATTGAAGAGATGCTGGGCCTACAGCCATGAGGGCAAAATCTTACATGAAAGACAATGCCACTAATGAGACTGGAGGCAAAAGAGGAAATACAAAATTTGGTGCTACAGCTGTCGTAGATTCATCTCCAAGGATCATACTGTACCTTCTTGTCAAGACTGTGCTACACAAGGCCACCAATCAGATGAAGAACTGTAAGACTTTTATTGAAATAACCCTCAGATATTAAGACATATCGTAATATAACTTTTTGCTTCAAATTATACATTTTTATAGTTTTGCTTCATCAGTATAATTATAGTATGATGAATTCACTTCAAAATTTAACATAATTTGTCTCAAAATTGGTTCGTTTATATTACAGCTATTGTAAAAATTAAGTACATTTTCATAATCAGGAATTATTTTTGTTTCAGAATATATTATTAAACATAAGTTTTTGTAAAACGGTCCATATGTTATGATAATTTATCTAGAGTCTTGCATTTTTTTAAAATACAAAAATTGTTGTCTAAAAAAATTATTTAGTACATTCATGTGACAATTAAAACCAATAAAACTTGAGTAAATACATTATATCTAATTATTATATTTGTATTTGTAAAATAAAATACTGTTCAGTATTCATTTTTGTATTATTAAAATGATCTGATCGAATCCACTGTGTGCGACCCCTCATATTTTATTTTTCGCACAACCCCTGCTGAGTTAAGGAAATGTATTTATTTACAGAAACAAAAATAACTTTAATTCTATTGAACACAAAACGTACTTATATAAAAAGTATGTGTTATAAAAAACTCTAAGTGTGTTTTATAAGTTTAACTACATTTTTCATATTTATTTTCAATGTCATCTTATCTGATACAGGCACACAGTTCATGGATCTACAAATCACATCCTGGAGACTTTATCCAATGCTCATTGCAAGTTGAAATTAAAAAATTTTCTAGACAACAAAATCATTATCACTGTTCAAATTTTTTAACAAATTTCTTTAACAGCATTAAATCGAGGTTTAGCTTTTTTCTTTGTGGTTTTTTAAAAGAAAATGTTTACTATTATTATCTTTATCAATTTCTTGTTTCATAAGTTTTTCTTTTTTTTCCTAATAGCTATCTAGGCTAACAGATAGTTTTTAAGAGAGCTCCCTGACAACAGAACTATATAACCTTCTGTCCTTTAAGCCTAAATTTGCTTCAGAAATTTCAGACACAGGAGCAATATCTTTAGGCTGACAGAAAATGATGAACTCTTGTGGATCTACATTTTATCTAGGTAGGGATATTACTCCACAATGATATAGCTTGCAAAGAAACTGCAGTCCTTTAACTAGGTATCAACTCAAAAGCATTAGCTGTTTTTGCAACTAGTGGAAGTGGTATCTCAGGTAATTCTAGCGAAGCAAATTCTTCTTCTGAAAAAATATTTTTAGATTTTATGTAGGTTTCCCTAAAGACACCTGATATTGTGTCACTGTTTGGCATGGTTGTTTCTTAAAACATTTTGAATGTCTGAACATAAAATGGATTACAGGTCCCATGAAAATCATACCACAACTGTGTGATTAGTCATGGCCAGTAAAATGAATTGAATGTTTTCAGCTCAGGTGTAATTGCTTATGCCATCAATACATAAGTATCGTCTGTGTGTTTGGGATGCATCAGAAAATGCCTAAAGAATTAAATAACTCTGTCTGCATCCATCCCTTAGGGTGGCAAGTAAATGCAGTTTGGGTAGGAGCTTCACCTGATAGTAGGAAAATATAATGAAAAGAGGCGATGAAAAAACCCATAGTTGTCATATTTGTTAGAGAAGTCAAAACCCCTTTTTCAATACCTGTGAGGAAGTTTGCTCAGGCGACTTTAATGTTAATTGTGGATGATGTTTACGAAAATCAGAAATCTGTATTTTCCAGCCCTTCTGGTTTCTGTTTTAAAAGTGTAGGGAAATTTTTTCACCAACTTCAAATGGAATAAAATACTGAATTATGATACTGAAAATATCAGTGACTAGCATGGCTAGATGGTTGTAAATGTTCTTGTTCCATAGTAAAATTGGGCTAAAACCTCAAAATATTTTGTTGTTGTCTATAACATGCATATTTTTATCTGGAATTCTTCTCTTTGTCCAGAGTAATAGTTATGCTGGGTGTACTAGCTTCCCCGAAGTCATATTATAAATATAAATAATAAAATATGTATTCTTGTGTATTAACAAAAGTATAAGAGAAATACAAATACAAGAATAATTTATTGAATCATACAATTCAACACTTTTCACTGGCAAACAGTGCCAATATCATCAGGAATATTAAAGAAAGTCATACATACAAGTGTTAGATCTAACTAACACTTGTAAATATGACTTTCTTTATTATTCCTGTTGATTTTGGCACCATTTGTCAACGAAAAGCTTTGAATTGTATAATTCAATAAATTATTCTTGTATTTGTATTCCTCTTATTTTTCACACACACACACACACACACACACATATATATATATATAAAGAACTAAGTCAAAATACAAATACAAGAATTATAATTGAATTTACAATTCAAAGCTTTTCGTTGGCTAACAGTACCAACATCATCAGGAATATTAAACAATTAAAATTAACACTGTGCAAATTAGATCAAATAAATAGCCATGCCAAATCAATTACAATGTTGTTAATTTTTTTTTTATTGTAAATTCAATTATAATTCTTGTATTTGTATTTTGACTTAGTTCTTTATTAATACACAAGACCACACATGCGATATATATATATATATAGATTTTTTGGACTAGGAGACTGACAGACTTACCTTGGTAAGAGTCCACTCTGTAGTCTTGAAATAGAAACACATAAAAGCACTTAAACGATGATATATTTCAACCACACAGTGGTCTTTGTCAATCGATTGACAAAGACCACTGTGTGGTTGAAATATATCATCGTTTAAGTGCTTTTATGTGTTTCTATTTCAAGACTACAGAGTGGACTCTTACCAAGGTAAGTCTGTCAGTCTCCTAGTCCAAAAAATCTAAATAATCTTTACCAACCAAAACTAACCTAACTATATATATATATATATATATATATATATATATATATATGTATATATATTTTTTGGACTAGGAGACTGACAGACTTACCTTGGTAAGAGTCCACTCTGTAGTCTTGAAATAGAAACACATAAAAGCACTTAAACTTATATATATATATTTATACATATATATAAAGGGTAAGATTCCAAATGAATAGTACTATGAACATAAGAAAATGGATATATAGAAGAAACTTTAGTATTGGACTCCTTAAAAGCTCTGAGGAATAAATGTAGCAATTTTATAATAAAGTTCTTGATTTATTTTGTGGACATTTGGAAATATAAAAAAAACAGTTGCATAAAATGAACATAGACCATGAAATCATTCTCATGGGATAACTCCAAGTAATCGATATGGTTATAAATAAAGGATTCGTAGATAACTTAAGGAAGCATTACATGAACTGGGCTCTTCCAAGTGATCACGTTTAAACAGCAACTGGCAAAATGAGAGAAAAAAATATCTGAGTCAATTTTAAGTGAGTAAAATCTAAATGTCTAGAGGTATATAGCAACAGAGTCCATAAATCTATTTGTATAAAATAGATTTAAACAAATTTTTATAACAAAAGATATAGATGAACATGAAGATGATATTTTACTAGAACAGGAACCTGTATTGCAAAATGAGGCTGAAGATTATAGTGATAATATTGAGATATTGTAGAGTAGAACTAGAGATACTGAGATGCCCAAACTTTCTGTTTTATTGTGTTTCTAAAATCTAAATTAATAGGTCACATACCTTTAATTTTACAACAATTTTTTTACTATTTGTGACAAATAAGGGAAGACTTTTACACTAAATTTATTTCACCCTAAATTTATTAACCTTAATCAACACATTTTAAAAACTCATGGATTTTTCTAACCTAATCTCTTATATTTGACTTCAACAAATTGTTTATAATTGCTTATTCAATACTTCATGATTGGGATGCAAAATTTTATGAATTTTACATCCGAGGTTGTCTTATAAATGGGTATATATAATTCCATATTGTTTTAAATGCAAGGACTATTATAATTCATAATTTTTTAAATAGTCTATTTTATTTTTATAAGATTTATTTGAATTTTATTTAATTAAACACTTTTGCATTAGTTTATGACTATCCTAACTTTATTTTTATTTTCTAAATTTGTAAAAACTTGCTGAGACAGAATGTTTTCGGTCGCCCCATGCAATCTTCATCGGTTTCTAAATTTTCTACTTGGAGTTGTTGTTAGGTTAAGCGGTGACGGTTTTAAAGCCAGGTTTTCGATAGTGTCAAAAAGAGTATGTGTGATTTGTATTGGGTTTGTTCATTTAATATGTTTTTATTTTGTGTTTTTGTGTGTTTGTAAAGTTTATATTATTCTAGTGTGTTGAGATGTGGTCCTTTTTTGTTGATGTGTAAGATTTATAAGTTATGGTTAATGTCTGTGTATTTATGTCCTGTTTCTTTTAGGTGATTGACGAATGCTTGGTCGGTGTTCTGTTTGTGTAATTTTTTGTATTCCTCGTCCTTTGTTGGAAACTGCGACCTGTTAGCCCAATGTAAAATTTGTTGCCGTTTGTAGAGTTTAATTTGTATATGCCTGGTGCTTGTAGTTTATCTTTGTTGTTGGTGTAGTGTTGTATTTTTTTATTAGTTTTATATGCTATTTTGTACCCCGTTTTTTGAAATTTGTGGGCTATTTTATTTGATGTTCTGTTTATGTATGGTATTGTGATGTATTTGTTTCCCTCCCTGTATTGTTGATTTTAGTGTTTATATATTGTACCATAGTTTTTCTATTATTGTGGTGTTGTAACCATTTGTGTATGCTAAATATTTAATGTTGTGGATAAAAGCCACACACAAAAACACAGGTTCAACATTTACAGGATAACAAATGTCGACAACAACAGACACACTTATCCACAATACCTCAAACCATCCCCATCCTATTCAAGACAAACACGCTACCTTTAGATCCGTGCTCCACAGGCTCAAAGAAGTACCTCAGAATGACCACAGAAAACATAAACAAAGAACTAGACACCATTAAATATTTAGCATACACAAATGAATACAACACCACAATAATAGACAAACTATGGTACAATATACAAAAAAAAACAATAAAATCAACCCTACGGGGAGGGTAAACAAATACATCACAATACCATACATAAACAGGATATTAAATAAAATAGCCCATAAATTTCAAAAAACAGGATACAAAACAGCATATAAAATATAAAAATAATAACAAACTACAAAACAAAATACAACACAACACCAACAACAAAGATAAACTACAAGCACCAGGCTTATACAAATTAAACTCTACAAACTGCAACAAATTCTACATTGGGCAAACAGGTCACATCTTCCAACAAAGAGTCAAGGAACACACAAAACCACCCAAACAGAACACCGTCTCAGCATTCACCAATCACCTAAAAAAACAGGACACAAACACACAGATATTAACCATAACTTATAAATCTCACATATCAACAAAATAGGACCATATCTCAACATACTAGAACAATATGAAATTTACAAACATACAAAAACACAAAATACAAACATATTAAACAAACAAACTTAATACAAATCACACATACTCTATGAAAATATAAAAAACCTGCCTTTAAAACTGTCACCGCCTGACTTAACAACTCCAAGTAGAAAATTTAGAAACTGATGAAGATCGCCACAGAGCGATCAAAAACGTTCTGTGTCAGCAAGATTTTACAAATTTACAAAATTTACAAAAGTTCGGATAGTCATAAACTAATCTAAAAGTGGTTAATTAAGTTTCACTGAACGCAATGGACTACAAAATTCGAAAGTTTGTTTAATTATTTTAAATGCATTGTAATTATTTCTGATAAAAAAACTATATATATTTCTTAATCGTTTTTTATTGGAATGTTTATAAATTTGTCTTCATTGTATTCTATATAAAAGCATTGTATCCAACACCAAAAACATTTCGTAAATAATTCTAATTAAAAAAATGCAAAAATTAAGCTTTGGAAACATTAAACATTTCTTGCTCTTATTCGTAGTTGGACTGGGCGTGATGGTACAGGTACGAGTTTTAGAACCATATCCACCTCCTCTAAGACTTCAAGATGGAAATTGCTGATAATCTAAAACAAAGAATTGTTAACACCAATTTGGAGTGTTGTAAAACACATTAACTAAAATTTAGTAGCAAAATTAATTTGTTTAACGATGGAAATAAAAAATAATTCATTATAAATTACATTTTTTGAAATGGAAAGAATAAACTAATTGGACTTTTCCTTATTTTAATTTGATGACTGGTTTTAGTCTCACTTATATATTTCTCAGATCATTTTATAAGACACCTTGGTGAAGGCTACCTTATGGAATATCAGATTAATGTTCACTACATCGTAAAAATGAAAAGACTTCTAGCGACAGAATAAGGTGTTATATACTTATTGTAATTATTTTCACAAGTCAATAAGTGACTCATTATAAATATTTATGTGTTTCCAAAAGTAAATATTATAAATAAAAATAAGCATATAGTAAACTCTTAGTTGTTATGATTAGAGCAGGATTATATTATTCAGGCATAAACAAAATATTGGGTGGAAAAAATTAATTACAAAATAAATTATAATTAAATAATACTTAACTAAGTGGATACATAAGGGCTTACTTGCTTACA
The DNA here is from genome assembly GCA_036971475.1 of Prosapia bicincta. Classification (NCBI taxonomy): domain Eukaryota; kingdom Metazoa; phylum Arthropoda; class Insecta; order Hemiptera; family Cercopidae; genus Prosapia; species Prosapia bicincta. The sequence continues at coordinate 179,577,075 of JBAIZL010000002.1, forward strand.
TGTTTCAAAATAATCGTTCCTTTTACCAAGCAAAGCCTCTACTTTTAGCGATCAACGGTCATCAGTAATCAACCTCTACCGACGGACGAAACTCAAGGTTTACAAAAATTCCCTTTACATTTTCTCTAACACACAATGCCTCAAACATAACCTAACACCCAAATACGCCAAAATTACAATAAATAACAAAACACCTGCTGCACGAAGAACAACGTGGGTAGAGGCTTTGCTTCGTAAAAGGAACGATTGTTTCAAAATACGTCAGCAAGTAAGCCCTTATATATTCACTCAGTTAAGTATTATTTAATTATAGTTTAATCAGTGAATTCAAAATGATTACAACAAGCAATTTTAAAAATAAATTGTTGAAGGAAGCTCATGCTGTTAGTTGTTTAAGCTGTTTACACACTATGACAAGTGTACAGGTATGACTTAGAAATAGATGACAATTAGTAACACATTGGACTCAAACATCAAATTCAATTAAATCCATTATTTTCATTACAATAAAATGTGGAGGTATTGAAGCAATGGAATATGAACTCTATTTTGCTCTGCTTAAAATTACTACTAAAAAATTATTGACTTTAAAACCCTCAGCAAAATTCATGTCATAATACAGTTTTTTTTAAAAGAAAACTTCTATTGTGAAAACAATTATAAAGCGTTTGTAATTAAAAATCTTCTTTTCAGTTACAGTTAGAGGGTCAGAATTTCACAGCTTCTTCATTCTCTTAATTTACAACCTCCAGACTATTTTTATTTTCTAAAATACAGACAAAATCTTATGTAAACAAAATTTTTAACACCAAGATTATAATGGCTATACTGTATTGAATTGATCATTTAATTTGAGCCCATATGCAATAAGTACAAGAGTTAGGATTCAACAAAATATTTTAGTCAACAAACTGCTACAAATTATAATGAGGAGCAGTATGCTGAAAAATTTAGAGATATAACTCAGTGAGAGGGACCAAAGTAACCTAAAGAAATGCCACTTTAATATAATTTAGAGAAATCAAAAATTACTTTGCGAACAGTAATAATTTACGGAAAAAACTTAAGAATATTCAAGAGGTTTTTTAAACCAGAATGAACAAGGTACATAAGTTGTTTGAAAAGTGGAAATAGAAAAACATCTTTAAAAAATTACAAGAATAAAAACAAAGAAGAGAACTTGTAATCTCGGAATTATGCTGTAAACATGCAGCATACTTAAAAATATATTTCAACAACTAGTCAGCATCTTTTTTTCTCTGATCAGAAAAATGGTTTTGCTTAATTGAAACTGAGTTTAGAGATATAAAATTTCCTGAAAATGAATATTTTACTAAGACTGCTAAATTTTTAAGCAAGTTATAGAAAGTTGAATATTCTGAAAACAGTACAAATAAAAAATGGGAGCTGACACAACCATCATGAAATTATTCAATGTAGCTTATATGACATTGTGAATTAATTTTACTGTAAAACTTGGGAGATCTATATATCTGTGTTGACCCCATAGGAAGAAAATGAATACTTGGTTTATGTTTTCCTATGATAGTTTCTCTAAAATCTTAACTTTCTATTTATAGTTATCTCTAAGAGTTCAATACTGTTCTGACTAAACTTACCCTAGATAATGATAATGCCATCTGTATTTCTGCCAATTTTCGACCAATACATGAACGAGCTCCCATAGCAAATGGGAGAAACGCATTTGGATTATTAACTGCAAGATAATTCCCATTTTCTGTCCTACACCAGCGTTCTGGCCAGAACTTTGTTGGGTTTGGAAAATATTCTTCATTTTTACCACTGGTGTATATAGACATGATTATCATTTGCTGAAATACATTTTTCCATAAAATAATTATTTTTAAAATTATATTTTGTTTAAATTTAAGTTCTGTTTATAAACAAATTATATTAGAATTTCAATTATCCGATCTCTAACTAACCAAAGTGCTAATATTTCTGAATCGCTTTTAGATTAAAAAAAAAAAAATTAAGATGGAAACAAGAAAACAACATACTGTGATTTGCTAAATAATCATTCTTTTAAAGCATACTGTTTTTCCCTCTGCAAAGCCAGTGTAGGCACATCATGAACATTATTTGACTAAATAATTGGTTGAGATGTAATGGACAATCAACAATTTGAGACATTAAAAGGAGCAAATCTAAAATTAACTACATGACAAAGCTTGAAAACAAAGATGTATGTCCAAGAAAATTGACAAAGGCAGTAACAAACAAAAATTTAGAGGATCCATTTTAGAGTGTTTTTCAGCAATGTTCCATGGCAAACCCAATTTCATGCCCGATTTTTTGTGAATAAGTTAAGATAACACAGAAGCTTGGTTATTCATCCATTAAAACAAGTAATGACTATCTAATAAATTTCAAGTCCATGAGTTTTACACGGAGTCCATGAGTTTGATTTAAGTGGTGAGACGTTATCAGCAGACTCCATAGAAGATTTGATTGAAAAATCTAAAGTAATGGTATGCTTATATGATCTTGGAACTTTTTATAACACTGATGAAACCGGTCTTGTTTGGAAATGTCTATTTTAAACTACTTTAGCATTTAAAAGGAAGTGTAGTGCTCAAACGTATAAAGTTACTAATGACCATATTGAGGTGCTTAACTGTGCAAACTCTACAGGAAGCCATAAAATACCTTTTTATAATAGGGAAGTCAAATAGGCAAAAAAATCATTTAAAGGCTTGGATGACTGCAGCATCATTTGCTGAATGTTACGAGATTAATTTTTATTCTTGAAGGGGAAAAGCCCCAAAAATGACTTGGAAAAGAAGGGAGTAAAGTTCATTTTATTTTTGTTAATGGACCAGGTCATCCCACCAATGAATTCTTGGAAAGAGGGAATGGGCAGTATAAAACAAGAGTTTTACCACTAAATGACACAAACTGGTTGCAACCAATGTACCAACTGTTAACAGAATGCAATTGTTAAAGAAACTACTAAGAAAGGGCAAAAACAAAGAAGCTAACTACAAAAAATAAATATGAAAGACTTACCTGATGGCAAAAGCTTGGACGTTAGTTAAAGCAGACGCATTAAGATGTGTGTGGAACAAGTTGAAAGGCATATAAACTGAAGAAGAGAACAAAAAAAAAAAAAAGAAAATGGAAATAAAAGCTTAAGACAAAGAAAAGATAGGGAAATGTTAGGATATCGTATCACTTGAGAAATTCAGAAAATTTATTTTAAAATTTCAGGATGTTCAGAAGTTAGTTCTGAAGATGTAGACGAGTAAATTATGTGCAATTCGTCATACCCTGGTTTCAAATTCTAAATGATAATAATGAAATTGAGAGGGAAGAAATTGTTGAAAGAAGATGATCTCAATAGTCGAAACAAAGGCAGACACAGGACTATCAGCTAGTGAAATATTTATAGACCATGGAAGGAGTGCCAGGACAAGTGTGGTCATATGCAACTTCTCCCTGTCAAGGGAATGTGTGACTTAGTTGCAGAGAAACAGATAAAGATAGTTAATCAGCTCACTTTGACGGTGATATTCAGCAACCAATGACTTTCATTTACAATACAGTATATACATACTGAAAGCACACTTAACATGTGAAAGTGTTGTTTTTTCATTTAATTTATTAAAGGCTCTTTTCTTTAAAAATAAAACTGTTTTCTCTCATTTTCAACAAACATATAGTAATTTATTTTAATTCTGTAGAATTTTTTAATATCCAAATTTTTTACCATCCAAATAGAGTCCAGTCTTAATTGATTCTGATAATTGAAGTTCTACTGTAGTTTGAAAGTAAAATGATAATGATAAGAACTATTTCAGAAACCACCATAAAAGTATTTTGAGGGCAAAACGTTTTTTCTAATATGAAATAAAACCGATCAGGATTGTATAATTCTGTTTTGTTACAGGATTCACCCAACTGATTTCAGCCACTATTTATTAATAAATTAAGGTGTTTAAAACATTGCAAAACTCGGTCAAATAACTGCTTTAAAAATGATACTATCAACAGATACAAAAGTTTTAAAATATTGCACTTTATTAAGTTAAATTATTCTATATATATAGAGCAGCATTTAATTGTATTTCAAGTTGAGTAAAATATAATTAACATTTATTTAATCACTTTAACATTAGTTTATGACTATCCGAATTTTAAATTTTATAAATTTGTAAAAACTTATTGCGATAGAATATTTTGATCGCTATGTGGCGATCTTCATCAAGTGATGCTGATGAAGAACACCACATAGCTATAAAATATGTTCTGTCTCAGTAAGTTTTTACAAAATTTAAAGTTCCGATAGTCATAAAATAATGTTAAAGTGATTAATTAAGTTTCACTGAACGTAATGGACTACAAAATGCAAGAGATAATTAACATGTTATATATATATATTTAAGTCACTGAAAAACAATTGTTCTATTTTTTTCATCATGTAGGAATTTACATGAATGTAAGAATTTAAATGTAAATAGAGCTTTAAAATAATTTTAATTTGATTTAAATACACTAAATTTGTGCTAGAAGTTGGTAGTGTATTTCATATATAATGCTCAAAGGGTTTATAATTAATACTTATTTTATCATGATATCTTTGTCATACAGATTATGACAATAATTATAAAATATCAAATTTTATTCATATGAATAACATAAAGAAGTATTTCACAAAGCGATATAAATATTTTCATCTGTTATGTTTTATTTTATTGCAATTGAAAACAGTGTTATTTCAAGATTAAAGTTGTGTAGAATTTAAATAATAAAACTTGCTGCTTTGTGTTGTACATCTTGAGGTTTTTTTTAAATTACAACTTTTAGTATCACTTGGCAAAAAAAAAACTACTTACTCATACTTTTCAGCAGATGTGTTTCACACTAGATAAGTGCATTGCTCAAAGAAAACTGTCTAGTGTTAAATGTGTCTGCTGAAAAATATCAGAAAGTAGTGGTTTTTTGCCAAGTGATACTAGAAGTAGTTGAATAGTAATATATATTTTTATAATGTAGTAATATGACAAGTCATAATATTCATCAAGATATTCACAATCACATGTGAAGAACAATTTTATATTTATTAAAATTATTGCATGCATTATTAACCAGAAAATACGTAGCATCTCATGGACCTGGTTGTTTAATGGAATTAGGCCTACTCTAAATTGGGATTAGAGGGAGGTGTCTACATTGAACAGTATACACCCTGGAAGGAAGGTGTATGGATTTAAGGTATGATAAAGGAAAAGATAAACTCTTGAATTTTATAGTCTATTATGTTCGGTGAAACTTAATGAATCACTTTTATATTAGTTTATGACTATTTAAACTTTAAATTTTGTAAATTTGTAAAAACTTACTGAGACAGAACAATTTTAATCGCTCGTGGCAATCTTCATCAGTGTCTAAATTTTCTGTTTGGAGTTGTTAGGTTAAGCTGTGACAGTTTTAAAGGCAGGTTTTCGATAGTATCAAAGAGTATGTGTGATTTGTATTGGGTTTGTTCGTTTAATATGTTTGTTTTTATATTGTTCTAGTGTGTTGAGATGTGGTGATTTTTTGTTGATGTGTAAGATTTCTAGGTTATGGTAAATGTCTGTGTATTTGTGTCCTGTTTCTTTTAGGTGATTGTAGAATGCTGAGTTGGTGTTCTGTTTGTGAGTCGAGGAACACAGAAAATCACCAAAACAGAACACTGACTCAACATTTGCCAATCACCTAAAAGAAACAGGACACAAATACACAGACATTAACCATAACCTAGAAATCTTACACACTAACAAAAAAGGACCATATCTCAACACATTAGAACAATACTAAATTTACAAACACACAACAACACAAATTACAAATATATTAAATGAACAAACCCAATAAAAATCACACATACTCTTTAATACTATCGAAAACCTGCCTTTAAAACCATCACCGCTTAATTTAACAACAACTCCAAGCGAAAAATTTAGACACTGATGAAGATTGCCACGAAGTAATGGAAAACTTTCTGTCTCAGTAAGTTTTTACAAATTTTAAGTTCGGATAGTCATAAACTAATGTTAAAGTTATTAAGAAAAGATAAAGTGGCCATTAACTATCACATTGACATGATTACCTACTTGAAGTAAACCTGCTCTCAACAGGGATAAATACAGGTATCTACTCAATAACCAGATGAGCTGAGGCAGTTACCAATAAAAGGAAAGCTGAAGCACTATATTAAAAATGGGACTTATCACAGAATTGTTTCATGCTATTTACTACAAATAAGTGAATGATGATAATACAACTGAATTTCTAGTTAAAAAAAAACAAGAGTTTATTTTTAAACAATTATTAAAAATTTCTGTAAAGATAACAGATAATAAAAATCTAAATAATATCACGTTTTATTTTACTGTAAAAAGTAAAAACATGCAAGAAATGTATTGTTAAAAAAGTTTACCCCAGATGAAATCACATATCCACCAATGTTAGTTTCTGTCATCACTGCTCTAGTTAAGAATGGAGCCGCAGGATACAACCTTAGGGTCTCTTTTGATAATGAACGTAATAAAGGTGCAGATATTATTTCAGTTGGTGTATTGAGTTCCCTCGCCAGATCAGCAATCTTGTCTTGCAGTTGCCTGTCACGACCCAACAAATATAGAGACCAAACCAAGGTATGAGATGTCTGTAATGTGATAACAATAGGCATACTAATGACAAAAGCACAATATGTTCGCTGATTATTTAAAGCTATTTAAGCTAAATCTTATAACATTAATATTAACTCATTAATACAGGATGTAAATGCCTTATCTTTTGTTGGGGTATTTTGAATTTTTAGATTATATATATTTAGATTCGCAACACTGTTTTCTTGTATTCACTTATTACTTTCACTATATGTACTTAAACAAGAATCTTACTTGGTATTTATGCGAGTTAACTTTCAAAGATTGGTAGTATCTCCATCATCAAACACTGACCGGGGGTTGTAGTATACTGTGAGTTGTGTGGAATTTCCGTTGTCAAAAGGTGTGGTGTACCGTTATTGTTCTATTTTCGGATTCACTGCACTGTAGGAGTCTTTTAAGTTTGCCTAGGGGCTAATTTTGTCTATTAGGTTGAATAATTTATCGTTTTTTTAATTTTATTTGTATTTGTTCGTTTATGATATTATTTTTATGTTTATACATTTTTAGTTGTTCCCAGATTGTCATTTAGTGGCCTTTTTGTACTTTTTTATTGGGTGTACATTTTCTAATGTGGGGAATGTGTGTTTGTTTTTGATGGCGTGTGTAGCTAAGTTTGAGTTATAAGTTTCAGGTTTGATGTATGTTGTTCTTGATATCTGTCTTTTAATTTCTTTTTTGTTTGAACAAATTGTAGTTCAAGCGAAACCATAATTACTGTCTAGATATTACTGTCAAAAGCCACTGATTAGTCTAGGCCTTTCAGCTCTTATGGGTATCTCAGGTGTCAGCATTCAGCCTTTAGATCTTGGTGATACAAATTACCTGGTTTGAGCAGTCAAGAGTTTGAGGTTAGATTCAGAGGGGGGGGAGTGGGTTCATTGGATATAGGTAGTCTTCTTCACCATCTACTTAGCATAATGGAGCCTATCAAGAACCATTATAAGCCAGATAAGTTGACTATTTTGTTTTAAGACCACTGAAATAATAACTGTATATTAAAAATAAAAATAAACAAATTTGTATATCTACTGTCGTTTTTATTCGTAACTAAACAGAAGTTGTAAATTAATTAAATAAAACCCTCTCTTCAGCTGTTAAAATACCCTGGGAAATGAGCAGTAACTTTTTTTCTACTGATAAAGGTTTGTTATTTATTTTAATTATTACAAACTATTTTTCACACAAACTTATTTTTAGAAAGTTTTCAGAAAATTGGGAAAAAATCAATTAATAAACTAATCAATGAGTATGTAAATTAACATCTTGTAACGTAAATAGATTTCCAATATTTCTAAGAAATATTTCTTGCTTACAGTGTCTGTGGTGGCTATAATAAAATCCACAATTATGCTGGCAATTTTATCTAGGGGGATTGACTCTGAACACATTTTTTGAAGCAGCCCATCACTTGCTGCCAATGGAAGCATTTGTCTCACCATCTTGTTTGCTGAAATGTTCAGTTCTACATTTGTAAATTGTTTTTACAATATGACACTAAATTTCTAAAATAACAATATTACAACTATAAACTAATGCAATCTGTCAACACATGATACAGTAGAGTCTCGAAATTTCGAGTCTCGATTCTGTTATATTGGAGCATATTTCATCTATATGAAAGGAAATGATTTATCGGGCTTCCAAGATATGTTCATATCAATATGGTATGCAAAGAAAATGAGTTGGGTTTCCAAGAAATTTTCATGCAAAGTTATAAAATCTTATTTAGTGTGTTCTTAATTATAGTATTATGGTTCATTAAAACTCCTATTTTTTTTCTAATGTACAGGAACGTGTTTCCGTGTAATCCGAGTTGTCGGTAATCCGAAGGACTTTCGGTCCCATCTACCTCGAATTATCGAGACTCTACTGTATATATAGTCACAATATATATAGTACCAATAAATGTTTAATAAACAAATGTGTTTCAATACATCAACATAAAACATAGAAGCGAACAAGTGAACTTATAGAGCAAACGTCTTGAGAGATACCCAAAGGTGAAGGTGTAACACTTTTAAAAATAAGGTGTTACATATAAATTCATTTATATATTTAATTTTTATTTAATAATTATATCATCCCAATATAAAAGAAAATTTTTGTTTTATTGGTGCACATTGTGAAGCTAGCGTAGGTGGTGAGCGCTCCTAGCGGGCGAAATAGAAAAATATCGTATGTTAATAGAAAATATTGCCTAAGTTAGTAACTTAAGGCAATTAGGCATGTCAGGCCATATGACGTCAACATGGTCTGATATCGCCTGATCCGAAGCACCAATCAAAAAATTCAAAATAATAAGTAAGGGTGGGAAATTCAGTTAACGCTTCCTTGCAACGACCCCACTTCTCCAAAAGTCTTTGAACGAGACGGACGTGATGGCATTTTCGGACATAACCTAGAAATTAGTAAGCTTCCAGTATTCAAAATTTAAGATGTCAAGGCCGGTACCAAATTTTATAAACGTAACAAAAGAAGAAGTCAGAAGCGATTATTTATGTGTTTCAAATAAGTAAAAGTTTATATCATTTTTGTTTAAGAGCGCTGATTTGTAAGAACGATGTGTTAAGTGTACAAAAGCCATGTTCAGTAATTAATGGTATGTGTTATAGTGTTTTACAAGTCAAGTGCACAACCAGGTACGTTTTAGAAAATAATAAAGAAAATGTATTTTAATGTTAACTAAGTTGAATTTAAATTGATAAACGGTTAACACATGAACGGTAGAAATTGTCCTTTGAATATTCACTTCTAAAATTAAATTGGAAAATTTAAGTTACTACCTTCTCGATATATATAAATTTTAAAGGTTAATAAGTAATTAAAATGTATGGAATAGTTAGCAGTAATTAAAAGTTAATTACTCGGCACATTGGTGTCATTTGTTCTTTTGTAATTTGTCATTGATTAATAAATTGTTTAACTTTGTATTTTAAAACTTTCAATTCTTATTTCACAAGTAACCTAGTTCTAGCTTCAAGATAGAAGAGCATCATAGACAGACAGTATCTGCCTGAGCTATTACGTTAGAACTAGAGCCCTGGGTAAGTAAGGTTAATTAATTTGTTAATTAGTAATTAACACACATTTTTAATAAAGATCAAACTCACCCGAGGTAAAAAGGGCTAGAGCGTTACAAAGGACATGTCAGAGTAATAGAAAAAGTGGCATTTATGACAGTATTTTGTATGTTTCCAGATCCATGGTAGATACTTAGATGAATTTAATACTAAATTTGAGATAGTTTTTTCATTAAAAAAGTTTGAAATAGAAATACCATCATGTAAAACCTCTGTGTTATATAAAACATTTCTCTACATTATAGAAAAATTTAGTACTATAGTGAAAAATTTTTACACTTGGAAATAATCTACCTTAGATCGATTATACAAGTTCTACAAAATCTATAGAATAAGGTAAACAAGAACACTTACATTCTCTTAAGCTGGACACTGCTTTAGGACACTTAGCTGGTATGCAGTTTCCTAAAAGTTCTGGAATCCTCTACAATATATTATATAATGAACTAGGCACAATAAAACTAGAACTATTTATTTGTAATTAAATAATACACAACTAAGTGAATACGTAAGGGCTTACTTGCTGATGCATTTTGATACAATCGTTCATTTACAAAGCTCAAAGAGTAGAGGCTTCACTTTGTAAAAGGAACGATTGTTTGGAACGTGTCAGCAAGTAAGCCCTTACGTATTCATTTAGTTAAGTATTATTTAATTATAGTTTAATCAGTGAATTCAAGATGATTACAACAAGCAACTTTGTATTTATTTGATTTCCTAGTCATAAATATCCAGGTATATAGGCATAATGTATCCAGATTAAAAGAGCTGATAGCCTAATCAAATATGGAGCTGATAAACTGTTGACTGCTGGTACAGCTTGTTAAGAAGAACCTTTTCCTAATCGTGAGTAATGACAGGTTGTTATTACTTCAGTTTTTTAAATGTTGCTTCTAGATATAAAATGAAGTAACGGTAGTTTACTTGTGCTAGTTGCAGCAAATGAGGTCTAGAGAATATCTAAAATATTTAGCCATTTAATACTCTTTTTTCTTATTTTTTGGTTAATACGGTCAAATAAAAGATGCATAATTATTGTTAATGCTTATTGTTATTACTTGTTAAGGCTTATATATTTATTATTATTCATTTTGTTTACAATATAATTGATTATAATCCTTATAGAATGTTTTAAAATATCAAAGTACTATAATTAATATATACTTAACTAAGTAAATACGTAAGGGCTTACTTGCTGACGAGTTTCGAAACAATCGTTCCTTTAACAAAGCAAATCCTCTCAGATTAATATCAAAATATATTATTTTATTATTCACTTTAACATTAGTTTATGACCATCTGAACTTTAAATTTTGTAAATTTGTAAAAACTTACTAAGACAGAACGTTTTCCATCGCTATGTGCCAATCTTCATCAGTGTCATATTATTTTAAAAACACCTTCACTTTAATTTAATTTTATTTAAATATTTGAAGCAAGGGTTATTGCTGTTTAATTTTAATTTTATTTTGAAAATGTAAAACCTAAACGACGTTTAATTTAGAATTTAGAGACCAGATTTATCGGCTTTTTAAATTTAGAGAGACTAGTAGTAATTAATATCAAATAACATTTTGTAGCACATAAGTACAGTGTTGTGATTTTGGAGCATAACATAGCATGTGGGTAAAATTTAACTGGTGAAAACTGAAAAATATTAATGTTCTGAGTTATTACAGAAACCTAGTTTTATGAGTTTAAGTAAAAAAACTAACTAGTAAATATTGATGTGTTTTAGAACATAGCTATTCTTATAAAAAAGTTTAAACTTGTATGTATAAGAGTCATATTTACAATATATATATATATTTTATTATAATAGTTTATAAAACAGTTACCCAAACATAGTCCTGGATTGCAGTCATATGTTTAACAAGGTAATTGTTGTCTTTACGAATGCCTTTACTCTAAAGCATTCTAATCTAATATATCATATTACTAATATATTATATATTTTTGTATGCTGTTTTCTTTCATCACCTACTGGGAGCTTTGATACCTGTAATATTTTCCAAATGCTGGTTTCTGTTACTTGAAGTGCTCAAAAGATTGATCATTACATTAAGTCTGAATATTAGTGACATCATTCTATCACCTACTTAGTTTTTACAAAACACAGAACTGCAAATTTAGAACAGTCATTTGTAAAATATGAACACAGATTTTATACCAGCATATTGTTTTATGTTTGCATGAATATTAGTTAACAATTTAGTCTTGACTGTCCATAACACTTACATTTATTTTACATCAAGTCTGAATATTAGTGACATCATTCTATCACCTACTTAGTTTTTACAAAACACAGAACTGCAAATTTAGAACAGTCATTTGTAAAATATGGACACAGATTTTATACCAGCATATTGTTTTATGTTTGCATGAATATTAGTTAACAATTTAGTCTTGACTGTCCATAACACTTACATTTATTTTACATCAAGTCTGAATATTAGTGACATCATTCTATCACCTACTTAGTTTTTACAAAACACAGAACTGCAAATTTAGAACAGTTATTTGTAAAATATGAACACAGATTTTATACCAGCATGTTGTTTTATGTTTGCATGAATATTAGTTAACAATTTAGTCTTGACTGTCCATAACACTTACATTTTTTTTACATCCAACTTGAATATGACTATCACTACTACTCAATTTCCTCACATTCAGAGTCAGAAATTAATTCTCTAATAATTTTATGACTAGCACTACAAAAAAGAACCTCTTCCTAATGGTGAGTAATGACAGGTTGTTATTACTTCAGTTTTTTTAATGTTGCTTCTAGATATAAAATGAAGTAACGGTAGTTTACTTGTGCTAGTTGCAGCAAATGAGGTATAGAGAGTATCTAAAATATTTAGCCATTTAATACTCTTTTTTCTTATTTTTTGGTTGATACGGTCAAATAAAAGATGCATAATTATTGTTAATGCTTATTGTTATTACTTGTTACGGCTTATACATTTATTATTATTAATTTTGTTTGCAATATAATTTATTACAATCCTTATAGAATGTTTTAAAATATCAAAGTACTATAATTAATGTATACTTAACTAAGTGAATACGTAAGGGCTTACTTGCTGACGAGTTTCGAAACAATCGTTTCTTTAACAAAGCAAATCCTCTCAGCTTAATATCAAAATATATTATTTTATTATTCACTTTAACATTAGTTTATGACCATCTGAACTTTAAATTTTGTAAATTTGTAAAAACTTACTAAGACAGAACGTTTTCCATCTCTATGTGCCAATCGTCATCAGTGTCACATTATTTTAAAAACACCTTCACTTTAATTTAATTTTATTTAAATATTTGAAGCAAGGGTTATTGCTGTTTAATTTTAATTTTATTTTGAAAGTGTAAAACCTAAACGACGTTTAATTTAGAATTTAGAGACCAGATATACTCGCTTTTTAAATCTAGAGAGACTAGTAGTGATTAATATCAAATAACATTTTGTAGCACATAAGTACAGTGTTGTGATTTTGGAGCATAACAGCATGTGGGTAAAATTTAACTGGTGAAAACTGAAAAATATTAATGTTCCAAGTTATTACAGAAACCAAGTTTTATGAGTTTAAGTAAAAAAACTAACTAGTAAATATTGATGTGTTTTAGAACATAGCTATTCCTATAAAAAAAGTTTAAACTTGTATGTATAAGATTCATATTTACAATATATATATTTTTTATTATAATAGTTTATAAAACAGTTACCCAAACATAGTCCTGGATTGCAGTCATATGTTTCACAAAGGTAATTGTTGTCTTTGTGAATGCCTTTACTCTAAAGCATTCTAATCTAATATATCATATAACTAATATATTATATATTTGTGTATGCTGTTTTCTTTCATCACCTATTGGGAGCTTTGATACCTATAATATTTTCCAATTGCTGGTTTCTGTTACTTGAAGTGCTCAAAAGATTGATCATTACATTAAGTCTGAATATTAGTGACATCATTCTATCACCTACTTAGTTTTTACAAAACACAGAACTGCAAATTTAGAACAGTTATTTGTAAAATATGAACACAGATTTTATACCAGCATGTTGTTTTATGTTTGCATGAATATTAGTTAACAATTTAGTCTTGACTGTCCATAACACTTACATTTTTTTTACATCCAACTTGAATATGACTATCACTACTACTCAATTTCCTCACATTCAGAGTCAGAAATTAATTCTCTAATAATTTTATGACTAGCACTACAAAAAAGAACCTCTTCCTAATGGTGAGTAATGACAGGTTGTTATTACTTCAGTTTTTTTAATGTTGCTTCTAGATATAAAATGAAGTAACGGTAGTTTACTTGTGCTAGTTGCAGCAAATGAGGTCTAGAGAGTATCTAAAATATTTAGCCATTTAATACTCTTTTTTCTTATTTTTTGGTTGATACGGTCAAATAAAAGGTGCATAATAATTGTTAATGCTTACTGTTATTACTTGTTACGGCTTATATATTTATTATTATTAATTTTGTTTGCAATATAATTGATTATAATCCTTATAGAATGTTTTAAAATATCAAAGTACTATAATTAATATATACTTAACTAAGTGAATACGTAATGGCTTACTTGCTGACGAGTTTCGAAACAATCGTTTCTTTAACAAAGCAAATCCTCTCAGCTTAATATCAAAATATATTATTTTATTATTCACTTTAACATTAGTTTATGACCATCTGAACTTTAAATTTTGTAAATTTGTAAAAACTTACTAAGACAGAACGTTTTCCATCGCTATGTGCCAATCTTCATCAGTGTCATATTATTTTAAAAACACCTTCACTTTAATTTAATTTTATTTAAATATTTGAAGCAAGGGTTATTGCTGTTTAATTTTAATTTTATTTTGAAAGTGTAAAACCTAAACGACGTTTAATTTAGAATTTAGAGACCAGATATACTCGCTTTTTAAATCTAGAGAGACTAGTAGTGATTAATATCAAATAACATTTTGTAGCACATAAGTACAGTGTTGTGCATTTTGGAGCATAACAGCATGTGGGTAAAATTTAACTGGTGAAAACTGAAAAATATTAATGTTCCGAGTTATTACAGAAACCTAGTTTTATGAGTTTAAGTAAAAAAACTAACTAGTAAATATTGATGTGTTTTAGAACATAGCTATTCCTATAAAAAAAGTTTAAACTTGTATGTATAAGATTCATATTTACAATATATATATTTTTTATTATAATAGTTTATAAAACAGTTACCCAAACATAGTCCTGGATTGCAGTCATATGTTTCACAAAGGTAATTGTTGTCTTTGTGAATGCCTTTACTCTAAAGCATTCTAATCTAATATATCATATAACTAATATATTATATATTTTTGTATGCTGTTTTCTTTCATCACCTATTGGGAGCTTTGATACCTATAATATTTTCCAATTGCTGGTTTCTGTTACTTGAAGTGCTCAAAAGATTGATCATTACATTAAGTCTGAATATTAGTGACATCATTCTATCACCTACTTAGTTTTTACAAAACACAGAACTGCAAATTTAGAACAGTCATTTGTAAAATATGAACACAGATTTTATACCAGCATATTGTTTTATGTTTGCATGAATATTAGTTAACAATTTAGTCTTGACTGTCCATAACACTTACATTTTTTTTACATCCAACTTGAATATGACTATCACTACTACTCAATTTCCTCACATTTAGAGTCAGAAATTATTTCTCTAATAATTTTATGACTAACACTACAAAATAAATTTGCTTGATTATTACTCTCTAGCGGAGTAATAAGCGGTGAAAAAACATTTAAAAAAATAAACTATACTCACAATACAAATAAATAATTAAGACACAGTGCAAATAAATAGAAATCTATAAAAATACATTTTAGGAATGCTGGAAATGGAATTGTAAAACATTTAGTATAGCATTTGCTGCTTTCAGATCTAAGACATAGAACTGTTTTTAAAGAAAAGTATATCATCACCAGTTACAGGTGAACATCTATATAATACAAGTATGTATAAACACTAATAATAATGCAATATTGTATCAAATTTTCAAAGCAATTGGTGAAGAGCCTTTGGAGATTTAAGGTTTTGAACGAAAATACACTTACATTTTTATTTATTTAGATTGTAAATATTATTTATTTACACACTGACAAATATAACAAAGAAGAATAATCTAAGTTATAAACATATATTGACTACTGAAAGATTAAATGACATGAAAGACGGCCATTGAATGCAAGATAAAGGAAAAAATGAAGGAAGATTGTGCTCGCCAAAACAAGGCATCTTTAGCATAAAACAGACTCAGTATGACCCCAGTTGGAGTAATCAGAGTAAACCTGTTAATTGGCAAGAACCTTGTAGTGAATTGTTAAAAGGAATCTTCTGCTTGTGTTAGCAACAGGTAGATATAAGAACATTTGAACCTATGGAGAACTATCCTTCTGGAAGTTTTTCGGGAGAGGTTTGGAAAGCTCTCGATTTAAGAATTTCCACTCCATTAAAATTTCAGTTTTCTTGTTTCTACTTATTTATATTTTAAGTACTATTTACTTAAATACTATTTCAAGTACTGTCAAATATGTATTTATTTCATATTAAAATTAAGTTTTATCTACAAGATATTACTTTTATTATAGTTACGTTTAGTTTCTACTAATATTATTGGATAATTTCATCAACTTACTTTGTGATTATTTTAGTTCTTACTCAAAAAATGAGAAAATATCTTCAGCCGAAAATTATCTTTTGTCAATCTCATTAACTGTTTAACAAAAAATTATTTATGATTAAATTTTTCACATAACTATACAAAGATTTTAAATACCATTATTAATGTTAAAACTAACACCTAGATTTATTTATTTAATCATTAAAATAGTTTCAAAACATTGGTTCAGACAAAATCTTACAAAACAAGCATTACACAAACAGTTGTATGAATTTTAATGTAAACACTAAAAAATTTAAACTTAAATATTTAATCTTAATAGTTTAAATTATAGAAATTTTTTTAAAAAATAACATACAGGGAATAGGCTATAATCAAAATACTATACTAAAGATTATCAAATTATAGTGGAGGATGTAAAATAATTTACATAATATTCCTAAACAATTAGACATACAAGTAACTTTTCTTAAACTTTTTAAGGTGTTCTTTCAACGATAGATCCATTTGTTCATCAGCTTCAAAAACTCTTAATATAAATTTGATATATAGGTTAGATAATGAAAATTATGTTTAAATTTAGTAAATTAACAACTTGCTAAACTTATAATCTAATTAAATATATGAGAAACTCACTGAAACATAACGTTTTTTATCTAACTAAATCTTCATTAGTGTCTAACTTTGGGAAGAGTTGTTAAGGAACACAAAAGCTACTTTTAATACAGTGGATGAATAATATAGTAAAAATGTGTAAGAGATTTCTATTGGGTTTCTTATTTGAATATATTTTTATTTTGTATTTTGGTATGTTTGTAAATTTTATTTTGGTTTAGTGTGTTGAGATATACTTCTTTTTTGTTGATAAGCAGAATTTCTAGGTTGTGGTTGATGACTGAATAAGTTCTTTCTATACCTGTTTCTATTATGTGGTTAGTATAATGAGACAAGTCTTATTTTATAGAATGTATGTGTTTTTTTATCCTTTTTTAAAACTGTGACCTGTTTATCAAATAGAAAATTTGTCACCGTATCCAGTTTTGTTTGAATATACCTAGAATGTATCGTTTATTATTATTTTTTGTATTATGATGTATTGTAGTTTTTTATCATAGAATAAAATGAGAGTAAGAATGTCTACTGAAAATAACCTACAAAAATGGATACAATAACATTATAAATTATAGGCTACAGCTAAAAATACAAAAACAAACAAAATAATATAACAGAAAAATAAAATTATCAAACTCAAATACATAAACAAAACTACAATGAAGATTGCCCAAAATTCTTAAAACATAGTACACAATCGTATTTAAAATCTATGACAAACTAAAATACTATGTACGGTACAACATAAACAAAAAAGATAAACACTAAGCACCAGGTATATATAAACTAAAACTTGCAGTTTTTGTGCTATGCATCTTGAGGTTTTTTTATAAATTACACTCTTTGTATCACTTGGCAAAAAAAACCACTACTTACTGATATTTTTTAGCAGACACATTTTGCATTAGGTCAGCCCATTGTTCAATGCTGTGAGATACGGACAAGACTGTTCCTCAGTTGTGCTGCGTTGATGTGAGTCTGTAGTATATTGGTGTTCTGTCATCTATTATTGTTCACAGAATAGTTGTTAATTATGTGTTCAAATATAGTATTTGACTTTGACTGTATTTCGTCGGTTGGTGTCCATAAAAATACTCACAATCAAACATTATATTTGAACACAAAATTAACAACTACTCTATGAACAATAATACACCACAGAACACCAACATGCCACAGAACACCAACACACCACAGAACACCAACACACCACAAACTCACACTAATACAACACACCTGAGCAACCGTCTTGTCCGTGACTAATAGCATTGAATAATCCACTTGCATGTGAAACACATCTGCTGAAAAATATCAGAAAGTAGTGGTTTTTTTTGGCAAGTGATATCAAAAGTGTAATATATAAACTAAACTGTACAGACCCTAACAAATACTACGTTGGGGAAACAGGTCATAGCTTTGAACAAATTCACTTGCATATAGACCAATCATACACCACATTATATACCACCTTCCTTTAAAACACTGATGAAAATGTAAAGTGTGATCAAAACATAATGTCTCATTATGTTTTTTTATAAATTTACTTAAATTGTTAGTTCAGCAAGTGGTTAATTTGCTATGTTCAAAAGTAAAAGTTATACCAAATACTACAGGCAACAAAAACCATTAACACAATGATTTTATAAAGTTCAACTACAACTCTGAAGGCTTGAGTTCAGTTAACTATTATCTAAGAGTACATAAAAAAAATTTTAATCTGAATTTATATTTTGAAAACAGAAAGTATTTCTCAACTTACCAATAACCATTGATGAACTAACAGCAGTAACAAAACGTTTCCATACAGGAAGTTGTAGAAATGCAGCCCATTTAGCAGGCATCAAACTTAATTTACTGCTTTCTAGAAATATTAAATCACAAGTCATGGACATTTTATCTATATCTTCTTCAAACAATGATTTATGTTGAGGATATGATGAACCAATCAGATCTGCTATCAACACTGTAAATTTTGAAAAACCAGATTATTTTAAAACAATATAACTGATTAATTTCTGTAGTTAAATTATTAATGGTAATACTTTACTGGTACATTAAAAACAATTATTTATGAAAAAAGGTTTGTTAAAGAATATATTTTAAATAGGTTAATATGTAAGAAAAGTTCATTATAAGATAGAAGTAACAACCTTTGTGTTGTATTCGCCATTTTAAGGATCTGTGCATAACAGCTCAGAGATACTCTTACTCATCTACATCTTCTGTCAACTAGTGCAAAGTAGAATCCAAACTTTTATCTGTTACATTTCATCTCCATTGATGATTATTTTATCAGATTGTCCTTTTGTAGTATTCAAAAGCTTGTAATTTTATTTTACTAGAATATAAGGTGCTAATTTTGTTGTTAAATAAATTAGATTATAGTTATTGTTCACTATAACTAAGTTTTTGCTGTTATAAGTAATTATTCTGTAACTAAGTGAATGCTTATGAATTTACTTGCTGACACGTTTCAAAACAAACAATCGTTTCATTTATGAAACTGACAATCTACTCAAGCGCATTTCGAAAAGCTTCAGCAAATAAATTCAAAAGTATTCACTTAATTATGCAATAATTACTTATAATTTAATCAGTGAATTCAAGATGATTACAATGAGCAACTTTTTGCTATTGTTGACTTTTAGCAAATATTATTGGCGGTAACTTCCATGCTAAATGAATGATGGTTAGAAGTTTTATAATTAACAAATTGGATTTAATAAATTAATTAAATTATACAGAATTAATAAATACTGTAAATGGTCACAAGCAGCTTAGATATTATGGAGTATTAAGTGTCCTTTTCTCAAGTGCATAATTAGTAATATCACAATAGGCAAATTTATAAATTAAATATTGAAATCTATCCAATGCCTTGGAAATAAGATCTT